>CM043882.1:16520356-16970485 GCA_024034495.1 Camelina laxa | reverse complement strand
TAGGATCTCCTAGGATAGAACTCGATGAAGGCTGATAACTGGTGATTGGCAACGTGAATCGATGATGATGGTGAAGAATGAATGATTGGCAAGTTAAATTGTGTGAAGACCGAATGATGGAAACAATGGTTCGATGGAGAGAAGAGTTTAGGTGATTATATGGATTGAATAGTGAAGAGTTTCTGAATCACAAAGTGTATAGAAACTCAGAAATCAAGAACGCATTCAAGAATTCAAATTGAGGAAAAGTTTGACAATACTTCATACAACTTCTTCGCTAAAGAACAAAGAGGCGTAGCTTTGGGGTTTTATAATTAACCCTAGGGCTCGACACTCCAAACAACAGGAAGTTCAAAATAAAACAACAAGACGTTTAAAGGAAATAAGAAAACAGCAAAACGTCTCGGTGACCCGTAGCAGTACAGAAGTCACTTGTACTAGTACAGAAGTACATTATTCCCCATTGGTAATGACTTCTAGATAACTCGACGTAGTGATCCATTTGCCTCATTAAAAACCATACTGAAAACCCAGTGGGACAAAACTCAGCTATGGGAAAAAGAGTACAAACTTCACACCTAAGTTATCTAGCTATCATTACCGGGTGAAGTCTTCATGGTGGATATGTTGAAGACTTGGATCCTCGGTAAGTCGAATGACCCATCAGCTATGAGTGAATGAGCTTCCTTGGCCATCTCCTTAGCTCTTGAACGAGTGATCCTTCCCACGATCTCTGGTTTCTCTGCAGCTTCTGACTCCTTGCTAGCCACGATCATATCATCCTCCCCCTCTTCAAAAGGATTTGTCCTCAAATCGGAATCTGCATAATAAGGAAGCAAGTCAGAAACATTGAATGTTGAAGATACATTATACTTACCTTGAAGATCAATCTAGTAGGCGTTGTCATTGATCTTCTTGATGACTTCAAATGGACCATCAGCTCGTGGTAGAAGGTTGCTCTTCCTCTCTTCTGGGAACCTATCCTTGCGTAAGTGAATCCACACTAAGTCTCCTTCTTTGAAAACGAGCTCCTTTCGGCCCTTGTTCGCATGCCTCTCGTATGATTGGTTCTTTTCTCTATATTCTCCTTAGCTTGAGCATGTATCCTCCTAACCTGTTCAGCCTTTTCTTTGCCATCAAAGCTACACTTCACACTTAAAGGTAAAGGAATCAAGTCTAGAGGTGATTGTGGATTAAAACCATAAACAATTTCAAAAGGAGAGAATAGAGTAGCAGAATGCTTAGCGTGATTATATGCGAACTCAACATGTGGTAGACATTCTTCCCATGATTTGAGATTGCTTCTCACTGAGGTCCTTAGGAGTGTAGATAGCGTCTTGTTCACCACTTTGGTTTGCCCATCTGTTTGCGGGTGACATGTGGTTGAGAATATTAGCTTGGTTCCCAGCTTAGCCCATAACGTCCTCTTGAAGTGTTCTAGAAACTTTGTATCTCGGTCTGAGACAATAACTTGAGGCATTCCATGTAGACGTACTACTTCCCTGAAAAACAAGTTAGCTACAATAACAACATCGTCCGTCTTGTGACTTGCAATGAAGTGAGCCATCTTGCTAAACCTATCAACCACAACAAAAATCGAATCTCTACCATTTCTGGTTCGAGGTAAGCCAAGAACAAAATCCATAGAAATATGAGTCCAAGGTTGAGAAGGATAGGGAGAGGAGTGTACAAGCCGTGGGGCTGTACCTTACCCTTCGCCATTTTGTAGATATGGCACCTAGAACAAACCTTCTCAACGTCTTTCTTCATTTGCGGCCAATAAAAGTGTTCTTGCAGTCCAAGTAGAGTCTTTGACACTCCAAAATTTTCAGCTAGTCCACCTCCTCTAATCAGCAGCTCTCTCATGGATCCTCTTGGTATGCACAATCGGTCCCTAAAGAACAGATATCCATCCTGCCTATAATAGTTTTCAATAGCAAACTTATGGCACTTGCCATAGCTCTCAGCAAAATCGATGTCAGTCTCATAAAGTTCTACTATTCTATCAAAACCTTCAAGCTTAGAAGACAAAGTAGAAATGAGAGTGTACCTCCTGGATAATGCATCGGTGACTACATTATCCTTACCTTTCTTGTACTTAACCGTGTAGGGAAAAGTCTCAATGAACTCCATCCATCTGGCATGTCTCTTGTTGAGCTTCTGTTGTCCTTTGAGATACTTCAGGGACTCATGATCAGTGTGAATAACGAACTCCTTGGGCCACAGATAATGCTACCACGTTTGAAGAGCCCGAACCAAGGCATACAGCTCCTTGTCATAGGTAGGATAGTTCAATGTCGATCTTCCTAGCTTCTCACTGAAGTAAGCTAGTGGTTTCCTGTCCTGCATCAAAACAACACCTATACCCACTCCGGAGGCATCACATTCAATCTCAAAAGTTTTCATAAAGTCAGGAAGTAAAAGAATAGGGGCAGTGATAAGCTTCTCTTTTAAGGCGGAAAACGCCTTCTCTTGTGCTTCCTCCCATCTGAATCCTACATCCTTCTTGATAACTTGTAAGTGGCGCTGCAATAGTACTGAAGTCTTGAACAAATCGCCTATAGAATCCTGCTAGTCCATGAAAGCTCCTGACTTATGCCACGTTTTTGGGAGTTGGCCACTCCTTGATAGCCTTGACCTTCTCATCATCCACTCTAACTCCTTCTGCACTGACAACAAAGCCTAGAAAAACAACCTCAGTAGTACAGCATGAACATTTAGCAAAATTAGCAAAGAGGAATTGAGAACGAAGAACATTTAGAACTTGGCGGATGTGTTCTAAGTGTTCTTCTAGACCTTTGCTGTAGATGAGGATGTCGTCGAAGTACACAACCACGAAGACGCCTAGGAAAGGTCTGAGAGCATGATTCGTTAAACGCATGAAGGTGCTAGGAGCATTGGTGAGACCAAACGGCATGACTAGCCATTCGTAGAGCCCTTGCTTGGTCTTGAAAGCTGTTTTCCATTCATCTCCTTCCTTCATTCTGATCTGATGATACCCACTCTTCAAATCTATCTTTGAGAAGACTGTTGAACCACATAACTCGTCCAGCATGTCATCTAATCTCGGAATCGGATGTCTGTACTTCACTGTAATGTTGTTAATAGCTCTGCAGTCAACACACATCCTCCATGAACTTTCTTTGGTACAAGCAAAACTGGTACTGCACATGGACTGAGACTCTCTCGGATATGTCCCTTGCTCATCAGCTCTTCTACTTGCTTATGAAGCTCTTTAGTTTCTACTGGATTAGTTCTGTAAGTTGGTCTGTTCGGTAGAGCTGATCCTGGTACCAAATCGATCTGATGCTCTATCCCACGTATTGGAGGCAAGCCTGGAGGTATCTCTTCTGGAAACACATCCTTGTACTCCTCTATAATCTCTATCATCTCGCGTGGAAGCTCTTCTGCTGATTTAGTACTGGTGAGTGTCTCTTTATAAACAAACATGAATGTGATCATCTCTGGATCAAATAGCTTGTTGAACTCGCTGTGATTGATGTACAGGCTGTGAGACACTTTCTCTGTATCCTTGCGGTACATGTGAAGCTGATCCTTATAGATTTTGCTGGGTGTAAGTGGTAGAAGAGTAACCTTACGTCCCTTGAACTCAAACGATTGCTTGTTGGTGTAGCCATCATGAAACACCTTTCTGTCGAACTGCCATGGTCTTCCCAAAAGGATATGACTTGACTTCATCGGAATCACATGACAAAGCAGCTCATCCTCATACTTCCCAATCGTTAGTTTCACCATCACTTGCTGCGAAACTGTCAAAGCTCCCTTGTTGTTCAACCACTGCAACTGGTAAGGTCTTGGATGTGAAGTGGTCTTGGAGTTAAGCTTCTGTACCATCTCTTCACTAGCTGCATTAGTACAGCTTCCACCATCAACGATCAAGGTGCAGACCTTGTCTTGAACCATACACCGTGTGAAAGAGGTTCTCACGCTGTCCTCTATCATCTGGATGAATCTGAACACTTAAAGCTCTGCGGGCTACCAACATCTCTCCCATGACTGCTGGTTCTCCTTCTTCACCGAATTCAGACTCTTCACTCTCTGAACTGTCTACTGGCACAATATCTCCTCCTTCTTGAAGAAGAAACATCTTCTTGTTAGGACAGTCTCTGGAATAATGCCCCATTCCTTGGCATTTGAAACACCTGATATGACTTGTAGAGGTGCTACTCTTGGGCTTGTAATCGATCTTAACTTCCTCTTTAACTGTGGCTGTCACGGGTTTGCTGTCCTTGGTGAAGGCGGGTTTGCTGAACTCTCTTGGTTTGGGAATGTTAGGTGTAAACGTTGACCTCACTCCCTTTCTCTTAATCTGCGACTCAATCAGCTCTGCCTTATGTACCATTTCTTGCACATCTTCATAGTCCTGCAACTCTACCTTGTCTTGAATCTCTCTGTTTAAACCTCCAAGGAATCTCGACATAACCATGTCTTCACTTTCTCTTAGATCAGCCCTGATCATAAGCGTTTCCAGCTCCTGATAGTAGTCTCTTACAGACTTGGTACCTTGAGTGTGACGCCTCAACTTGTTAAGAATCTCTCTCTGGTAGTGTGTAGGCACAAACTTCTTTCTCATTTGCGTGACTAGCTGTTCCCATGTAGTGATAGCAGGCTCTCTCTCTGTCGATGTCTAGTAAGTCCCAACTGCTCCCACCACAACAAAGCATAGCCATTGAATTCAGATATGGCTATCTTCACCTTGTTCAACTCATAGGTACCTTGAACTTGAAAGTTCGACTCCATCTTCCTTTCCCAGTCTAGATAAGTCTCTGGATCATTGGTACCATGGAACGAAGGATACTGAATTTTGAGGTGCTTCAGCTGCTGCCACAAAGGATCATAATCCCTACCATGATCTCTATTTCTGTTTCTCCTCATTGTTTCTTGACTATGATCTGAAACTTCTTCTTCTTCAGAATAATCTCTATCTGACTCAATGTATATTCGATGCCCAGCTACTTGTTCAGCTCGTCGTGGGCGTGTAGGATTTCTACCAGTTCTGCGATGCTCTCTTTCTGTGCTTTGAGTGTTTCTTTTCTGATTGAAACAAGTCTATCTTCCCCCAGTAGGTGACTGAACTGTTCTGATCCGTGTGTGTTTGGAGGAAGCTCCCACGTGAGCCTTTCCTTTAGCTAAACGAAGGGCTTCATTAGGACTAGGCGGGTCTGAAGAACTTTCTTCTGAAGCACTAGATGCGTGAGCTATGTCCTTGAACTGTTTCTCAAACTTGTTACTGAGCTGCTCCATCTGTTGCTGAAACTGAGTAGACATTAACTTGTTTGCTTCTGCTATTTGCTTAGACATGGTTGGTTCAAAGCTTCCATAGCTTCTGGAGAGAGCTCCATTGTACCTGCAAATTAAAGAAGAAACTCGCATAAGTTGTTCCTTGAATGAGATAAACGAAAATAAACTCTAAGACTCGAAATTTTAAACAAGAGGTACTCGACTATAAGAAAAAACGAAAACCCCAAACCCTATAATGAACAAACTGCGAAATAATTAAACCCTAATTGCAGTCTAATTTCAAACAACACCAAAGTAAATCCTAAACTCACAGAACTCGATCTAGGCACAAACGAATTAACAAAAATTCAAACCCTAAAACTAAATAAACGAAATCAAGCAAAAACACAAGAGATTAGGTTTAGAATCGCTTAGCCTTGGCACAAAGTTGGCTCTGATACCACATGATAGGATCTCCCTAGGATAGAACTCTGATGAAGGCTGATAACTGATGTGATTGGCAACGTGAATCGATGAAGATGGTGAAGAATGAATGATTGGCAAGTTAATTGTGTGAAGACCGAATGATGGAAACAATGGTTCGATGGAGAGAAGAGTTTAGGTGATTATATGGATTGAGATAAAGTGAAGAGTTTCTGAATCACAAAGTGTATAGAAACCCAGAAATCAAGAACGCATTCAAGAATTCAAATTGAGGAAAAAGTTTGACAATACTTGTTCATACAACTTCTTCGCTAAAGAACAAAGAGGCGTAGCTTTGGGGTTTTATAATTAACCCTAGGGCTCGACACTCCAAACAACAGGAAGTTCAAAATAAAACAACAAGACGTTTAAAGGAAATAAGAAAACAGCAAAACGTCTCGGTGACTTGTAGTAGTACAGAAGTACATTATTCCCCATTGGTAATGACTTCTAGATAACTCGACGTAGTGATCCATTTGCCTCATTAAAAACCATACTGAGAAAACCCAGTGGGACAAAACTCAGCTATGGGAAAAAGAGTACAAACTTCACACCTAAGTTATCTAGCTATCATTACCGGGTGAAGTCTTCATGGTGGATATGTTGAAGACTTGGATCCTCGGTAAGTCGAATGACCCATCAGCTATGAGTGAATGAGCTTCCTTGGCCATCTCCTTAGCTCTTGAACGAGTGATCCTTCCCACGATCTCTGGTTTCTCTGCAGCTTCTGACTCCTTGCTAGCCACGATTGTATCATTATTAGCAATGTGCCAAAAATTCTCGTGTTAAACCATTTTGTTCACAGTTTCTCGTTACAAAACAAATGGTATCGACAGCCACGGGATATTGCATTCTTGCACGCAAGCTCTTCTTCTTGTTCCTCTTTTTCATTCTTCTCGCTGATTACAGAAGCTTCAAATAGATTAATCAAAATTAAACATCGAAATCTATAAAGAAAAACAAAATTTAGAAAAATGTCAGTAGTTTTACTCTCTTCAACTTCTGCAACAACAATCACCAAATCCCAATCCAAAAAGATTCCCTTTTTATCACCCTCCACCAATTCCGCAAAACTCTCATTCAAGGTCTCGTTTTCTCCATCAAGATCGAAACTTTTTAACAACCCTACGCGTGGCGGCGCCTCCGTCAGTGCCCACTTTGGATCCGGCGGAGGAGAAGCGGGTCGAAGAAGATTTCGGCGGAGAGAAGGAAGAAGAAGGGTCTGAGTTCAAGTGGAGAGACCACTGGTATCCAGTTTCTTTGGTTGAGGATTTGGATCCGAATGTGCCAACCCCTTTCCAGCTCTTGGGTCGAGACCTTGTCCTCTGGTTTGATCGGAATGATCAGAAATGGGCTGCCTTTGATGACCTCTGCCCTCACCGGCTCGCTCCTCTCTCTGTAATCTCTCTCTCTCTATCTATCTCTTTGAACAAGTAGTTTCATTAGGTATAGTGATTGGGATTAGAAGAATAAAGTATTGGAGATGAATAAAGTATTCCAATTAGGCCAGCTCCTAAACAAGTTTATAATAAAATATTAGGATCAGAAGCAGAACAGTTATGTGTAGAGACTTTTGCTCTGTTTTGAAGCTTTCTTTAAAGTGGTAAAACAAGTTTTGAGCTTTAATAAGTTTCTGGACCTTTGCATGATATGCATATATATATATATATATATATAAGTGGATGTGTAATGTGTTGATGCGTTCTGGTTTAAGTAGGAAGGGAGGTTAGATGAGAATGGACACTTGCAATGTTCATATCATGGATGGTCCTTTAGTGGGTGCGGATCTTGCACGAGGATTCCTCAGGCTGCTACTTCAGGTCCTGAAGCTCGTGCTGTTAAATCCCCGAGGGCTTGCGCTATTAAGTTTCCGGCGATGGTGTCTCAAGGTCTTCTCTTTGTGGCCTGATGAAAATGGCTGGGATAGAGCCAATTCAACTGAACCCCTAGGTAACGAGCGAAAGGATGATCTTCTCAGGCTTTCATGAACATATATAGCTCATAGCATACTCGTTTTGTTGAATGTTTTGGTCTTTAATGATTTAGGTTGCCAGATGACTTTGATAAACCGGAATTTTCAACGGTGACAATTCAAAGGGATCTTTTCTATGGATATGATACTCTCATGGAGAACGTATCTGACCCTTCCCATATCGATTTTGCTCATCACAAGGTGGTTCTCTAGTCCAAAGCTCCCAATGTTTGAATCTTCGCTAAGAAAATTTATCCTCAGCTGATGATTTCGTGTTGTTAACAGGTTACAGGAAGAAGAGACAGAGCTAAACCATTACCATTCAAAGTGGAGTCAAGTGGGCCTTGGGGTTTCCAAGGTGCAAATGATGACAATCCAAGGATAACTGCAAAATTTGTTGCTCCGTGCTATTCTATGAACAAGTGAGTCTTTAGTTTCCTCACAATACATAATAAGTACCTTACAGTTTCTTACTTAATGCTGTTGTGTATGTTTGTCTATAGGATTGAGATAGATGCTAAGCTACCAATCGCTGGTAATCAAAAATGGGTAATTTGGATTTGCTCATTCAATATACCAATGGCTCCTGGAAAAACACGTTCCATCGTTTGCAGCGCCCGTAACTTCTTCCAGTTCTCTGTACCTGGACCTGCTTGGTGGCAAGTAATAAAACAAATTTTTATTCCATCTCTTATTCTGATTTACTTGTGTAACTTTGCTTCTGACACGGTTCCTTGTTAGGTTGTACCGAGATGGTATGAACACTGGACTTCAAACTTAGTCTATGACGGAGACATGATCGTACTTCAAGGACAAGAGAAAGTATTCCTCTCTAAATCAATGGAGTCATCGGACTACGACGTGAACAAAGAGTACACAAAGCTCACATTCACTCCAACTCAAGCAGACCGTTTCGTTCTAGCCTTTAGAAACTGGCTCAGACGGCATGGAAAGAGTCAGCCTGAATGGTTCGGCTCCACCACAGCTAACCAACCTCTCCCTTCCACTGTCTTAACCAAGCGTCAGGTGAGCCATCAATCATTGCGTCCTCACATCATTTCATCTCTATATCTACAATCACACATGTCTCAACAATATGGTAATTTGAACAAACAGATGCTCGATAGATTTGACCAGCATACACAAGTGTGTTCTTCATGCAAAGGAGCTTACAACGGTTTCCAAGTCCTCAAGAAGTTTCTTATTGGAGCGACTGTTTTCTGGGCAGCCACGGCTGGTGTTCCTTCTGATGTTCAGATTCGGTTGATTCTGGCTGGTCTATCCCTGATTTCAGCTGCGTCTGCGTATGCTTTACATGAACAAGAGAAGAACTTTGTGTTTAGGGATTATGTCCACTCTGAAATTGAATAGGTGTGTTGTATATTAGTATATATGTACAATCATCATACAAACATCGTAAATCGAATACCAGAGAAAACTTCTAGAAGCATACATCTACACTTGTATCATACTACAACAAGCCTGCATCTGCATGTATGTATCAATGGAAACTGTTGTAACAAGTTCTTTAGGCAATGTTGGGTACAAAATTGAACCTTAAGAGTTTAAGGAAAAAACAAAAAAAGAAGAATAGTTAGGGGTCAAATTAGAAATAAAGAAAAACATTCGTCACTTCACCTTGTTACGCCGATAAGAAGATAACACTTCAATGCTCTTATCTCTGCTCGGAACTGAACTCAGCTTTCGCAATGGCTTCTTCGACAGCGTTGTCCCTCTCATGGAGCTCCTCACCTTGTTGGGGTCACAGCTTCAATGGCGGTGGAAATGAAACCCTAAAAGTACCAGAGCGAAGGTTCAGTTTCGAAGTTGTTTCCCAGAAGAAAGCCAAGAAACTTCGAAAGGTATAAAGTCATTACCTTTCAAGTGTTTCATCCAAAAATTTGATTTGGGTTTCAGTTACTTTTCGATTTGAGCTTGTGGTTTCGGAGAAGTGAGAATTTTGATTGAGATGAAAGCAAAACTTAAAGAAGCTTAATTTATGGGTTTAGTGCAAAAACGTAGTCTTTGTTCTTGTATCAGTGTAAAAACTGAATCAAATTTCGAAAAAGCGAGCTCCGTTTCAGCTTCTTATGGCGCATATGCACTGTTTCTGTTCATTCGAATGTAGTTCAGATGAAATCTGAAATAAAATTGGAATGCAAGGAAATGGTGATTTGAGTTTCGAAGTAGATATCTTTGTCATACCAGTTTAGCTCCAAGATAGTGAATCTTGTTTTGTTTCTTTTAGGTAATCTTGAAAGAGGATGTGACAGACTTGGGTAAGCAAGGGCAATTGCTAGACGTGAAAGCAGGATTTTTCAGAAACTTCCTCTTGCCCACTGGAAAGGCTCAGCTAATGACTCCACTTTTGCTCAAGTAAGCTTCTTAAGTCACCCTCAACTATGGAACTTCCATTCACATAGCAGAAGCTCTTACTTGCTACATTGCCTGTGAGATGCATCATTCTCTGATTTTTGTGTTGTTCCTGTTTCCAGGGAATTGAAGATGGAAGATGAAAGGATAGAGGCAGAAAAGCAAAGGGTAAATCTGAGATGAATGCTTTCATTGTTTCATTTTGTTCATCATGTAAAGTTTTGGTGTTTGAGTTTCACCTGAGAATTTTGTTTCTTGTTCTTCTCTTTGCGTGGAACCTCTTTGCAGGTGAAAGAAGAGGCACAACAACTGGCCATGATATTCAAAAGCGTTGGGGCTTTCAAGGTTAAACGCAAAGGCGGTAAAGGCAAACTAATATTTGGATCGTAAGTCATGTTCAGTTCAAGCAAATCTACAGATTTTTAATGGTCTTGGGAATCATGTCTACCCTCTACTTAACTTTAAAATTTTCCTGCAGTGTCACAGCACAAGACGTCGTCGACATCATCAAATCGCAGCTTCAAAGGTAACATAACACAGAAAATTTTGAACAGTTCCCACATAAAAACTTGCAAAGCTTTTTCTTGCGATTTCGTTGTATCATTTGGTTTTCACTGTTCTACAAAGAAACCTAATATGGTATCATCTGCTTCCCTGTGGCTCGTTTTTGCAGGGACATAGACAAACGTCTCGTCTCTCTCCCGGAAATCCGTGAAACCGGAGAATACATTGCTGAACTCAAACTTCACCCAGATGTCACTGCTCAAGTTAAGATCAACGTTTTCGCCAACTAAACCTTCAACAATTCAAGACTCCTCCTACATGCCAAGGTATTTCTTGATTCTCCATGATCATGTGGCTATAATTTTCACAACTGAAAATAGACGTTCGTTTTGTCTTAATTCGCCTGGAAATAGGTAGTTAAACCCATATCCTGAACCCTCAACATCAGCATATAAATGTTGGTTGGTAATATTTAGCCGTTGATTGGAATTTTTCGTTTAAAGGTTTAGCGGCAAAACGCAGATGCTGATTGACCGTTGCACTGTGTTTGGTGTTTTGAGGTTGCAGGAACATAGAGAATGCGAAAAGAGAGTGGCCAGTTTGTGAAGTTTTTTCTTGTAGATCTTTTGCTGCATTTGTATTTTTGCTATTTTCTAATGTTAATTGTGGATTCTGGATATTAAAAGAACATAATATTTTCTTCTAGTTATTTTTATTTCATTGAAGTTATTTTATTGTATTCATTTGTCTGTTAAAGTGATGAGAATGATTAAATTAACACTAACAAAACTGTTAATATAACTAACACATAACCAGAAACCTGTAAAAAACTATGTAGCCGTCTCTTGTTCCCACAAGATTGACTATTTTGAGAGAGTTGTTTTCTTAAAATGACAAAACCCAGATGTTTTTTGTTTCAATGCTTTCTCTTTAATTCTGTTATCTAACCTTCTTATTTTAAACATATAAAGCTCTTTCACTCGATTTTTATAAAATCATAATCGTCTTGTTTCTATCATCGTTGTTTATTCTTGTTAAAAAGTTTTGTACAATGGAGTTTGGAGATGATAGGAACCTTTACCTGAGAGATACATGGAGAGATGCAAACATGATCTGCGGTGTCGTGCCCATTAACCCGAGCTCGAACGGGCTGTGGCCTTCCCAGAAGCTCCCTGATCCTATCGCCAACATTGAGTTCTGGAATTACATGTTTCCACATGTTGAGATTATTTTCCTCATTGTCACCGTTCTCTGGCAGTTCTTCCATTTCTTCCTCAAACCTCTCGGCATGACTCGTTTCACCTCCCATATGCTTGTAAGGACTTGACTCAATCCTCAAATCTTTCCTTCTTCTTAGTTTGCTTGATATTTGAATGATTCAAAACTTGACCAAAGTCTATATGCGTGTCTTTGTGCTTTTGCAGACTGGGATTCTCCTAAGCAAGTCATTTCTGAAGGAGAATACACCGGCTAGGAACTTCATCTCGTCGGAAGACTACAAAGAGACTCTGTTTGGTCTAGTTGGTGCATGTTCCTACATGATGTTTTGGTTCTTGATGGGAGTCAAAATGGACTTAGGTCTGATCCGCAGCACAGGGAGAAAAGCCATAGCGATCGGTCTTTCTTCTGTGTTACTCTCGATAATGGTTTGCGCCTTTATCTTCTCCTTTATCCTAAAAGATGTAGGGACGAAAAAGGGAGAACCAGTTATGGATCCCTTTGAAATCATCTTGATCTATTTGATCCAATGCCTTTCGTCGTTTCCTGTCATTGGAAACCTTCTTTTCGAGCTTAAGCTCCAGAATTCAGAGCTTGGCCGTCTAGCTATGTCTTCCGCAGTGATCAGTGACTTCAGCACTTCGATTCTCTCCTCGGTTCTAGTCTTTTTAAAGGCACTCAAGGACGAGAGAACTCGTCTTGGATCAGTTTTTATTGGAGATGTTATCGTTGGAAACCGTCCTATGAAGCGTGCAGGCACAGTGATGTTCTTCGTCTTGTTTGCCATATACATTTTCAGGCCATTAATGTTCTTCATCGTCAAGAGAACGCCTTCTGGTCGTCCCGTTAAAAATTTCTATATATACGCAATCATCATTCTTGTCTTTGGATCAGCCATTCTTGCTGACTGGTGCAAACAAAATATATTCATAGGACCTTTCATATTAGGTTTAGCTGTTCCCCACGGTCCACCTTTGGGTTCTGCAGTCGTTCAGAAGTTTGAGTCTGTGGTTTTCGGCACATTACTTCCATTTTTTGTAGCTACCTCCGCCGAAGAGCTCGATACTTCGATCTTGAAGTCTTGGATAGATCTCAAGAGTATCTCCATCCTCGTGTCTATATCGTTTGTTGTCAAATTTGCTCTCACGACTCTCCCTGCCTTTTTATACGGTGTGCCAATAAATGACTGTATTGCTTTGTCTCTTATTATGTCATTCAAAGGTATTTTCGAGTTTGGCGGTTACGCTTACGGGTATCAAAGAGGGGTAAGTATCTCTATTTATTGATTCACTTTGAAACTGAGCTTTAGTTTTTTTATTCGACCTGTGACATTCATTTTCATATTCATTGCAGACTCTTCGACCGGTGACCTTTACGGTTTTATCTCTTTACATATTGGTGAACTCTGCAATCATACCTCCGATATTGAGACGCATTTACGATCCTTCGAGGATGTACGCAGGATACGAGAAGCGGAACATGCTTCACATGAAACCAAACTCCGAGCTTAGGATTCTATCGTGTATCTATAGAACAGATGATATACGTCCCATGATCAATCTCCTTGAAGCTACTTGTCCCTCTAGAGAAAACCCTGTCGCTACTTACGTCCTTCACTTGATGGAACTTGTAGGACAAGCTAGTCCAGTACTCATCTCTCACAGGTTGCAAACACGTAAAAGCGAGAACACGTCTTACAATTCTGAAAACGTAGTTGTCTCATTCGAACAGTTCCACAAAGATTATTTCGGTTCTGTTTTCGTTAGCACGTACACGGCTTTATCGATACCGAAGATGATGCATGGAGACATTTGTATGCTGGCTCTCAACAATACAACGTCTCTTATCATCCTTCCTTTTCACCAGACTTGGTCCGCTGATGGATCAGCCATTGTTTCAGACAGCAAGATGATCAGGAAACTGAACAAGAGTGTCCTCGACATGTCTCCTTGCTCTGTTGGAATCTTTGTTTACCGAAGCAGTATTGGCCGAAGAACAATCAAAGAGACAGCTATAAACTTCTCATCTTACCAAGTATGTATGCTCTTCCTTGGAGGTAAAGACGATAGAGAAGCTTTAACACTCGCTAGGAGAATGGCTTGTGACTCACGAATCAACGTCACAGTGGTTTCCCTCGTCTCTTCCGAACAGAAATCCAAACAAATAGCCGATTGGGACCGAATGCTCGATTTAGAACTACTCAGAGATGCGAAGAGCAGCGTTGTAGCCGGTGGCCACATTGCCTTCTCCGAGGAAGTAGTGAATGACGCGTCTCAGACATCGGAGTTGTTGAAATCAATTGCAAATGAGTACGAACTGTTCATCGTCGGAAGAGAAAAAGGAAGGAAGAGTGTTTTCACGGAAGGGCTTGAGGAATGGAGTGAGTTCGAGGAGCTTGGCATCATTGGAGATCTCTTGACTTCACAAGATCTTAATTGCCAAGCTTCTGTGTTGGTGATACAGCAGCAACAGCAGATGATTTAGGGTTTTATGATATCAGAAGCTGACCGACCAGGTGTTTCTTGGGGACAGAAACATCAATATATCAGCTGGAAATGGCAACAAGGACTTCATTAGGACTTGTGAAACTGCAAGATACATACACATTAGTTCGTAATTTCCAATTGTCATTACATTCCTCATGTCATGTTACTGTTAGACATTTTTTAGAATTTTCTTGAGATCATTACAATGTTTTTGGATGTTGTATATATTTCAATTTTTTTTTATCTGTGAATATTTTGAAAATTTTCTTCCAAGCGTATGATGAGAAAAATGGTAATAAATTAAACTTTTTTGGGAGTTTAGCCAACTGGCAGAATATGCACTACATAAAACGGGTATTAATAGCATTTCAGGAGATAAGGCCATCATTAACGGGGAGAGGGGTGGGGGAACACATGGTATGT
Organism: Camelina laxa; assembly: GCA_024034495.1. Taxonomy (NCBI): domain Eukaryota; kingdom Viridiplantae; phylum Streptophyta; class Magnoliopsida; order Brassicales; family Brassicaceae; genus Camelina; species Camelina laxa. The sequence goes on along the minus strand of CM043882.1, from coordinate 16,955,785 downwards.
TCTAAGCCCAAAAAAATCAATAAAAAAGTAAATAGTGGGCTTAGATCAAATTTTCTGATCTTGAGTAAGAACTGATCCAAGCCTAGTTCTCATGTGTCGTGGCTTTACGTCATTGGTCGAGATGTTTTGGAAAGAAAGAAAAATTTTCATTTCTTCCCTTCGCCGTCGAAGGTTAGTTTTCCGGCAATTGAAAATCTCACAAATTCAAGCTGAGCCTTTGTCGAAATCTTCTTAAGTAATCTCCTCCAGTGTCTTTATATCCCTTCCGATTTCGTTTCGACATCTTTCGTCTCGAGGGTAAGAAAAGCTCTCATCTTTTCTTCTTTTTAGATCTTTACGATTATTGAATTTTACTGTTTCTGCGATCGTCAACCAAAAAGGTTCGATTTTGTCTCTGATCTGTGTTTTATCAACTTGTCTTCTCTCTTCGGTTCGATCGTATTGATTGAAATAAATTGCATAATTTGTTGCTGAAAACCTAAAAGTTTTGATTTTTACTTGTTTTGGTCCGTATATTGAAGAATGTGACGGCATAAACTTTACGAATTGAGGGTTTTGTTTGTTCATTTTTGTTTATTTTGCAGCCTTGTCCTGTAATTGATTCGCTGGTTGAGCTCATCATACTCTTCCGTGTCTGTTTGATCTACCCAAAGTTTGAAGTTATTGCTTTGGTTTGTGCAATTTGTTTGGGATTTACACTGATCTCTGACTTAATAAATGATTAATGACATTGCTGGTTTATCTCATTACTTGAGTTTTGGTGTGTTTGTTGGATCCCCTGAATAAAGCTTTAACTTGTGTAATTTTATTGTGATTAGTTATATTGTTCGTTTCATCTCTAATCAATGAGTAATTACATTGCTGGTTTATCACTACTTTAACTCTTGTTTGTCCGCTTGATCCCCTGATGAAAGTTTTGTTGTCTGACCTAATCCATGATGAGATAAAGCTTTATAGAACACACTATTTGTTAAAGCTGGTGATGGAGGGAACGGTGTGGTGGCGTTTAGGAGAGAAAAGTTTGTTCCTTTTGGTGGAGATGGAGGGAGAGGAGGGAATGTGTATGTAGAGGTTGATGGGGCTATGAATTCGTTGTTACCGTTTCGTAAGAGTGTGAATTTAGAGGGGGGGCGTGGGGAACATGGGAGAGGGAAAATGCAGAGTGAAGGTAAGCCGATTTTATCGGATGTGTAAACCACAAAATAGCTTTTCTCTGCAGCGGTTGATCTGCTAGTAGTAGAAGAAGAGCTACATGGTTTAAGTGTTTATAAAACATTAGTACAGTTGCTTTTTTTTTTTTTTGTCGGCTGGTACAGTTGCTTTATGCCTGATTTTTATACCGTTTCTGAAATAATAAATGATAAGATTGGTTCACCATTTGCTTTGTAACAGCATATAAGACATATGCGTAATAAAACGTCACTGTAAGTAAAGCAATCCTAAGAGTATTTTTGCAAAATCATTCCTTTACTAGAGAACCCAAAGAAGGTTACTCAATCTCTTAAATAATAAATTTTTAACATAACAACCAAAATGTTTTTTTTGGTTCTTTACCCAAAATACCAAACTTAAACTAACATAATCCCCAACATTTTCATATTGGGGACCCAATTTGTTGTTTCATATTGCAACAAGGTTTGAGTTTTCTTATACACATTGTGGATTATGCAAATAAATTAGAAACTAAACTTGAAAGGAAATGATCCTGCAATCACAAGATAATCCAATCAGAGAAGTTTGGAAATGAAGGAAATTGAAAGAGTTGTAAAGCCTGTTCGAAGTGTAAGCTGCCCTTGGCCACCTCCTTGAGTACCAGTACTCACAACTTCCTCCTGTGAGGACTAGCAAAAGCTTCAGCAATTCTTCTTCTACAAAACCCGTAAAAGAGAGACTTATATAGATTAATAGGTAGAGGCATTCTCGTCATCTCACACAGAGTATCTAACATCCCAACTGCTTCATCCAAGTGTCCATGATCGCACAACCCCTTAAACAATCTCTTACAACACCAAAGCCATAAACCACTGCCTCCCTTTTTCACTTGTTCAAAGCAATGAAACCCCTCGAGAAATCGATCTTGATTACAAAGCTCATCAATTACTAAACTAGAAGCATCTCTACTAGGAACATAACCAGAAGCTATACTGTTATCTAAATGAGCTCTAGCTTCATCGAACCTCCTTAGCTTAACTAGACAAAACACCATTGAATCTAAAACCGACGAATCAGGAACCATACCATTTCCAGTCACACGTTCGTTGTAGAAAGTTTCAGCCAATCCAGGCTGACCCATCTCCGTTAGCTTCCTTATCAATGCGCCGCAGCAACACGAATCGAGTTCTATTCCATTGTTGTCCACGAAACCAACAACTAAAGCCGCCTCTGAAATAGAAGAAGAACCATCGATAACACGGCTAATCACTTCCCGAGCAGAGTCTACAAGACCTCTCCCACCAAGTTTGACTATCAAAGACAAACATCGAGACTGGTGGTCACCAGAAACGGCGGAGACGGCGGCTACTGAAGTGGAGGGAGATGGTTCAGAGGGAAGAGCGCAAGAAGTAGCTTTTCTGGATTTCAGTAAACGATAACATAAAGCCTTGCCCTTTAACATCAACCTGGAACTGCTGAATTGGATTCTGCTGAGGTGAATCACTATGAGTTTTAGGGATTCCATCGAGAGAAAGAAGGGAGAAGATAGCGATAGAAGGAAAAGAAAATGGCAAATTTTTTTTTTTTAATTAAACCGACAACCAACCAAAACATGCCACATATCGTTGCTTATGCCGTTGCTCAATTCCTTCCTGGAGTAACGTTTCTCCACTCAATAGACTGAATATTGGGTTTTTTAATTTTTTTTTGGCCCTAAAAATAAGAGTAACCGGGAGAGAATCCCCCAGTAAAGATGGTCTTAGGTGCCAAAGTAATAAACCAAAAAAAAAATTATACTAAACTTTTTTTTTGAACAAAAATAATTGTTTTTCCCTTTCTCTTCTCACTCTCTCCCTCTCTCCCTCTCTCCCTCTCTCTTTCCATGAAGCTACACAAATGTATAACAAACCTATAAAGTTCGGTATTCAGACAAAAGCCAGAACAAAATTTTTTTTTCTCTCCAATCTCTCTAAAACCAAAACCTAGATCTGAGCTGTTTGCCACTCAGGTTTTCCCTTCCGGCGCCGGAGAGGGTGTCTCTAGATGGTGGTTTCCGGTGAGTTTCTCGGCGCGTGAAGCGGAGTAGCTGGTGGTGGTGGTCGCTGGTGAAGACCCGATGAAAAGGCTTGAGGACAACGTCGACTTTGGGGCTGAATCTGGCAGATCTGGGATTCGCGACTGTGTGTGTCGATTTGTTTTCACTGGTGGGTTCGTTGGCTTGGAGGAGAAGTGAGAGACTGGAGATTTATACTTTCGGATCTCTAGTGCTTGTTTGATGCTTTTGCAGCGGATTAGCTCTCTCTCACTCCATTGGAGGCGTTGCTTTGCGGTTGGTTTGTGGTTGTTTGTCAAGTAAGGCTGGGCTGCGCTTCATTGAAGGACCGGGTTCAAGATGCAACAGGAGAGAGGTAAGCTTTCTTCTCTGTCACCGGAGTGGTGTGGTTTCTCCGGCATGTGTTGCGGCTGTGGCCGTATCTCGGCGGTCGAAAGGTTTCGAGAAGCCTTTCTCGGCTCAATCGTCGGGATTAGTGGCTGCGGCAGCAGCGGAAGGCGCATGCGGATAGGTGGATTTCCCGGTGAGAGTTTAGGTGGTTAACGGCAGATCCTTTAGGATCTTAGATGGCTTGCATGGGTTCTGGTTGTTTGAGCCACTTCCTCTCTCTAGCCTCCATGTTTTGTTTCCTCCGGACCGGATTGAAGCCAGTTTGCCTTAGGAAAGTGTTTTCCGGTTGCATAGATTTGGAGTCCAAGGGCTTGGGTCCGAGTATGTCTGACTTTCTAGGTGGGGGAGTCGATGTTCATTGGGTGGCGAGAGTCGAAGGATTGGCCTATTCTGAAAGCTTTGTGGTGGGTTTGAATCGACGTTTGGAGATGGTTCTACGAAAGGATCCAAAAACTCCGGCCAAAGAACTGGATCCGGCGTTGAAGTCACAAAACTGTGGGGCTTGTTTTCGTCGGTGCTAGTAGGTCTGATCCTTTTCGTGACAACCCGTCCATGGATCCCACTAGCTTCACTGCTAGTTGCCCCCATAGGCTGGTCATGCAGGACCAGTTTGGGGTCCGTTGGGACGGCTAGCGGGGAGCTAGCAGGATCCACGGACGGTAAGTTGCGGCAGCTAGCGGGGGGTTAGTGGGGTCCACGGGACGGGTTGTTACACCTTTCCTCTGTTTAACCGCCCGAAACCAACTTTGTTTCTCTGTTTCTGTTCGCCGAAAAATGTTTCCGTTTTGTAACTGTTGTCATATTGTAACTTCAGCCCTAATCCCAATTGGGACGGTCCATTAATAATATATTTCGTTTTAAAATCCTATAAAGTTAAAATTAATTACATTCAAAATAACAAAATCTAAACGTGTAAAGCAAAAAGGTTGCATAGGTTAACCATGTCAAGATTCATGGTTAGAAAAATATTTCGGAAAGAATGAAATGTGTGAACATTGTTCTAATAAATATATTATACAATAACCAGACGAATACTTTTTATGTCTGTTGTTGTTGTTGTTGAACTACCAAAACAGAAACCCTAGAGTCAAGATCTCTAGCCGCTAGCAAATCTCCAATGACACCTAACTCTGGGAGTTCAGTCCACTCTTTGAGTCCATCAAAGTCGGGTTGTGCCATGCCGTGATCTCTCCCAAGCACCATGAGATCATAAGCTTCAGAGAGCAACCGGACGGTGGTGGCTACTTCAGGACCACCGGTCACAATCCTCTCTGTATATGAAATACAATTACTGGCTTCTGTATTTCTAAGATCCTCTAAGACTTCGTGATCAAGAATGTATTCCCAATCAGTCGTCTCCGTTTCTCGGTTTGAGATAACTCGGATCAATGTGACTTTGATTCTAGGATTATGCTTCATCTTCTTCACTAGTGAGAGTGCCTCGCGGTCGTCTTTGCCTCCAATGAAGAGCACGCCAACATTGATGTTGTACCTTTTTATGCCTCTACACGAGAACTTTCCACGGTCCACAAGTATTCCAATAGAACAAGGTGCATTATGGAGTAACGACTCGTTTAGACGTCTTATGGCTTCGTTCTCTGACTCAAACGTCCCATCTATAGCCCATTTCCTCCCCGACGGGATAATAATCATTGATGTGGCATGTTCCAACGCAAGCTTGCAGATTTCATCGTGCATCAGGTTCTCGTGCGTGAGGGCAGTGAACATGGTCATGGTCACCGACTCTAATTTGCTAAAGGCAAGGTTTGCGGTATGGATGTAGGAGTTATTCACTAGCCATTTCGTTTCCTTGTTGTGCGAGATTAGAACCGGGACGGTTTTCCCAATAAGCTTCACGAGGTGGAGAACTGTGACCATGATGGTGGAGGGAAATAATTGGAGAAAAGAAATGGCTGCAGAGATGTTCTCAGGTTTATGTACACAAGTTAGGATACTAAGATCTGAGTTTGGTTTGAGATTCATGATGTTCCTCTTTTGGTAACCAATGTACTTCTGCTTCGGATCGTACAGTCCGGCCAAGGCTATGGGGATAATTCCGGAGTTTATAAGCGCACAAAGTATCAAGAACGTATATGTAGCCTGCGATATATACTGCAAATACAAACCAAATAAATATGTGAAGATCTTGGCGAAATGGATTGCGAATATTGGGTGGGAAAATTACCGAATCGTCGAGTGTTGATTCATATAGAAAGATTTCAGAGAAACTCTTGGTGCATAAGAGGAGGGAAGCGGCTATGGCCTCCTTGAGTGGTACCTTGCAGTACAAGCAAGGTACCATCCCAGCCGCCATTTTCAAAACACCAGTAAAAATCGTTAAGAAGATGTTGTACATGATATCATCGTACTCGTAGATGATCTTCATCACGTCGCATCTCATTGTACTGAATGCGATGGAGATTGGTATAAGAACGTTCATTGTAAGAGCCTCATACTTTGCTTCCAAGGCGGATCCTATAGGTGGACCTTCTGGTATGATGATGCCCATAAGGAATGGTCCCAAAAGGTATTTCATATTGAAGAATGAGGAGTATGCGGCGGAAGCAATTACGCTCAAAACCGCAACATGTACATACACATCTGCCACAGGTTTGCCTTCTGGTGTGCGTTCTACTATCCATTCTACAATCGGCCTAAAAATTAAAAAGACTATAAGAATCAAAACTATCACCCCTATAAGGTCACGGTAGGCTGTCACTGGGGAGATATTCTTGTACGTTCCCCAGAGATAGGCTAGTATGCTAACAAAACACCCGAATATGTCATTTATCAGGGATGCAGACAACACAAGGCGACCGAGTTCGGAGTTGAGGATCTTTAGTTCCGACAGGAAATAGGTGACTGTGGGCAAGAGAATCAAGGATTGACTTGAGATGATAACAGTGCGTTCGGCAAGGACTTTCTTATGCGGTAAGTAGTAAGGGTCTATATTGCTCGTGTAAAGATTCCGTACACACAAGCCACCAAAGAAAGGAACAATGAAGGTCAAGATCCCGACCACGATGGGTAGCCATCCGTTGTGGAATGCCAATCTACGGCTAATTTTGACTGTCATCAAAAACGCAAGCATAATGTTTCCACACACTGAAAGGCCTCTTAACGACGCGTTTCCATCCATTACCGGATCCCACGATAACTTTCCTGATGATCTTTCCCTAAGATCGAACAATTGAGGCCCTAGAATCAGACCAGCCTGAAGATAATATACATTTATTAAGATGCAAGATTGTCAAATGTCGCTTAGAACTTTACACATGCTTGTCAAGTTACATTAATCTTTGCGCTTACTTGACCGTCACGTTAACATGTGCGAAAGTACTTACCAGCATATAAGAAGGAACCGGGGAAACGCCAATGCATCTAAGAAAGATGTGAATCATGATTATGAATACGAAGATGAGTAATATCTGAAGCTCTATGAGAGGCAATGAATATCCGAAGATCACATCTGGCGAGTTTAGGTTTTCCCAAAATCCATAAGACGAGATGTTGAACACTACGGGTATGCAACCGTGGAAATAGGTCGTTGTATTCATAAATTTGTGCCAAGAGACGAGCAAAGTTTTAGAACTTGGTGTATCAGTTCTGAAAAATTAAGAAAACAAAAAAAAACCAAAAAGAACGTGTGAATTTTTGGATCGATATGGATTTCAAAGGAGACGAGTAATCCCATTCTTTTTCTTTCATTAGGTCTTTGATAAGTATTTGATTTGTTTGTAAGATTTAGTTAGTAAAAAACTGTTATTGATTTGTTAAAAACATACAAGCTGTAAAGCTACACATATGTTGACATTTGACAACAAAATCTTCCTGGAACTAATGGAATCTTAAATTTAGAAAAAAAAAAAAAAAAAAAAGTCTGTCAATTGTTCGCTGAAAAACGTGAATTTACGAATATATGAAGAATTTTCTTCACTTGTTAGAAAAAATGCAAGCGTTACGTTTGATACAATAATTTTCTTTTACAATCCCGAAGCATTGGGCTTAAAAGCTTAGGCGAGGGGAATGGTTAGGGTGGGTTGGAGGATTATAAATGGAGAAAAAATCCGAAAAATACACCATCTAATTTTTTTTGGCCATTTAATTCTTTTAGTTATTAAATTTCCCAAAAAATAGTTGGTTTAATTTCAGTTGTCTATAAAAACCATCATCTTATTAATTGGTAGATCCATACTTAAAGACAAAACGATTCTTAACTCTAATGCTGGAAATGTTAACCAGGATTAAAATTTAACACCCACGTGTCTAATTAAAGAGATTAATGACACTGTTGCCCTTCTTCATCTTCTCTTTCACTAATCGATTTTGTGTTTGAGAGAGATAGAACCCTAAAAAGAGATCGTGTATCTTTCAGATGCATCTCAATGAAACTCTTTGATTCCAGTATCGATCTCCATTCCTTTGACACGGTCTTCAACTTCCCTAGAGATTTCAGGAGAAGCCTCACAAATATCTCTTTCAGCGAATCTGAAGCAAAATCGATCGAATTCATAGTGGTTCTTTCCCCGTCTCCCCCCACCTATCTTCTTTGATCCTTAGATAGATGATGATCCGTTATATATAACAAAACAGATCTCTCTATACAACTCTGCTTTCTTATTTACATTCATCATATATATTCGTTTTTAAGAGTTTACTTTCCTGGCCGAAACTTCCTATTTTACAACTTTCTTTCCTCTTTTTACGGTTTTCCTTATTGATTTGTGAATGTTGGATCTCTTTTTAGGGTTTTACAACAGTGTCAACAGAAAGACACACGATCTCTTTTAGGGTTCTATCTCTCTCAAACACGAAATCGATTTGTGAAAGAGAAGAAGATAATTTAATTAAACATGTGGATGTTAAATTTTAACCCTGGTTAACATTTCCAGCATTAGAGTTAAGAATCGTTTTGTCTTAAGTATGGATCTACCATTATTAATAAGATGATGGTTTTTAAAAACAACGAAAATTAAACAGATATTTTTGAGAAATTTAATAATTAGAGTAATTAAACGGCCAAAAAAAAATTAGATGGCGTATTTTTCGGGTTTTTTTCTGATTAGAAATTTAGAGGTGGATCACAAGGAGAAGACTGAAGAAAGAACCACAGGTGATGAGAAGAATAGATACAATAATAGTTGCTGAGACAGGAAGTGACTTGAGAGTTGAGATGCCTCTAGTTATGATTAAATGTCTTCATTCGAAAAAATGTTAGTAGCGTTTGTTTCTGGTACACTATTTTACCGGTTGAACAACCTTAGTTCCAAATTTTGCTGCAACAATGGGAGAAATGGTGGATCTTTAGCTGTCTAGTAACTATAGGGGAGCCTTATAGTTGTGATATTCACAATCTCAATAGCTCTAAACCTTCCTATTGTTGACACATCAGCCACCATCCTCCCATCTTTTGACAAATTGACTTAATCGTGGGTTGGTTGGAGGGTGTTCTAGATATGTCATGTATTGTTCGAGTTAGAGGACCAGTCAGTCTTTTATATAGGCTACATAAATTTCAAACCTCTTTTGTCCAATCGTTTTTCAACTACCCACAAATGAAATATTACATTTACGTATGAGTTTGATATACCCAATGGTGGAAAGACTTTCATCTAACATGATAGTAATTAGGATGTATTTGCATAGTTTTCATCATAGTTTGCATCGTCTTTCCGCTAAACATATTTAAAACACACATCAAACACTCCTAACACAACAAAGGCTAAACCTATAAACACATGAATAAGAAAAGGAAATCAAGAAAAATGCAAGACACGCCAATTCGAGAGAGGATATGGATGACGATGTGTTGGTAAATACATTAAATATAGTTTCATTCTTTTGTTCTTATAAAGAAGGAGAAGTCACACCAACTAATTGGTTTATTCGCTTTGAAAAGAAAGAAAACTTCAAACAGATATAAACACTTTTGGTAATCAAGAACAAATTCAAATTAGAGGAACAAAAAATCATCTTGCGGAGATTTAAAAACTAAAGGAAAGCAAATTATAAGCTTTTTTATATAGATAAAATATCTATGTAAAATGTGTGTGGAGATGTTTCTTTTTAACTATATAAGGGGTTCATTGTCATTAGTTATAAGGTTAAGACGTGCTTTTTGACTATTTTAAAGGCTGTTCATTGTGGTGTTCTTGTTCCGTTGTTCGTGTGGTCGTCATCTTATAACTACAAGTAACTAACATTGGCTCTGTTATTTTCTGTGTCACAGCGACATGTTCTGGCGACCGGAAAACTGCATTGACGACGCTGGTTTTTGGCTCTTTTAACTGTCGCTGGTTTTCCTTCCTTCTTCCATTGTTATAGCTTTTGTTCATCATAATTACTGTCGCTGCTTTATTTACAGTCGCCACTTTATCTGGCATCTCATTTAACCGACAATTGCATCACTATCTTATGTTTTTTAATAGTAGATGTGTCGCTGGATCATTAATTTTTCTAAAAATTAGTGCTATTTTGAGTGTCGCTCGGCGACAACTAAACGAACACGGCTATTATCTACATTGGTTTGATGTTTACAACATCCATTTCTTTTCACATTCCACATCATCTTTTCCTTCTTCCACATCATAATTCAACACTTAATTCACTTTTATTCCTTACAATAGTTTGTTTAATAAAATTACAACATTATACTCCACCACCATTATTATTTCATATTTTCATTCTCTTTTTGTTTATATTTTTTGTGATTAAATATTATTAGTTACAGGTAAATCAAATGAAAGTCCACAGTCTTTTGAGCTTGAATTAATTTTACATTCAATTCAAAACAAAAATCAAATGAAACTAAAATAAGTAAATATTAAATAATTTTACAAAATAAGAAAAATATGATTCTTTTTGTGTGTAGCTAAATTAAGTGAAACAAGTCTCTATTTATTAAGGATGAAAAATGAGGAATTATGGTATAAAAATATTACAATAGTTTGTTTAATAAAATTACAACATTATACTCCACTACCATTATTATTTCATATTTTCATTTTATTTTTGTTTATGTTTTTTTGTGATTACATATTATTACTTACAGCTAACATCAAATGAAAGTCCACGGTCATTGTAAAACAGTCTTTTGAGTTTGAATTAATTTTACATTCAATTCAAAAAAAAAAATCAAATGAAACTAAAATAAGTAAATATTAAATAGTTTTACAAAATAAGAAAAATATGGTTCTTTTTGTGTGTAGCTAAATTAAGTGAAACAAGTCTCTATTTATGGAGGATGAAAAATGATGAATTTTGGTATAAAAATATTTAAATAAAATTTCATATTCTATAAGATAATTGATCTCAAATAATTGGGTTGGGTAAAAAATATCTGAAATTTCAACATCCAATAGAAATAAAACACATATTTTTATCTAAATATTATTATATAATTAAAAAATTATCCACTCACTATATGCTACGTGGCGATCAAACCCACATTTTTGCGTTTCAACGTTGTTATTGTTTCCATATCATCCGTTTTTTTTAACAACACACTGTAATTATTCAACAGTTGAATAAATTATTCACAGTTTAGAAAGTAATCATTGTAAGACTATATACAACTGTTGAAAAATTAAACACCCAACTTTTCTCATTTTAACACTCCACATCATCTTCTCTTTCTTCTACCTCATTATTCAACACCCATTTCAGTTTTAACATTTAGAATAGTTTGTTTAATAAAATTCAACACTTTACCCCCACCAATTTTATTTCATATACCTTTTGTTTTTTTTTTTGTAACTGCAGAAAATAAAACAAAATAAAATTATAGATTAATGTTAAATTATAATTTTAAAATACATAAATTATTGTTAATAATTTTATTTTATACTTTAATTTATATTCATAACTAATTTTTTTAAATACAAAAATGAAAACAGTAGTTATTAAAACACACAAAATTACAAATTTTTCAAATGCAATATGATAAAAGTACATGAGACAACTAATAAAACACACAACTTAATTAGAACAATAAACTTAAGTGACAAACAATAAAGCTCTTAAATCACACACAGAAACATAAACATCTCTTTAATCAGGAAACATTCCGAATTTCACTCATATGTGTTTTACTAGATCTGCTTGTGATTCGTTATGTACATTTGAATCACGTAATTTGGATCTCGCACACACATGATCCAAAAATGCAGGTAATACCTTGGTCGAGAATGGTTGTGGTGTACTAGAACCACTTGCTTCAGATTGATCATAATCAGTCCAATATTGAACATATGTATCTCGTTCATCCTCCACAATCATATTATATAATATGATGCATGCATGCCCACATGATGATAGCCAAATCGGTTATGTCCCACATGCGAGCTGGTTCCCGAATGATTTTAAATCGAGCTTGTAACACTCCAAATGCACGTGCGATGTCCTTCTGATATCCTTCTTGATGTTGTCCAAACAACTTGTCTGGTTCACTTTGAGGAAGTCGAAACTGCTCTGACAAAAGTTGGATAAGAAGGATATAAACCATCAGCTAGATAGTATGCCATATTATACAGACATTGGTTTACGAAGAAGTTCACTTTTAGAGTATTTCCTTGTTCAACATCATCGAACACTGGTGAACAATCTAAAATATTTATATCGTACAATGTGTCGGGGTACCCAAAAAAGGCATGCCAGATCCAGAGAACATGAGATGCAACTGCTTCAAGAATAACAGTGGAGTTCCCTTATCTCCCCGGGTAAATTGACCTTCCCGTGCCGTAGGAAATTTTTTCCACTCCCAGTGAATGCAATCAATACTTCCAATCATCCTTGGAAACACTACAAGAAAAGTCCACATTGATAGCACTAGAAGATAGCTCATTTTTTCAAACTGCTATAAAAGATGAGTTTCTAATTTTTGATAATATATGATAGTGTTCAAGAAATGCTAAAAACTTATACCGCTCAAGGCTTAAGCCAAAAAAATTAAATGAAATCTAAAAAGTTTTCACTTGACTAAATATCACACTTTTTTTTTTTATTCCCACACTGGTAAAAAACTCACAAAACTCACTTGTGACCTAATTTTTCTCTTCTCCACACCTGACGAGAGAGAGAGAAAGCCAATCGAAGAGATCGAGAGAGCAGCGGAAAATCGACAAGAGCTGTCGTTGGAAGTAAAATTAAAGTAGCGGCAAATCTAGTGTTTCAGACGAAACCTCGCTCCTATGGTGGATATGATGACAACTGGGGGAGCTTCTTCACCATTTCAAGACTGGGTGACATAAGTTTCAGAGATTGTAAAGAGGTAGATTTTGTGAAATCGTTCAGATGTTGGACTTGTTTTTTATCTGTGTTCCTCTTGATTAGATCTGGTTTTGTAAGATATTGTGGATCAGGAGTTTCAATTTTGTTCGGAACGAACGGAGCTACGACGAGTGTGATGTTATCGGTTACGGCTCTGGCTTGTTTGCAGTGAGGATTTGGTTGTGCTTGGTGTCTTGCTTAGTGATTGGCGATTGTGTTCGGGGTTGCTTGAATTTTTTGCTTCACATAAATCTCATATCAATTTTTCCAACAATTCACACATTGTGTTTTATGTTTTTTCTGAATATTTCATCTTTCTTAACATTAACCATTCTTCTATTTTCATGATTCTTAAAGTGCCACAAACATTTCATAAAGAACTTGTGGATGTGGATTTAAAGTGGGAAGATCACCTATTTACCACACTGTTACCGCAATTGATGGTACCATTGAGGTAACTTTATGTCAATATTGAGATTTTATCTTGCTTAAGTAGTGTTTGATTAGTGTTTAAGGTTTCCAATGTTTTGTTTTTTTTTATCTTATAGTTGTTGCTAAAGCTTGAAGATAACCTATTGGTCGAAACTGTTCGTATACTTGTTCAAGAAGAAGAGAAGGGCATAACGAGCCTCACTGCTTGTGTCTCTTCCTAGGTGGATTTGACTTTCTTATTGTTGGTGATTTGTTTTTTTTGGCTTTTCATAATTGAAGTTATAAAACTGATGTCTTGGAGTTCTGCTTTAGGTTGGATGTCGTTTATGTTGCTCCTTTTGTGCCACGGGAAAAGGAGGGTTTTCAAGAAATCTTCAGCGGCATGAAATTATTGAGCATATTCGCTTCTATTATCTCTTTTTCTGTAGTTTGTGGATTATGTGAATTGAAATATGTTCAAAGAAATCTTATCTTAGAATGATGATCAAAAAGAGAGCATGATACAGATTTATGAATTTGTGGTTTGGTTCCAAGATAAAACACTTAGGCTCAGATCTTAAGTAGAATACCTTATGCAATGATTCGAAGAAGACTATTAATATGATCCTAGATATTTCGTCATAGGGACGCAGAAGTGTTAAAAAAAAGATGTTTGTTCCCACTTGAGAGACTCGGGACAATATTACTTTGTTTGGGTTGTTTTCTTCACATAAATCTCATATCGATTTTGCTTACTGTATTACTTTGTTTTTTTGCGAGAGAATAGATTTACGATGATGACGGATTCTAGAGAAGAACATAAGTTTGAAGAAGCAGTTGGCCCGTTTAACGGGAAGAGCTTTAAGAAGATAGGTAAAACTCTTATGATTTGGTTACAACATATGCAAGGGATTTGTCGAGCAAGCCTCTGCTATAGCTTCTCTGTTGGCGTTAAGAGAAGGGTTCCATACCTCAAAACCTTTTGCGCAACAGTGTGTTGGTTAGCAACAATACATTATGTTCTTACTCTTAACGATTGTGCTGACAATTTCTTGTTTTGAGAGAAACATGAGACTTGTTCTTCTCCTATTTTGTCTTTGTAGATTCTTTGATATAGTCCATTTCCTCTTTTATGGAAATGGAAGTGAGCCAACCAGTTGACCTTACTAAGCATCATTGATCCAAAATATGGAGGATAGTTTTGAACAGCTGATGGCATGAAAAAATTTGGTGAAAACCCATAATTTGGTATATTTTGGGGTTGATTTGCATATTGGTTTTGATAATGATAATTGTTTGGATTTGGATAGTTGAACGGATGATTAGAAAAATTTTGAGTATTAAAAGGATTACTATTATGACCCATTTAACAACAAAAAAAAAATTCAAAAAAATATAAAGAGTTGATTGGAAGATAAGAGGAAAGTTATAATGAGAAATGAAGGTTTTTTTTTAATATTCAAATGAAATGAAAGTAGTCTCTATATATAGACTTAAAAAAATGATGAATTTTGATATAAATTTCTTTTCTAAAAAAATTGATTACGACAAATAATTGAGAGGAGATAAAAAACACAAAAATCTGAATAACCAATTAAAAAAAAAGTGTCGCTCAAAGAAAAAAAAAACTTCTCTCTCTACTCTCTCCAATCACAATGTCACACACTAACACTTAACATTAAAGACCCTATTTCTTATAATGTATTCAACTGAAACTAATTCACTTAGATTTTTTATTTTATTCAATACCTACACATTAAACTATTGAAAAAAATATTCAACAGGTCCATTATTGATAGTCTTAGTAATCTTACAAATGGATTTTAGAAAAGCTTATATTGCAGGAATTTTGTAAAGTTAAATATATTTATTTTATTTATAGTTCGTTATTTGACCTCAACTCAGGATTAGCTTATCCTCATATGTTGGTTATGTATAATGAAAAAAAAACAAGAATAATAAAAAGAATTGTAATTGGTTTACTCATTGCAAATGTTGTATTTACATTTCTTTTATTCTAGTGGATAAACCGAATAAACAAGTTTTGTGATTATTTTTTTTTCTCTGTTCTAACTTCACCAAATGTTTCTATAAATGTATATTATAACCTGGCAGGCCATGCACGAGCATCTCTGCATATTGTTTTGTATGTAAACAATTTACCTTTCCATTAGCTCGTTTGATCTAATGTGACAAAAAAAAAAGTATATTATAATCAAACAAATAAATGACTATTTTACATAAATCTTCTCTAAACTCCTGTCCTAAGGAAATGGATAGTCTTGCGATCAAAAAATGTGGTCACACTTGTTGTTGTTGTTGCTGAACTACTAAAACCGAGACATTAGAGTTGAGATCTCTAGCTGCCAGCAAATCCCCAATGACACCTAACTCTGGAAGTTCGACCCACTCCATTAGTCCTGACAATTCTTTTGATGTCATATCATGATCTCTCCCAACAACCATAAGATCGTACTCTTCAGCCAGCGATCGGACAACGGTGACTACCTCTGCACCACTGGTCACAACCCTTTCTATATAAACAATATCATTGTTTTCTTCTCGAACCTTTACATCCTTTAAACCTTCATTATCCAGAACGTTATCCCAGTTTGGCTCTACTTCATTGTTGAATACGAGTCGGGTCACGGTTACACGGACCCTAAGGTTATGTTTCATCTTTTTTACCAGTGATAGTGCCTCTCGATCGTCTTTGCCTCCAATGAAGACCACACCAACATCAATGTTGTACATTTTTTTGCTTGTTACAATACTTTTCCGTGAGAACTGCCCGCGGTCCACTAGTATGCCTACAGAACAAGGCGCACTGTCTAGCAAAGACTGGTTTAAATTTCTTACGGAATTATCGTCAGACTCAAACATTCCATCGATGGTCCATTTCCTCCCCGACGGTAGGACAATCATCGATGTTTGCTGGTCAAGTGCGAGTGTGCAAATGTCTTCATGCATCAAGTTCTCATGAGAGAAGGCTGTGAACGTTGTCACGGTTACGGACTCTAAGCTTTCAAGCATGAACTTTCTAAAAGCAAGATTTGCGGTATGGATGTACGAGTTGTTGTTAAGTCGTTTCAGCTTCTTGTTGTGTGATACTACGATAGGGTTGATCTGACCAACGAGCTTTACGAGGTGAAGAACTGTGACAGCGATGGGGAAATCTAGGTTTGGAGAGGTTAACAATTGGAGCAGTGCAATGATCTCAGAGACGTTTTCTGGTTTGTGTAAACAAGTTAGGATTCGAAGATGTGAGTTTGGTTCTAGATGCAATATGTCCCTTTTCTGGTAATTAACGTACTTTCGTTTCGGA
Source organism: Camelina laxa (assembly GCA_024034495.1). Classification (NCBI taxonomy): domain Eukaryota; kingdom Viridiplantae; phylum Streptophyta; class Magnoliopsida; order Brassicales; family Brassicaceae; genus Camelina; species Camelina laxa. Next base: position 16,939,187 of record CM043882.1, on the reverse strand, counting down.
TCGTACATGCTCCTTAAGACCAGAGGGACAATCCCAGCATTTAGTAACGAATAAATGATCAAGAACGCGTATGTGGCCTGCGATATATACTGCAAAAAACCAAACCATAAAATATGTTTAGATTTACGTAAAAAATCGATACTAATAGACATCTTTGCGGGTCAGGAGGTTACCGTGTCATCCAATACAGCTTCATAGAGAATGAAATCAGTGAAACTTTTGTAGCTTAAGATGAGAGAAACAGCAATAGATTCATTGAGAGGTAGCTTGTAGTACAAGCAAGGTGCAAGACATGCGACCAGTTTTAGGACAAGTGTTAAAACTGTTAGGAAGACGTTGACGAAGATGTCACTGAACTCGGTTAAGATCCTTATTCCATCACATCTCATTGTGCTGACTGTGATTGAGATTGGTAAAAATATGTTCATCGTAAGCTTCTCGTACTTAGCCTCCAAGGCCGATCCTAACGGTGGACCTTCCGGAATGATGAGGCCGATCATTAATGGTCCCAAGATGTATTTCATGTTGAAGAATGCAAAATAAGCAGCGGAAGCGAATGCGGTCAGAATCACCGCATGAACGTATACATTCTTCACAGGCTTGTCTTCTGGTGTGCGGTCAATGATCCATTGCACAATCGGCTTAAAAACAAGAAAGACGATGAGAAGAAAGATGAACACCGCGACACTGTCACGGTAAGCTGTTACATGTGAAACATGTACGTAGGTTGCTTGAATAGAGGCGAGGATCATGGAAAAGATCCCTAAGATGTCATTAATGACAGTAGCGGACAATGCGAGGCGACCAAGCTCGGAGTTGAGGATATTGAGCTCTAGCAAGATAAATGTTGTGGAAGGCAAAAGTATCGCAGATTGGGTTATGACTATTGCAGTGCGTTCACCTAGGGCTTTATCCAGCGGCATGTAGTGAGGGTCAATGCTGTTAGAGAAGACGTTTTGGAAACCGAGACCAAATAGAGGAACAAAGAAGGACACGATCCCGATCACAACAGGCAATTTCCCGCTGTGGAACGCTATTCGCCGGCTGGTTCTAACCGTCATCAAAAACGTAAACATTAGGGTTCCAAACACTGAGATGCATCTTAACATCGCAGTTCCATCCAAAGCAGGATCCAAGGATAGTTTCCCTGAAGATTTCTCGAGAACATCCAAAAGCTGAGGCCCTAGAATAATTCCAGCCTGCACAAAAATTTATATATATGATCTCAATTTTCGGAAACATTTTGTACGTGCATGTCAAGTTACATGTAGTTTTTTTTCTTTTTGTTTCCTAATAACCACCAATCTTGTATATGTTTGTCAAGTAACATATAGAAACGCTGCTTACAATCATATATGAAGCGATCTGGGAAATGCCGATGCATCTAAGGAACATGTGAGACATGACAATGAAGAAGAATATAAGTAGTATTTGCATCTCCAGGAGAGGCAGCGAGTACCCGAAAATCACATCGGGCGATTTTAGGTTCTCCCATAATCCTTGAGAAGAGATGTTGAAGAATGATAGACGGCAATCGCCACTGTAGATAGTCGTGTCCATCAAAATAGCTAGGCCAAGAAATTAGCCAAACCGTAGGAATTTGTAATAGAAATGCCTTTTTGGGTAATTATGTTTTTTGAATCTTTGAATTTGGGTTTTCAAAGGATCATGCATTTGTGTAGTTTTAGTTTTTTTTTCTTTTCTTTTTTCTTCTTCTTCTTTTTTTTATTTTTTTTATTTTTATTTTTTTCTGGTCTTTGGCAAGTATCTTTAAAAAATCCATCTGGAATTAATGGAACTTCCTATTTAGTAAAAATGTTCAAACTAACAGTTGTATGATTTTGTTTCGTTAAAAAAACATGCATCTAGAACATGGAGAATTTGCTTCGCTAATTAAAAGTGCAAGCTAAGGTTTGATACAATGTTTCTCCTAAATTAGCGTGAAGTGATGATCTGTTTGGAGACCCCAATGTTAGGAGGTTGTAAATAGCATGGGATCCAAATTTACGAAATATTTTCCAAATACTTTAAGTATATAATGTTTTTATTTTCCTTCCCTGAATAATAGTTTATAAAATTATTTATTTTTGGTATAGTAATACTTATAAAACTATGACTCACACCCAGCAATGTAGTGGGAGAAGTATTTTAAGAAAAGTTAAACTAAAATTTAAATTAAAAATTATATATTTTGAAAATATATACTAAAAATACTAAACATTCTTTTCAAAGAAAAAAATAATAAGTTGGGCTAACAATAATAAAATATTATAGCAAAAAAACTCAACTCTAAGTTAAATTATTAAATGAAAAGTCATAATGAATCGAGGTAACCTTGTAAACTTTTTGTATGTAGATTTTATAAAAAAATTTAGAAAAGAGTAACTAGCATCATAACATTTATTGATATTTAGATTACTAATTAACAAATATAATGATAAAGTAATCCTAAGTGAGGATATCAAACAAAAGATTATAATAAGTAAAATGCAACTTTCTAAAAAATTATTTAAAAATAAAATAAATTTTTTTTTGAGTGAAGATTTATCAACCAATAATTATAATAGAAATATACAATTTCTAAGATTAAAATATTAAATAGTGAAATCTTTTTAAAAATTCATATTTTACGAAAAAGTTAAGATTAATAAACGCAACTGTAAGCATAATTAAAGTCGATTAATTTTTTTCTATTACTATATTGATTTCTAAAATTATTAATGAGATTATAAAATAATGTTAGATGTTAGATATTAAAATTCATATTATTTAGATTCATCACAAAACACAAAATTTATGTCAACGAACAATGATTTGTTAGTTATGTATGAAGAGACAAATATATATATATATATATATATATATTAGAGAGAGTTTAAAATATATAAACATTTAGATAAACATAATTTTTGGAACAAAAAGTTGTGAATAAGATATGGTGAAAAGTGAAACAACCCTTCTCTTTTTTTTTCTTTTAATTATAATTCTCTAGTGGTCTCATACCCACTTACAACCTAGCAGCAATCAACAATAGCGGATAACCAAAAAAATACCATTAACCAATAAATATTCCAACAGTGAATAAACCATTGAACCAAAATAGTTAATAACCAAATTCCAACATCCTACAATCAATGTTCTATTGATTCAACTCTAGCAACCTGAAACGATCCGACCCTTTTTGTTTTTATATAATATTAATCTAGTGATCTCGTACTCACTAACACCCTAGCCACATTCAAATCAAGCAGCAGAATTAACCAACATTAAACCAATGAATAAATATCTAATAACCAATAACCAATAATTCAATTTAATCAATCTAATAATACCAACAACATAAACCAAGTCATAGAATAATGAACCAGCAACCTAAACATTCGTTCTAGACTACTACATTCCATTCTAACAACCTAACAAAAGCATAAACAAACAACCGAGCCTCTAGAACATCCTCCTCTACATCGCCTTGATTCCACAATCATACTTTGTCTTTACCTGCACCACAAACACAAATTGAGATGCATGAGTATTATCATAAACACTCAGTGAGGCAATCCTCCCATCTACTAGGCTATACACACAAGCATTCGAGAATCCAATGATCAACAAGCATCAATCAAAAACAATCAAACCAGGAAATCAAGTATCAGCCGTCCGCTGAAGATTGGTGTCGACCGACACCCTCTTGGTGTCAACTGACACCTGCTCGACATTTCCCAAGAACCCTAGTTGTGTCGACTGACACCTCCACATGGTGTCGATCGACACTCCTTAGAGTTCCAAGCCATCCTCGAACTCGTGTCTATAGACACACTCCTTGTGTCGATCGACACTGATGCCAACATCGTTTTCCTCGAAGCTTTAGTGCAGATCTACGCCTCAAACGTCTGCCAAGCGTCCAAAACTCTCCCATAAGCCATATAAGGCCATAGAAACCCAGATCGACCACAAGCAAGCAAGAAATCAATCACACAACTCAAAGAACATCAAAACATAGAATTCTCAAGCTTAGATCAACCATGGTCATGCGCTCACCTCTTTGCAGGAAGTTTCTAACCAAAAACGACGAATCCAACACCTACACAACCCTTTTAATACGTCTCTAGCCCTGGACCTTCACCACCACATAAAATTCTCCAAGGAAAAGCACCAAAACAGCAAAATCTCCCAAGAACACTTTATGGAACTTCTTCTCCTTTTCTCAAACTCACGGGAATGGCAAAACTCTCAAAACCCACAACCTAGGTTGACTTTCCCCTTAAAAATCTGGTTTTAAGGTTTCACTTAAACCAAACGAAACCAAATCGACAATTAAATCAATCTGGTCAAACTGGAAAATGGTGGTGTTGACTGTCACCCTACTTGGTGTCAATTGACACCCTCTCCTACATCACCAATCGACCCCTAACACATTTACAAGCAAACTAGTCATAGAGAAACACGAAAATCATCATAAATAATGCAAAACTAACCCTAAAATCACAGAAACGCAAAGAACTCAGAGATCTAATGCTCAGATTAGCCATGGTCATGTACTCACCTTGAGAATGATGAAATCTGATGAAGAACAACGAGAAAAAAGCTTCCCACGACTCTTACTCGAGCCATGCTCAGATCTCTTTCTTCACACTCCAAGAACACCAAAAACTGACTTAGAAAGCTTCCAAAACTCCTTGAACTTCACAGCAACTTTTCTAACTCCTTAAAAACACAAAGAACGGCCAAACCTCATCATTTTTCGACTTCTCTCCCTTAAATACCCAACTCAAGGGTTTTCTAGAAGCAAAACGCAACAAAAACGAGCGCTTAAGTTAATCGCTCTGCGCACAAACCAACACTTGCATTGACTGATGCATAGCCTTCATCGATCGATGCATCCTCTAAACCAAATTCGGGTTCACGGGCGTTAGAATTCTCCCCCACCAACAAAAATTCGTCCTTGAATCCCGCATCACCATTTGTCTGCCAAGCACCTCTGTGCCACCGTCAACACTGCCCGCACGTCCTCCGACTAGACCAAACACCATCAGCCAAGGTTTTTCGTGCAACTGTCGCAACAGCCCGCACACCTCCGACTAAACCCTTGCGGTCTCCCTGTAGTCAATATACTCACATCCTATACGTTATTTGCTCACAACTCAGTACTTCCTCCGTCCGCGCTCGCAACCAACATATTATGTCGGCTTGTTATCAGGCTAACCGCTTAAGCTACGACATCCAAGCAATCACTCACACTCACTCCCCTCTCTCTCAGGTCGCAACTCTTGAGACATACCGGCTCACTGCTGAGCCACGACCCATAGCTACGGTATCTAGGGTTTCTGAAAATTCTGCTCTTGGGGTCGTCACCGTAAAACACGCTATCGGATCGTCATCTAAAGCAAACATACCACTTCCACTCTCTGGCCGCAAAGTCAAACGAGCTATCGGTATCACATGAGTTGGGCCCACACGGTCTTGAGCAAACAAGTCTGATGCCATCGTGTATCTCCTGACTAGATCTACCTCAACATTTTCCATTTCTGAAAACTTCCAGTTTTAGAAACTTTCCATTTTTAAAAAATTTCCACTATTAGCAGTGCGTTTCACGGAAACTTGATATCTAGTGCTTTTGTTGAGTTTTAAGCCTTGTTTTTGCATAGTCTTGTTACTTAATATTGTCATTCTAGGTTGTTTTAAGAGCATATGCATCTAGTGTGTTATTTTCAGGTCCTAGTAGTAACATCATCATTATTGGAGCTTTAAGATCTTTTTTGTTGCAAAAGAAGCAAAGAGAAGTGGAGTTGGAGAAGTGACGAGGGATGAGAGACCAAACGCGGCCAAGAAACCGGCCAAAAGGTCACCGAGTGAAGCCACGCGACCAAGCCACCCGGCCAAAGCCCAACCGATGGAAGTGGAGAGACATGATACCGAGAGCACACGCGGTCAAGGCACTCGGCCAAATGCAGACCGAGTGAGTTCAATCGCCTTCGATCCGAGAGCACACGCGGTCGACACACGCTGCCAGAACACGACCGAGTGGACACACGCGGCCAATACACTCGACCAAGCCATGACCGATTCACTTATCACCTCACTTGTTTTATTTTTGAATCGGGTTTAACCCATTTTGTTTTGGGTTGTCCCGGGTTCTTTTCTATTTTACTATAAATACTCTAATCCTATTAAGGGAAGACTAATCTTTATCTTATCTTTTGTTTTAGCAGCCATCTAGGGTTCTTAAGCTATTCTACTCTTGGTTTATTGAATCTTTGGTTGATTTCCCAGTTTTTAATAGCAATTTCTCTTTCAATTTTTCTTAATCTATAAACTCTTATTACAAAGATCAAACCTTTTCCTTTGTGTGATCATGATGATGAGTGAGTAGATCCATTAGAACTTTGAGCTAGGTAGATTAGGGAGATAGATGATTGATCTTTGATGTCTAAGGCTTTATTTTTATGTTTCCTATCTTGATTAATGTTAATAATGCTAGATAGCTTTGATCATGCTTAAAATCTAGATGCTAGGATTTCCATGCCCATAAGGTGTTTGATGAAATTCCTGAACCAAATTAATCAAGAGCTTTGCATTCCTAGCCAATGGAAATTGATGATTAGGGTGTTTAGTGGTATTTGGATTTGATCTTAATGCATGCTTGCTTTGTGATTGCCTTTGGAAATTGTTGATTATCACTTAGCTAGCATAGGAATCTCTATCATGGAAATGAATTGATTTGCATGAGTGTTCTTAGCCTTAGGATTGTTCTTGTTTGTTACTTAGACATCTAGGATTGATTAGCTATCTCCCAAATCAATAACCTTGCCCAAGGTTCATTTATTTAATCTTGATTTAAAGTTTATTGCTAGTTGTGTTCTGTTTCTTGAATCTGCTTTGTTGAGTTGACTTGTCCTCTTTATTTGAATCAGTTTGTTAATTTAATTGTTACAAAAGAACCTATTCCTGTTTAAGAATAAATTAAGCACCAGTTTGTGTATTCTTAGTGTGTTGATTCATCCAAATTGTGGATTGATAATTTAATTGATTGAAAAGTACTACATCAAAAATCATATCCTAAACACCACCTCATCTTGGTACTTAATCGCACAACCAACCACTCCTAAGCGACCAAGTATCACGAGAGATGGGCTGGAATACTCTATTCCCGCTCTAGCCACAAACTACAACTGGGACCAGGCTAGACAAGCTCAAGTCGCGACCGGCTTCTCGAACCACTTCTTGAACCTTGCCTTAATCCTCGCCTCTGGCTCCCTAGTTTGCTTCTCGACAACATCAAAGTCCCATAGGACTCTCGTTAATGGAACATTTTTCTTCCAAAGTTCTTTGACTCTCCTGTAGAGAACCCTCACCGGCCTCGCCTCCAAAGTCATGTTGGGCTGAAGATTATCAGGAATCTTAGCCAACAACAGATCATGCCCGTAAAGATACTTCCTCAGCATCGACACATAGAACACCTTGTGGAACGCACGTATGACGTCAGGCAACTCCAGCCTATATGCCACTGGTCCCACCCGCTCAACTACTTTGAACGGACCCATGTACCTCGGACTCAACTTAGTCTCAGTAAATGAACTGTTCGGACCCCGAAACATGGCCTTCTTGAGGTATACTCTGTCACCCATCAGAAACTCAGGATCCTTCCTCCTCTTATCAGCATAACTCCTCTGTCAATCTTGAGCCTCCTTCATGTTCAGCTTCAGAACCCTGATCTTCTCCGAGGTCTCCTGGAAAAAGTCTGCACCATATATGCTCCTCTCCCCCAACATGAGTCTAGCATAACGGTGTTCGAGATGGCCTCCCATACAACGGCTCATTAGGAGCCATCCCAATACTCGCTTGGTAGATGTTGTTGTAAGCAAACTCCACCAAGCTCAGGTGATCTGCCCAATGACCACCCCAAACCAGCACACACATCCTCCAAAGTCTGGATCGTTCTCTCCGACTGACCATCCGTCTGAGGGTGATAGGCTGTACTCATATGCATATTCGTGCTCATCTCTGCCTGAAATGCCTTGCAGAAAACCGAGATGAACTTTGAATCTCTGTCAGACACAATATTGAAAGGCAAACCATACAATATGACTATCTCCCTCACATACTTCCTATCCAAAACCGCTACTCCATCGGTTTTCTTGATTGCTAGAAAGTGTGCAGACTTAGTCAACCGGTCTACGTGATCATATCCCATTTCCACTCTGGAATGGGTAAACTTTGCAATAATCCACCTAGAACCTAATGCTCAGCCTTCACTAGCTGGCAAGTGTTGCACTTCGCAACCCAGTCGGCTATGTCCTTCTTCATCCCGACCCAGTGATAATACCGCTTAAGGTCACGGTACATCTTCGTCGCTCCTGGATGAATAGAGAACTTGCTCGAGTGAGCCTCTCTCAGTATCTCCTCCCTCAGACCCTCACCCTTGGGCACACAGACCCGACCATGCACATGGATAGTTCCATTAGCAGAGAACTGATATTCTAAACCCACAGCCTTAGAGGCATTCACCAGCCCCACATCACTCTCCTGAGCTAACCGCACCCTGCTCAACAAGTTCCCTCGATCAGCTGCCTCCAAGCCCAAAGGCTCCTGTGATATAGCACACACTCTCAATGCACTAATCTCACCCACTAACGCCTCCATATCATGCTCTTGAGTCGAAGCCTCCCGCTTCCGACTCAACGCATCTGCAACCAGGTTAGCTTTACCATGATGGTAAGCTATCTCCAGATCATAGTCCACTAGCAACTCCATCGAACAACTTTGCAACAAATTCAGCTCAGGCTGAGTGAAGATGCACCTCAAGCTCTTATGATCTGTAAATACCTATACCTTCCCGCCATAAAGGTAGGATCTCCAAATCTTCAGGGAAAAAACCACCGCTACATCTCCAAATTGTGGGTAGGGTAATTCACTTCATGCTTCCATAACTGCCGCGAATCATAGGCTATAACCGTTCTCTGCTGCATCAGCACACAACCCAACCCAACTCCAGAAGCATCCGTATACACAACGTAAGGCTCGTTCTGCTCTGCAGTGCTAACACCAACGTGGTAGTTAGCATCTGCTTGAGGCTTGCAAAACTCGCCTCACACTCTGCTGACAACACAAATGGAACCTCTTTCCCTGTAATTTTGGTCATTGGCTGTGCCATACTCGCAAAAGCCGGAACAAACCTCCTGTAGTAACCCACCAACCCTAGGAAACTTTTGATCTCACTGACACTCTACACTCTCGGCCACTCCCTGATGGCCTGAATCTTCTCGGGATCCACTGAAACTTCATCTGCAGAAAAAATGTGACCCAAGAATTCCATCTCCCGCTGCCATAAACTGCACTTACTCAGATTATCAAACAACTTCTGCTCCCGCAGGTTCTGGAGAACTGCTCGTAGATGTACTGCATGCACCTCAGGATTCTTGGAATATACCAGGATATCATCGATGAAAATGATGACAGACACGTTTAGAAACTCTCTAAACACGATGTTCATCAATCTCATAACCGCAGCTGACGCGTTCATCAAACTAAACGGCATCACCACGAACTCGTAATCCCCATATCTCTTCTTCAAGGCAGTCTTTCTCACATATGCCTCATTTATCGAGATCTGATAGTAGCCCGATGACAAGTCGACCTTAGAGAACCAAGTAGCACCCCTAAACTGATCCAACAACTCATCAATCCTCGGGAGAGGGTACGTGTTCTTCACAGTGGCTCGGTTAAGACCCCAATAGTCGATACTCAAGTGGAAACTCACGCTCTTCTTCTTGACGAACAACACTGGTTCTCCCCACGGCGAACAACTTGGACGGATGAAACCCTTGCCCAATAAATCCTCCAACTGCTTCTTCAGCTCTGCCATCTCTGTTGGAGCCATCCTGTAGGGCGCCTTAGACAATGGCGATGTCCCTGGTTCCAACTCAATCGTGAAGGGATTAGATCAATATGGTGGTAACCCCTACATCGACTGGAACACATTCTCAAACTCCTCTACAACCCGAATGCGTCCAACTGTAGAATGCCCTACTGACTTTGGCATCAAAATTGTAACCAGGTAGGTCTCACCCCCCTTCTCGATCATCTTCCCTACCTGCACGGCCGAGATCACAAGACTCCCTGAAGTCGATCTCACTCCCTCAAAAACCAGCTTCCCTTCCAGACATTCAAAGACCACTCTACCTCTGTAACAGTCAAGATGTACCATGAGACGATACAACCAATCCATCCCCAACATCATATAACTCCACGGAACTGATAATAAGATTCTCTGGCCCTAACTCCCCAACGATATGAATTTCCACATCCCTCACTTGGCCAAGGACTCTCAGAAGCTTGCCTCACGCAACTCTGACCAGTTCTGCTCTCTCGTTGGGATCTCCTATGATATTAGCGCTCTTAGCGCACTGTGGGATAATGAAGCAATGGAATGCTCCAAAATCAAACAAGACATGGGACGTAAACCCGCGCACCAACAAGGTACCTACACAAACCTCATGTGTTGAGAACCTAACATTCTATCACAAGCAAAGTAAACATAAAATCTGAACTACCAAATTTACCAAGTCTGAGTCTCAGAAGTTGTACCTATGATTGCTTCTGCACTGGTGCCACCGGTTTCCACTATCGAGTACACCCGCAGCGTCGACTCGATCCGCCCCACCGGCTACACATCCAGCTGCACTCTTGGTTGTACCCCTGCCTGCACTGCTGCTACCGCACACTGCTGCAACTTGGTACAATGAGGCTTGATATGCCTCGTCTCCCTATAGTGATAGCACACTTGGGTATCAGCCCGCTGCTCCGTCACTGCCCGCTGCTCGACCCTTTGGGGACAGTTGGTTACCTTGTGGTCTGTGCTACCGCACCCGTAGCACTCCGCACCACTCGGTCTCTGAGTAGCTGATAACAAGATTTTCACCCAGGGTATCGATTCCCTATGCAGTTTTAGTACAAAAGGTTATCAATCCAAATGGTTGTATGCTAATAGATAGAATGCAATCAAAACTATGCAAGTCAAGTCAAGCAATAGGAGGGGTTTTAACTAATAACCTAATATGAACTTAAATAAAAAGAATAGAGCAAGGTACTCGGTGTAAGCAGTCGAGTACCAGATCGAGTAGATGATCGGGTTATAAGTAACTAAGAATAGAGTGATGAACCACCTACAGGTCCACACGATGCAAGTGATCGGGTGGGGGATCGAGTTATTTTAAAAACTATAAACAAGCAAAATACTAAAGCTCCTAAGGATGGGGTAATTGGTTCATGGTTATTCCTAATTAACCTATAATGTTTTACACGCCTCAAGCAATCTATTCCCTAGACAATGAATTTCTAATTCTCGTTAATCCACTCTCATGGTAGAAACAATCAAACTTAACTACTCAAACAGGCATTAAAATCCAATTCATTATTGTCAATAAACTCCTTACACATCTAATCTCTTAGGTTAAGTGAGTAAATCTTTTGCATTAGTTGATTCAAGCATTCCATCAAACATCTCTCGGTGTTGGATTGCCCCAAATATAATCCAAACCTCTCGGTCTGAAACTTGCATTAAGATCACTAATCCAAAAGGGAAATTTCAAATAAACAATCGAGCTAAAACATCCTAATCGATTAAGAACACTCACTAACCTATCCCATCCCTAGAAACTTTAGTTCACTACTCAGATCTCATCACAAACGACATAGAAAACGGGATAAGTAGGAATTGCATTAAAAAGGAATGAGTACAAATCGAAACGGTGATGAACAGAAAAATAGAATTGTAAACTCAAAAAAAGGAAAAATACTAAAACAAATTCAAGGTGTTTAGTTCGACTAAAAATCGCCTCTGTAGCTCTCGCTCTCACTCGGTGTCCTATGTGGCCTCCCTCTGTGATAAAATAGGAAAGGGTTTATATATGGAAACCATTTGACCTAGCCGCACATCATCGTCCGAATACCTACACAAAGCTAGGGTCGAGCACCTCCTCGGGTTGGGCTTCGGGTAGTTCTTTTTGAGCTTAAAACCACTTGATCGGGTTAAGGTCTCGGGCTGTTCTTCTTGCACAATCACATCATGGGTACATGCTCGGGTTCCTCCTCATTCTTTCTCTTGTAAGGCTCCAAAGCACCTGTTTTCATCCAAATTGCAACAATGCAACACCCTAAATAACCGAAATGCAAATATCTAAGGTTAAAGATCTAAAAATGCTAAGGTTGGACTCTATACAATGAAAAACATGACTAAAAGGATGCATAAAAATGTGTAAATGGAGAGACATCAACACCCCCAAACTTATGTCTTGCTAGTCCTCTAACAAGAAAGTAAGAGGATGAGGTTTAAAAATGGGGACTCATAACCTCATAGTATCAAGCGAATGATTCAAGCAATAGCCCTTAGAGATAATTTAACGGTGCTAAGATCAATCAACATACTTACAAACATTTCTCTATGCTTATCACAATGCATCGATCTAGTTCACCCTCCAACTAATAGTAAAGACTTGCATTTCCAAAGAAAATCTCTTTCACATTCATTAAAGTGTTTGGCGAACTTGCAAATGGAAAGTGAATCAAGCTCAACTGGTTTTAAGGGTAAGGCTTTTGGAGGAAAGTTTCAAATAATGTTTCAGGTGGTTTACTCTCAAACAAGGAGGAATGCTAGACAATTGTCAAAATTATCTATGACTAAGAACAATTGGGGCATACAAAGCTTAGCTCTTGATGATCTACCCTCCTAGAAGCTTTAACATCTGATTCTACCCTTTTCTCATTTCCTTTTTTTTGTTTTTATTCAACATCCAAAAACATAAACCATTAACACCCTTTTTTTTTTTTTTGCAATCCCTAAGGTATTAACTTTGAACAGGTAGTTCTCTCTTACAACTTTTTTCTTTCCTTTATACTCCTATATAATTTGTTTTACTCTTTTATTTTTTCTAGGAGACTATAACAAGACTTTTCTCTTTTTTTTTTTTTTTTACTTAGAGACTTAGAGCTAATTAAACTGAACCTTAGGGACTCTCTTCTTTTTATTTCTCTTTTGATCCTCAACTCAACCCCAAATATATATGCTAACCACCTATCTTTCAAAACCGATTCTATTAGCTACTTCAAATGGTCCTAAACTTAGCTAAAATAAGAGCCAATTCTCTGTCGTTCTCAATACTATCAAGGTTTCACAACCTATAGCACTGCAAATCAATCCAATCAAGAAATTTCCTCTTGTGGTTTTCCAAATAAAACCATTTCCATGTATCTCCTTCCAAACTCAAGGTAACCAAATCCAATTTATCCCTATCATGATATCTACCAACATGGAAAAAATGATCGACCTCAGAGAACCACTCATATGATTGTGTGCCATCAAAAACTGGCATCTCGTTATGACGAAGTGAGCTCGATCGATTCTCCAAAAGCAAATTTCCAACATCTACAAAATGCGGAGGTGATTCAGAAGAATATGATACTTGCTGTGAGATCTGAAATGTTTTCGACTGTTCATGTTGTTTTTCGAGATGATTCTCCAGCCTCCATAAGGTTCAGATCACCGTGCGCATCGTCTCCTCCAGAGATAACAACTTGTCGTCTTGTTCAATCATCGCCTGAGTTAGGCAAATGTATTCGCCGCCAAAAACCTTCAATTTACACTTTGTCACCTTCTCCTGGAAACTCTCATTGTTTATCAACGTTGGATCATCAAAAGTAGCCATCGCGATCTCAATCGAACAAGTTTCATCGAACGATTGATAGAACCTTGTGGATCTAACTCAAGAACTGAATCAATATGCAATTAGAAAGTAATCGAGTGTTACAAAGTAGTGAACATGAATCAAAGAGAAGAAATACTCAATCTAGGAAGCGAGATCAACATTGATCATCACCAAGTACATCACTCGGATCTCAAGCACATCGCAAGAGAAAATACAACCCATAATAAGCATAAATTCTCTCGATACTCATCTCTCTTATTTTATACTCTCAGATTGCAACTGCACACCTTCCAATTGCATCAGAGGCTTCTCTAGTTCTCTTCAAACTATCAACTCAAAGTCCACGTCATTAGCCTTCATTTAACAATGAAACACTAGACCAAGTGACCAACCGTACCAATACTCTCCCCCCCCCATTTATATAAGCTTGTCCTAAAGCTTTAAGAGAGAAAATTGCAGTGGCAAGGCACAAATATTGGCCCTGTGATCTCAGGAACAGATTGCTCGCAACAACTGTGACAGTCTTACGTCTCCAGTGGTGCCATATAGAAGATGACTCTTGTATACCAACCTTCTGCATCTGTACAACTATTGATGTGATAGAGTTTATGTGATTAGAATCACTATCTTGTTCCATTGTAGCTTTTCACCCATTGTATACTCCATTGTAGAACTATATAAAGAAGATATCTCGAAATCTTATGGCATAAGTGAATCAAGCTCACTTAGACTGATCACTTAGACTGATCACTTCACCAAACTGTAAATGGACCAAACCCCACAACACGTGAAACTTCTCATCACCATGGCAAAACTGTGTCGCGATTGTAGCATCCATGGTAAACTCCATTTCTGAAACAGATAGGGTGGTTCTCCTCAAATCAAACATCAAAAATGATGAAAATGAATGCAATCTCTTAGATCTCCATTTGTGCTTCAGGTAGAGCTTCATATCCTCATAGAAAAACTGTAGCAGTCCTTGTAAATCTTATCTCCCCCACATGTGGCGCAACAGCCTTGAAATAGGTGAGTGTCTCAGCCTTCTCCAAGGTTTACACCTCCATAGCATTGTTAACCACTTCTGGTCCTGAAACGCTTCTTGTTGCAGAATGAAATGATTTTGAGCAACCAATTCTTTATGGAGAATAGCTTCCTATGTCCTATTTGAATCTTTCACTGAAAACGTCTTTGTTTCTTTAGTTTGTACTATAATTGCAGACACTCCTTTGTCATTTACAGCTTGAAACAATCCCACTCCCTGAGCCAACAAAAAATTGTCATCACAATTAGATCGTAAAGCCCCATAAGGAAATACCATGTTGTCTTTGTGACTTCTGCAAATTGGAGAAAGTGCAGCCTCCTTTTTCTTAATTCCTTTTGAACAAGAGCTATATTCCTGCTGCTGATAGCTTTGAATTTAAACCACCAATTCTTGCACAACTTCCTCCTCCACAAATCTGAAACCCAGCTGTAGTTGTTCTTCAAGTTTAACAACACATTGCCACACCTAAATTGATGTATTCTTCTTAAATCATTTTTCTTTCCTGTTGACTTCAAAACCAAATTTGAAATCTCTTGATGCGACTTTATCTTTGTACTTGAATTTCCAGGTTTTAAGAAACTTCTGTTTCTGAAAATTGTTAAAGATTCTCGCAACCGTAGATTCTCGCAACACATACATAGCCTGTAACCAAGTAACAAACTCCTTTCCCAGTGTTAAACCCAACAAACAATGTAACTGAGAAATGTGACGGATGAGTGGGATGTTGACATCATGGAGTTGCTGCAGCACTATCTCATCAAGTTTAACATGTAGTATAGATTTAGCATTAATATCTCAACAACCTATCTTTGTTTCCTTTCTAGAAAAAATAAACATGGGATTCATATCACCTTGTAGAAGGTTATTCATGTCTCTTGGATCATGCAACATCCTCAGCTTACACATAACCCGTGACATGTAAGCTTGTTTATGTAGTCTCGGGTGTTAAGTTCCACTCTTCTTCACCGATCCAATGTTAGCCTTAGAACAATGATATCAAAACTTGATATTGCTTGATTCAATGACTTGAAGCAGGGCAATTTGTGACATGTTTCTTGGCAGAGTCATGTTTTTGAACTTGAATCTCTAGGATTTGAATAACTTCCTCTGTTTATGTTGACGTGTTAGTCGTCTAGGTGTTTGAGCAAACAGTTGGTGTGCATTGTTGTTAACGGTGACACATGTGGATAGTGATCGATCTTCTGCCAACAACATATGGTACATCCTCCCTAATATCCAATGACTCGGTGCAAAGCCTAAAGCTAAGTCAGGTTCCAAAGTACAAGATGGTACTTGAAGATCCTGAACGCAATCAGTCACCATGTTTGATTCAGCTTCTGATTCAATATCTAGAATCGAATCAATTTTTTGAGCAACCTCTGGCATCAAACGCGCAATCACCTTTGATGGAGAACAATTCTGAGCTGGATCAAATTGGGCCAACAATCTGCATTGCAAATCAATCCAATCCAGAAATTCCCTCTTGTGGTTTTTCAAACAAAACCATTTTCATGTATCTCCTTCCAAACTGAAGGCAACCAAATCCAATTTATCCCTATCATGATATCTACCAACACGGAAAAATTGCTCGACCTCATAGAACCACTCAAACGGTTGCGTACCATTAAAAAACTGGCATCTCGATCAGACGAAGTGAGCGCGATCGATTCTCCAAAGGCAAATTTCCAACATCTGACAAACGCGGAGGTGATTCAGAAGAATATGGTACTTGCTGTGAGATCTGAGATGTTTTCGGTTGTTCATGTTATTTTTCGAGATGATTTTCCAGCTTCCCCAAGGTTGAAAGCACCACACACATCGTCTCCTCCAGAGATAACAACTTGTCGTCCTGTTCAATGATCGCCTGAGTTAGACGAATCTATTCGCCGCCAAGAACCTTAAATTTACACTATGTCGCCTTCTCCTGGAAGCTCTCACTGTTTATCAACGTCCGATCATCAAAAGTAGCCATCGCGATCTCAGTCTAACCAGTTTCACCGCAAACTCAAGAACTGAATCGATGTTTAATTAGAAAGTAATCGAGTGTTACAAAGTAGTGAACACGAATCAAAGAGAAGAAACATTCAGTCTAGGAAGCGAGATCAATATTGATCATCACCGAGCACCTCACTCGGATCTCAAGCACATCACAAAAGAAAATACAACCCAGATTAATCATAAACTCTCTCGATACTCATTTCTCTTATTTTATACTCTCAGATTGCAACTGCAGACCTTCCAATTGCATCAGAGGTTTCTCTAGTTCTCTTCAAATTACCAACTCAAAGTCCACGTCGTTAGCCTTCATTTAACAAAACCAAGTGACCAACAATATCAATCTCATATTCTGTACATTTGGTTTCTTTAGGATGATGGTTCTATAGTTTCGATATTTGCCCTTTGTGGGAACAATGCTCAAGATGGCCATTTGGCTGCTGGACAAAATGGTGTCAAATGCCTTTGTACCAGTAATTTTTTATAAATTAATAACAGTCATTTTTATAGCCAAATATTTTTTTGTGTATTTTTTGTGTAAAAGAAACTTATAGTTGAGAATTTGAAAACATATTTTAATTATTTTTTTTGTCAACCATTGGACTATAACAGGCCGGCCCATTAGCCAAATCTCTACATTTGTAGAGAGCGGGACACGATCCCTGGTGTGATGGTGTCTTTTGCATTAAGGATTTACTATTGGTCACTGCACTACTTCACAACATATTTTAATTATTATAGTCGTTTTTTCCTTTTTTTTTCAAAAGCTTACTTGATCTCAAAGAGAGAAAAAAAAAACTAAAACAGCCATTACATTATAACGAGTCGGGCCGTGAGTTTATTATCGGCCCATTTAACGACTCTATAAATAACCCTAAATTTAGTAAGACCATCATTAGCGGCAGTTACTCAAGCTATTCCTCAACTAAGGGATGTGTATTCAAACCATGATTTTGGAGAATTTGATGGGATTTAGGAAATTTAGAATTTTGAGAGATTTTAGGGAAGTTCATATGATTTTCTGTAAAATTCTTTCAAATCCCACCTAAAACCATGAGATTTGGATTTCTGTATTTTTAACTAAACAAATCCTCCAGAATCCTAAAAGTTATTAAAATCCTAATCCACAAAACTGTTTTGAATAACAGTGGATTTTAAAGTAGATTTTTAAATCATCAGTTCGATAACAAGGGATTTTAATGGATTTTAAAGTAGATTTTTAAATCATCAGTTCAAAAACAGTAGATTTCAGAAGACTTTTTAAAATACATGATTGAATAACATAAAATTTGTAACTTTTACACAAATCACTTAAAATGTCAAGTTGAATACACCCCCTAAATTTTTGTAATAAAATAATATTAGAAGGAGAGAGAGACCGGACAGAACGATTCTCAAAATCCTACCCGAAGAATCGCTTTTCAATGTAATACTACACATGTTATTTTCTTATTTGATTACACAATAAAATTTTTTTTTTTTTTTCTTTGAGTAATGGAGAAAGCAACACAGCTAATGATGCTCTAATACCTCATTCATCAGTAATTTCCTGATCTATCGTTCTCACTTCTCTCCTCATCAACAGTTCCCAATTTTTACTAACGTTTCATTCTGTTTAATTACTATTTCGACTAGTTTCGTTTCTGTTTTAGATAACCAATCGATATATACATTGTTTTTCAATTTTTTTTTTTTGTGATTTTTGTATAATGGATAAATGTTTGAACTTTTCTTCTTACTTGAAGGCAAAGGCTCGATGTCTTCTTCAAAGATTCTCTCTCTCCAAGGACACGTCGAAAGAAAACGTAAGTGTTGTTAAAAATTAGGGTTTCGATTCGTCAGGATTTAGGGTTTTGAATAGTGATGTTAAAAAGGGCGACCCGGACCCGTTTAGGCCCTACCCGTTTAAACCCTAGTTCTTTAATTGAATGCCCATTTAAACCCGTTTAATTTGATACCCGTTTATCTAAAACCCGTTTTAATTACTTAGGCCCGTGTATGCCGTTAGGCCCGTTTACATTATATGTGCTTTTTTTATTTGAGAAGAGTGTTTCTCCTCCACCTCCTTCACGTCTTGGTGTTTCTCCTCACCAAACCCAAATATGAAAAACACAACATTACACAAACCTGGATATCAAAAACTCAATAACCCACAAATCCAATTCAACAAACTAATTAACACAAAAAGAATTTGCTCATTTGCTCAAAGTAAAAGTCAGGAGGATTAATTAACAATATATGATCTGTATCTGATAAAATAAGCATGAATCCAAAATCGTAAAAACAAAATTGGGACATCTTAGAGCTAGCGATTATCATTTAGGTGAAGAACGAAGCATTAACAAGTAATAAGAAGAGAGGTTTTACAATGTTCTTATGTCTCATGTCTAAACCTGAAATAAGTTTATAGAAATTTACCAAATCGGTAACTTTAATTGAAAAAAAAAAAAAACTAATCGTGCTAGCTAGGTTTGGTTTTAGCATCGATCAATTCGAAATTTTGAACACGACCCACGAATTTAAGAGTCGAACTGAGCAAAGATTTTGAAGACAATTGAACTAACCTTTCCGACTACATACAACGACGGAGCCTTAAAACTGAACCCTAATCTAAAGTGACGAAGTTTCGGAGAAAAGAAGAAGATGAGAATGGAAAGACGACATCGTTTGGAAAAAAAATCAGGAGAAAAAATATTAAACGGACTACCCGTTTAATATTCACCTGACCCATAACGTCCGCGGGTTTAAACGGGTTAACCCGTTAAATACCCTTTTATTTTACAGTATTATAAAACGGATCACAGATCTAAATTTTTATAACGGGCCCGTTTATGCCCGCGGGCTTTGAGCCCATTTTAACATCTCTAGTTTTGAACTTGCGTTGCTTTAATAACATCGATTTCTTTAAACATTAATTTATTCGTACCAATTAGTTTTGTGTTTTGATGATGAATTGTACTGATTGATTTTTTTTTTTTTTTTTTTGTGTTTTTTCACCAGCTTGACAGATTTATACCAAATAGATCAGTCATGGATTTTGACTTTGCCTACTCTCAGCTAAAGGAAAGACCAAACCAGAACGATCAGGCAACAAAGGTAAGTTCACAATCAAGAGAAGTATTACGATAGACTCGAATATGTATAGAATATATTTACTTAGATATGACTCTATCATAAACTCTGTATGTATAAATAGCAAAGCTATGTGAATGAATAGAACAACAACTTCAGAAAGTATTTCATGGTATCAGAGCAGATTGTTCTTGTGACCTAATTTTTTTTCCTCACCGCCGCCGTTGTTTTTCTGGAACAACCGCCGCTGTTTTAAACCTCTTTTACCTCATTTTTTTTACTCAAGCATCTTGTCTCTTGCCTTTGCTTCTACCATGTCAGAACAGCAAGCCGTTGCAGTCACAGATGTCTCTAAAATATACTCTCTTAATGCATCTGATAACCCAGGTGCCTTGATCTCTTCTGTCATCCTCGCAGAAGACAATTATCCCGAATGGTCAACTGAGTTGAAGAACTCGCTTCAAGCAAAACAGAAACTCGGTTTCATCGATGGGACAATTCCTAAACCAACTGCTGAACCTGAGTTGGGTATGTGGCTTGCTGCAAACTCAATGATTGTCGGCTGGATACGTACCTCTATTGATCCAACGCTCCGATCTACTGTGTCGTTTGTCCCCAATGCTTCGACGTTGTGGACTTCTCTCCATGATCGTTTTTCTGTCGGGAATGGTGTGCGAAAGCAAGTCTTGAAGGATGAAATCTCGGCTTGCAGACAGGATGGTCAATCGGTTCTTGCTTACTACGGACGTCTCTCGAAGCTTTGGGAAGAACTCCAGAACTACAACACCAGTCGTGTCTGTTGTTGCGCAGCAGCACCTGATATCGCCAAGGATCGTGAAGACGACAAGGTTCATCAATTCCTTTTTGGCCTTGATCTTCCTCGCTTCACCAACATTCGTTCTGCTATCACTAATCAAGACCCTCTTCCCTCTTTGAACCAAGCTTACTCTCGTGTGATTCGCGAGGAACAAAACATCAATGCTGCAACGTTGCGTGACGTGAACAAAACAGAGGGCATCGGTTTCTCTGTTCAAGCGAATGTTACTTCCCAGGTTGCTGCTGTTTCTGGCTCTCGCTCTCGCGATCGCTCCACGCTTTCCTGCACCCATTGTCGTCGTCAAGGCCATGATGTCTCTGAATGCTTTCAACTTCATGGTTTTCCCGATTGGTACTTCGAACAAAGAGGTGGTACTCGTGACACTCGTGACACTCGTGAAGTCTTTGTTCGTGGGAACACTGATTCTCGTTCTACTCAGCGTGGTAGTCGTTCCTCCAGAGGTCGTGGAAGAGGACGAGTTAGCAATGCTCGTGTTGCAACCACATCCGACAGTGGCACAGACCAGATCGCTCACCTAATCAGCTTGCTTCAAAGCCAACGTCCGTCAACTACTTCAGAAAAATTGTCGGGTAAAACCAATCTTACTGATGTCATAATTGATACCGGTGCCTCGCATCACATGACCGGAGACTGTTCTCTCTTGGTTAATGTCGTTGACATTTGTCCATCCTCTGTGACATTTCCTGATGGTCGTTTCTCTCGAGCAACTAAGCGTGGCTCTCTCCCGCTTAGCTCTGCCTATCTCCTTCATGATGTGTTGTTTGTTCCGGATTTTGACTGCACATTAATCTCTGTGTCTAAATTGCTTAAACAAACTGGCTCTATCGCAATTTTCACTATGTGAATGAATAGAACAACAACTTCAGAAAGTATTTCAAGAAGCATATAAAAAACATTTGGCTCAGATGATGAATCTCAATCGCACTAGGATTAACCTCTGCAGTGGGAACTCTTCACAGCCATCACTCTGTTTCTTCGCTTTACCAACAGCCTAAGCCGCGTACATCCCTAAGACTTTCGAGAGAACGTAGGATAAACCTGCGGATGACTTACTTGACTGGGGCAGTGATAATGTTTTAGCCATAGCATTGCATCATATTGTTTATCTGTGGGATGCTTCTAAGGGTTTTACTACTGGGCTTGTGAAAGTTGATGAAGATAATGGACCTGTCACAAGTATCAACTGGGCACAAGATGGTCGTTATCTTGCAGTTGGGCTTAACAGCTCTGAAGTCCAGATTTGGGATTGTGCTGATAGTCGTAGAGTGAGAATGTTGGAGTGTGGTCACGAGTCTAGAGTAGGATCATGGGCATGGAACGATCATATCTTGACAACGGGAGGAATGGATGGGAAGATCATCAACAATGATGTACGGGTTAGTTCACACGTTGTGAAAATTTACAGGGCTCACACTTAAGAAGTTTGTGGGTTAAAGTGGTCAGAATTTGGACAGCATTTAGCAAGTGGTGGCAACGACAATGTGGTTAATATATTGGACCGTTCTAGCTCTCAGCGGCTGCACAGGCTTGTAGAGCACACATCTGCAGTTAAAGCTCTTACTTGGTGTCCTTCCCAAACGAATTTGCTTGCAACTAGTGGCGGTGAGAGAGATGGGAGAATAAAGTTTTTGAATACTAGGACAAGAGCTTGCTTGAACACGGTAGAAACTGGCTATCAAGTTTGTTCTTTGATATGGACCAGAAAGGAAAGAGAATTGCTTAGCTCACTTGGGTTTACTCAGAACCAGCTTACACTTTGGAAGTACCCATCTATGGTGAAAATGGCTGAGCTCAATGGTCACAAATCACATGTTCTATATACGGACCAGAGTCCAAATGGTTGTAATGTAGCTTATGCAGAAGCAGACGAGACTGATGTTTTGGAATATATTTGGAGTACCAGAGGATGCCAAAAAAGCTGCTCCAAAAAATGCAGTACCTGCTGAGCCATTTTCTCATGTGAACCGTATTCGCTGAAGTTGTTGTGAAGCCGTTGTCTATTTGTATCTTGCTACACAAGAGAAATGTTTATGCATCATGTTAAGGTGTTGTATCTACCTGAAACACTAGTATATATCTCATTATATGGAAAGATTTTGATTTTGCATTGACAGATGATGATATTTGTAGGAGTGTGCATACAGTTTCATATTCTTCTTTTGAACAGATGAGAAAGAAGCTTGTATTTTGACAAGTGATTCCCAGAGAAGTGTTAAAGCCCTTGAGTGGAGACCAAATGGTGGGAAATCCCTGTCCGTAGCCTGTTGGTGTGTATTATTGACCTTCTGATACTGTCTACTTTCTTGAATAGCTAGTTTCATAGATAACTAAGTTTGATTCTACTTTGACATCTGTTCCATTGAAACAGAGGAGGAATATGCATATGGGCTGCTTCCTATCCAGGTAATATGGCATTGGTTAGATCCTGTGGATCCGCTTTGAGGGAAAGTCAAGATCTAGAACTGGCTGGATTTTGGTGGACTTTCTTCGGGTCATAATGATGAGAAAATAAGCTCTCTCTCATGGAGCCCCTGTGTAAGATATCCTTAAAAGTTTTCTGCTACAACTATATCGCTTTACTTTATTTTGGTGTTGTTAGTTAACTGCACATGTTTTCAAGATCATTTCAATTACCATAGTTGTTTATCAAACTGAATCTCATGTAGGCATTTGTTGGGAAAGTATTTGGATTTTCTTGGATCTTTTCTAAACTTTGCATCACATGAGTCCCTAACTTTGTCCATCCTGTATTTCCTTGACCTATTTTCACATATTTAGCATCAGCCTCATATGACAGCTCATCTTTCACCATATGGGATGTTTCTCAAGGCAATAGAAGAGGAAGTTAGAATACATTCTTAGTGCACAATAGCATGCAAATATTTGATACATTCTTGCGATGTATCAGTAAATCAAGTCCAAATAGTTGAGGAAGGAACTTTTTTTCTTTTTTTGATTTAACATTCTGTTTCTTGAGTTGAGATATCTTGCTTAAGTGGATTGAGTTCCTTGTTTCTGAAAGTGATCTCTATACATCTTCCAGTGATCTCTAACATTAAATGTATTATTTATAAACAAAAATAAACCATATATATCCACCTACTTTTATGTGTATTATTTTCCTTTTAGTAAGTCGTTAATGTTATTAAAAGAATAAATAAGCATAATCATGACTGTGTAGTTTGTAGGGCTTCAAAAGAAAAGAAAAACAAGATTTTCTCGTACAGTCGAAAATTTTCTTGTCTGAAAAAAAGAAATAAAGTAATTTAGTAGTCTTGAAATAATTTGTAAGCAACACCAAGCTATTTGGCCTTTTGCTTTAAGGAAAAGACCAATTAATAGAGAGTATACAATCTATATAATATAACCACTCTTAACTTTTCCCATAAGTATAATAAATCATAACCATTAGTAAATGAAAATATATTATTTAATTGCATACATAACAGTATGTTATCGAGTTTTTTTAAGTATATGATACTACAATCATAGCACAAGTGAATTGACCATCACAATATTTAGAGTATGGTCATTACACAACTTCAGATGAGTATCTCTATCTTTTAATAATATTAAAAATAATATTAAAAATAATATTAATCTTTTCACATTCTTATTTTAAATTTTTGTTCACCCATTAGTCATTTTTGGGTGTCTAATTTTCTTTTATTAAAAATATATTAAAAACAAATATATTATATTAAAAACAAAAACCTGTTGAATCTCTTTGATTCTATTGGCATCCACAACAACTGGAACAGAGCTCAAAACTCTTTCACCATCATCATCTCTTGTTCTAAGAATGGTGCATATCTGCTTTCATTAGGTTAGTGAATACTTCCATCGACCTTCATCGACCTCTCCATCATCAGCATATTGTTTCTCTGTTCGATTATCAAGTTTATGTGGGTTAGTGAATACTTTAATAGACTGGCATACACAAACTAGGACTTGTTGGTCGTCATCATTATCTACTGGCGCCACAATGAATTGATTCTCTTGACCAAGATTTGATAGGTCTCTGAAGTGTATATCTGGCTATGCTAGGTCTCTGAAGTGCATATCTGGCTATGATAGGTCAAGATATATCTGGCTATGATAGGTCTCTGAAGTGTAGACTATGAAGCTTCATCTTGAGATCAAACTCTTTCTCCATAAACAGTTTCTTCAAATTAGCAAGGATCAAGCATAGATGGATATCAGATTAATCATCAGAGATGGAACTAAATTGAAACATCAAGACAGCAAAAATGAGATGATGAGTACCAGAAGGTTCACGAGATGAAAAGCTAACAGATTCTCGTGAGATCACAAGGTTCAAGGGTTGAAAATCTTAACGTTAACCTGCCAATGAGAAGCAAACCACACATGAGAAAAACAAAACAAAAACAGAACCAAACAATACTAACAAGAGTAGAACCAAACAACACTAACAAGAGCAGAACCAAACAACACAAACTTCAGGTTGAAACACGAACACAAACAAACAAACTCTTAAATACATAAAGAAACGTGAAACATAGGTTGGAACACCAACACAAACAAACAAACTCTTAACTCCAGTGGATTTGATTGATTTATAACAAGACACAACACAATAACAAACATGAAACAGTGGATTTGAGCAATTAAAATTGATTTATAACAAGACACAAACAATAACAAACATGAAACAGTGGATTTAAGTAATTAAAAACGATTCATAAACAAGACACAAACAACTACAATGGGTTTGACTCACATCACCAGACCAACACTAAACCAAATCCAACCAACACTAATCACTCAGAAAAGAGGAATCAGAAGCACCACCATGAGGACGAAGGTGATATGCTCCAAGTTTCGTTCACACTACGAAGGAGATATGATCCAAATCGACAAAATCAAAATTCACCAATACTAAAAGATGGATGTCACAACAAATAAAGATAGTCCCACAAAAAGTTTAAGACTAGAACGAAACGAGATCCATACCTGATACAAGGTTTCGTGAAACCAAGAAGGAAAAATCTCAGGACGAAGAAGATGACGACGAGATATCTATTTGATATGGAAACCGATCAAAACTTCTATTGTTTTGATTAAGTCGATTTGGATGATGACGACGATATATGTATATGATTTGGAAACCGATCAAAACTTCTGTTGTTCTGATTTCGTCGATTTAGATAAATCGATTCAACTTTCTTCCTTTCAGTGGTATCGAGAGAGAGAGGGAAGCAACCGAAAGAAAAGAAAAGGAAAAAAAAAAAAAAAAAACAAAACAAAGAGTAACCACTAAAATAATGACACGTCTAGTGTCTCTGGGTATCTAAACGCATCTGTGCAGCGACACGGATCTGTCTATTTTTACAATTAAATTTATTTTTATTTTGTTTTATTATTAAAGAAAACCAAAAGACATCTCACACGATGTGCAATGGCCTTGCTCTTATGATGGTACGCATGTAAATTTCTTTGAGCACTTTCGTTTCTCTTCATTAGTGACAACTTATATCTATAACTATTTTTTTGTATGTTAAGCATTTTTGGATCCAACTATCTAATCTATATAATGAAAACAAAAGTGATAAGAGTAAGTACTTGAACAAAGTTTTGTCTCTACTGATTGGTTAAAATATTTAATTTGTTCTTAAGGTTCTGTTTCACTATTTGTTGTTCCATTTCCGGCCAAATTCAACGGTTAATTTACTAATTAAAACATCGAAAAATTCTATTAAAAAATAACACACCATTCATTGTTACAAAAACAATACTATCATGTGTCTAATTTAACTTCGGGAAAATTTGTTTCTAACGAACGAACCAACTCAAAACATTTTACAATTATATCCAAATTTCGATAATCGATTTATATTTTGTAGTTTTATAGACTCATATGTCTCATAAACAAGATTAGACTAGTTAAACAAAAAAGATTAGGACAGGATCCTGTTTTAAAAATCTCCTCCTAGCACCGATTATACTCCACAAAATCGCTAGGCCAGCCTCTCCGCCTCGATTAATGACTAATCCCCGCCTAGCATCCATTATCTAACTATATATGTCTAATTTGATTATAATCCGTCTAACTTGATTATTTTCCGCTTAATTTTGTATATAATAATTATTTTGAGAACCAAATATAAATTAAATATGTATTTTTTTTATTTAGACATTTAAATTAAAAGTTTATGATGTTTTACAATAACTAATGTACAAAATTTTTATGAATATCATAAAAAAAAATTTAATTATGTATTTATGTGTTTACCGTAATTTTAATGACAATATTATAGTTTTATATTTTATTTGATATTATTATTTGAACATAAACAAAAATATACATATATTTAATATTATATATTTTATTTTATTAAATTAATAATAAAATAACTTTAAAACTAGTCTCCGATTAAATCCATTAAATTTCCAATTTTTTCGTTACGGGCAAAACCCACCCTAAACGTCCAACTAGCGTCTAGCAATTTTTAAAACATTAGGCAGGCCCATGCCATTAATATTTTAGCAAATACGACAGAAGATCCGGTTTTAGATCTTCAGGACCCACCCTGACTCCAACAAAAAAGCATCAAATCGTTTCTCGTTGTTGGCTTACCCTTCGACTTTTCGGTTCCCACTTCTCACCCATCTTCATTGAAAAAAATAATACTATTTAACATTGCACTAAAATACCTTAAATTAAACCTTTTGTGTTATGAATATACTTTGAAGTTTCCAAATCAATGAAACACCCTCAAAACATTAGACCTCTTAAGACTTTGATTTAAAGTTTAAACATACATCACAGTGATCACACTGATTCACTAAAACACAATCACATTTCCATTAGATCTTTAGTATTCTACACCAAGGGAAATGAACATAGATGATAACAAATGGAAAAACAAATCATCCCAATACATTCATGGAGCCAAAACATGGATGTGAAATTGGGTTAACGAAACAAAACAATAATCAATAAGCAAAACCAAAGAAATGCATATAGCAAAACTCTCACACTTGGTAAAAAAAAAAACTCATGTTTGAGTTTTGAGATTAAACCAGGGGGAGTTTCATTCCCATCACTCTCTAAATCTAAACCCTAAATGGATCAGATTCACTCTCCACAAATATAAAATCAAGCTTCTATCTACAACAAACTGACTAAAAAAGATCACTCTCACTAGAAACCGTAAGTGAGACTAGAAACTGATTTGTATATTGTATATTAGAAGACTATATATTAGTACTTTGTTGAGTAAGGAGAAAAAGATCAGTAGCAAGCTCGGCCCGGCGTAATGTCTGAGTTAATGGAGAAGAACTTTCTGATACTTGGTTTCTGAGTAAGTTTCATCTGAGATTGAGGAGAATGCCCTTTTCTTGTTGGAGTTCCCACAACCACTGTTCTGATTCTGAAACTGCGGTGGTGGTACGGTGACTGGAGGGATCTCAGAGGTCTCAAGTGGAGGAGGCGGGTGGCGCCATTGAGGCAAAGGACCGGCTAAGAGAAGTGTCTGAAGCAAAGGACCTGCTTTGATAACAGCTTGCAAGAGTTTTCCCTTCTCCGGCAGTGGCTTTTCAGGCAACAAAGTAGCCATCATCTCATCTCCTGAGACTTCAATCTGTTGGTTCATCGTAACCGGATCGATCACTGATGGTGACATGATGCTTTCTTCGGTGTCAGGAGACGAAAAGCTCTTGTTAGAGTTAAGCTGAGGCTGCGGCTGAACTTGCTCATCTTCAATAATGCTTGAAGCACCAGATAAAGGAGGAGTGATGTGTTCATGTTTCTGATTCTGATTCTTCTGCTGTTTCTGTTGAAGCAAGAGATTGTTGATGAGGAGATGATGACATTTCTCAAGAGCTTCGTCTCTTTCTTTGAGGGTTTTGGTTAATAAATCTTCAAGTTGGATCAGTTGTTCATCTCTCTTCCTTAGTTCCTCTTGAGCCACCAGCTTCGTTTGTTCTAGCTCCAATGTCGTGTACACAAGAGTCTGTCTTAGCTCTTCCGTTGTCTAAACAATTCAACAGCAAACAAAAAATACACAAAACAATCAGACAGAGAAACCCCTAAATTTGAGCCTTCATTTGCAGATTTATATCAAAATTAGGGTTTTTAGCCACAAATGGCGAGCGTAGACACACCAAATTTCCCAAAATTCTTGTCTTTTTACATCTAATTTACATACAGAACATGCAGATTCATATCTAAATTAGGGGTTTTTCCAAAAGTCTTGTCTTTTCAGACTAATTTACATACAAAAATGCGAAATTTAATCTTAAATACTGAAACTAAGAACACCCATTACACAGAATCAAGCTACGAAATTGGTGAATGTATCAAAGTCTCGAGCAAGTGTATTTCGAAACCCATTAAAACATTATAGTCAAACCCAGTTACAAAGTATGAAACTTGACTTTAAAACTCAGGAATTGAGTCAAAGTTAGGGTTTTGATTACACAAAACAAAGAAGAAAATCACAAGAGAAGTTATGATTTTTTGACACACATTATGCGTAGATCTAAGCAGAACAGTAAACACAATGGAAGAAACCATCACTAGTGTTTCAGAAAAAAAAAAAAAAGTCTTTACCTTTCCCTGAGAGAAGTAAGCCCAGCTAAGAAGAGCATTGCTTTGGTCCATGTTCCAAGCTAAACTAAGAGATGTTTATGTTAACAAGTATGAGGAGAGAGAGAAAAACAGAAGAAGAACAGAGATGGGTTTAGTGAAGAGTTCAATGGAAGGAGTAAGTAAGAGGAAGTGAGAGTTATAAAGTAGTGAAGAAACTTCATGGACTGCTTAAAGGAAGCATATGCTTGTGTCTGTGTGTGCCTGTCATATAGAGAGCTTTCAACATCTTTTTTACCTTCAGTATCCAATATATTCTACAAAGTTGAAAACCCCACTCAACATTTTTATACTAATATTATATTCTCTTTTTTTTTTACCAGTACTAATATTATATTCATTAAATTTATTGATATATAGAAAAAGTTGTACTATATATAACCTGATATCACTTACTTACAAAGTATGGTTTACTAAATATGTTCTGTTCAATTTAAATAAATTATCCCGGATTAAAGATTTTAGATTTATTATTTATATCATTTTTTTAATTGAAAAAAGTAACAAACAACATAGTATACATTAGGCCTGTAAACGGAGCGGATATCCAGTTTTTTTGGGATTTCCGTATCCGTATCCATATCCGTTTTATTCTTAATTTGTTATCCGTATTCGTATCCGAAAATTTTGGATATCCGTTATCCGGATATCCGTTAAAAATTCGATAATCCGCGAATATCCGCAGATATCCGTAAATTTTTTTTTAAAAAAAATAATACGTATTTTAGACTAAAATACAGCGTATTTATATAAAATACCATGTATTTTGGACAAAAATACTGGATATCCGTATATAAATACCAAATATCCGTGAAAAACCAAATATCCGTTTTAAAATTTAATATTATCCGTATCAGAATATAATCCAGAGTATTCAAGAAAAAACGGATATCCGTTATCCGTTTTAAAATTTAGCACTATCCATATCCATATTCGTATCCGTTTTATCCGTTATTTCATTATCCGTATTCGTATCCGTTTTATCCGCTATTTCACTATCCGTATTCGTATCCGTTTGTCCGGATATCCGTTTTCTCCGAAGCGGATTCAGATACAAATACGAATATCTCTGGATAGCGGATAATAATCTCAGACTTAGTATACATTACAAATGGAACATGTAATTTAGTGGTTTGTTCAGTGTCGTTTGAGTCATTTACTCTAGTTTCCAATTCGCATAAAGTATGTTGTTTATAATATAAATAAAAGAAAAAAATCAAAGGGATTATAACATTAATACAAAGTTCTAGATGATTGCCTAAGTCAAATAAAATGGTATTTAAAACAAATTATAGTTTTTATGAAAAAAATGGTGGTATTTTCTACATTTACTATTCAAATACTCAGAATAATTTTATTTCTAAAAAAATTGTTAGCACTAAAAAAAAACAGCTAAGGTAAAAAAATTAAAGTTCCTTAAAATAAAATAATTTAATAATAACTAGTGATTCATATTTTTTATTTCGTCTGCTTATATTTTTGACCGGAATATGCCGAATAAATTGTAGAATTTAAATATACAAACGGTTAGTTTAGATTATGAAATGAAATGGTAGAATTTTAGATTACTAAATACCAACAAAGAAAAAACAGTTTTCAACAAAAGTGTTTTTTCCTCAAATAGTTACAGTGATAGAACTATTTATCTACTGTGCCTATAAGTACTACTAGTAAGCAATAGCATCTCAAGAGTTTGGTGCAATGACCAATGCCGTAGTTTACGTACTTTCTGGGTCTCACTTTCTTGGAGTATTTTTGTTTTCTTCTTTCGTGTTGTCAATGGATACAACAGCATTTTCTTGTCTTTTACCCAAAGACGAAACAAGTTTTACGAGAGTCATGTCTTTGACATTTACACCCATTTCACACTACACAAGTCTATACCGAGAAGAACGGGAGCCGAATGCTATATATATTCAACATTTGCTTTTCTTGGCATGTTTCTGTACTTAATGCATTTTATTATGTACTTGTGTAGAACATTTTAGGACCTTGATCAATCAATATTGGGGCTGACGCTATCAACGCACACATGACCATTTTCTATAATTGAATCCGAGTTGTGATACGGCAACGGTGCATGTATAAACTAATCGACTACATACGTACGTACGAGCTTTTGAGAAGAGAAGAGTCAGAGCCGTGCCTACGTTAAGCAATATGAAGACTTCGCCTGCGGCCCCATCTTTAGAAAAAGTGAAAACATTCATAGTTTATTAAACTATTTTCAGTGTAATTCTAAGAGAAAAGTTTACTATAGAAATGTAAAGGGGCATTTGCCCACGTGATGTTTTTAATAATTTGAATAAATGCTTTGAAATTTATTTTCTCCTTAACTTTTAAACGTGATTGGTTTTAGGTTAAAAAGTCGAGAGAAATCGTGCGTGTCCTCACTCGCGGTGATTTCTTTCTCATAACTCCTTCTCTTCTGACCACAACCTCGTGCGCCGTCGGTTGGGTTCTCCGTCGATTCCGGCGACGAAGAGGACCCGTGGCTCATGGTGCTTCATCCGTGAACCGATGCATCAGCCAGACAAATCTCTCAGATCAAAATCAAGGGAGAAGTGGAGGGGAGAAGTTTCTGTGCGGCGCTGTCGGTGAGAGCTCCATCGCCGGTGTAGCGACGCAGATCAGAAGAAGGAGATCCACGGCGAGGAACGATTGAGGATGGTGGTTAGATCTGCGAACTGGAGATTCTGGAGGTTTCGATGCGCCGTTGTTCGATGGGGGAGGTCGTCTGCGGCAAGGCGGAGCTAAGCCACCGTTGAAGGTTTGCGGATCTACTCCCTACCGCTATTTCTCTCTCACGACTGAGCCTGGCTCTCCTCGACAAAGGTAAGCTCGGTTATCTTCTTCCTCCTCCCCACGGCTCTACGGTGGCGGGGTGGCAACGGATCCTGGATCACCATCTCCGTTCGACTCACGGCGTCCAGGCACACCGGAGGTCCTGATCCGGTGTGTATCCGCAATCCATGGGCGGCGGCTCCAACAGAGTTCTTCTTTTGGGGAATTAAGGTTTTCTGAAACCGGTTAAGGAAACCGAGTCGGTTTTGTATTCTGTGGTTTGTTTTGGTTTATTGTATTTCGGTTTAGGCCTTTAGAGGATTGTGATGGGCCTAAATCCGGAAATAGCCCATTGGGCACTTATTTATATAAATTGAATACCTTTTAACAAAAAAAAAAAACTTTTAAACGTGATTGTTTAATAAACTGTGTTAGTGATTTTTGTTTGAAATTAGTCATGTAGATAGAAATTAAAAATGACATATTGAAGTAAATTCAATTTGGTGATACAAGGTCACTTGATAACTCAAATTAGTTTATGATTGGTAATATTTTGAGCTATTTATGAGTTATGTCCATAACTCAATTTAACTTAATTGTAATCCATATAATCGAAACCTACAATATATATATATATATATATATATATATGATTTTTGATTGTTTATACACAAAAAGTTATGAAATATTGATTTAGAAATTTTGTTTAACAAATTATATACAAAAACGAATTAATTATGTTTAAAAATAAGATTTTACTTTTATTCTATATTTTGTTAATTATTATTTTGAGTTTTTTTTTCATAATTTATAAAGTAATTTTTGTGGGTCTACAAAAGGATTAATTAATGCATACTTTTTCTGGAAATGAAAAGTAAGAAGAAGAAACATAAACATTCACCGGAAGTGGAAGTAAATAAATAAGATCAACTCCAACCCATCTCCATTTCTATCTGCAAACTCCATTTTAGAGAAAAACCTTTTCCAACCCCACTTCATTTCCATCTGCAAAATAGGGATCTCTATATTTGAAGACTTTTAATTCATTTCTCCATTTTGGAGTTGAACTTTTTTATTTACAAATCAGTCCCTTAAATTTATATATACTTATATTTTATATCTAAATACAATTAATTGTTATTACTTTATACTTAAACTTATAAATAATAATTTTAAAATTCAACAATAGCATATATTATTGATGTTCATATATTTTACCCTGTTTTCCCTGAGTATATTCACATCTTTTGCATCTTTTGCTATCCATTTTCACCATTATTGCATAGCTTTAGGACTAATCATGCATTAGAGTTTAGTTGCATTGCATTTGCATCTTTTCATGCATAAACAGGTGATTTTGAAGCTTAAGGAGCATGGAAGCAATGCTGAGGAAGAAGTGAAGCAATCATGAAGGGAAAGCAAGAGAGTTAAGGCTGAAATAACAAGGTCCGGAGTCCAACTCGACCGCACACTCGACCAGACACTCGACCGTGTGCTGAGGAGGACTCGACCGAGTGGAGAATGCACGAGAGAAGCCAGCTCGACCTGCCACTCGACCGAGCACAGGTCGAGTTGACCGAGCCGTTGACTATTTTGTCTTTTAGCATTTTTAGGGCTTCCACTCCCCTCCTATATAAAGCCTTGTACCTGCAGCCACAAAAGAATCCAGCTTTTTAGATATTCTCTAAACCTAGTATTTACCCTTTTTGGGATTTATTCTTTTTGCCTTTTTTATTTCCTAGATCTTGTACTTGAAAAAGACTAAATTCTTCAATATTGTTAGTTTCATAACTTTCTTAATATTGAGAATTCAAGTTTCATTTCTTTTTCAATATTGTAGATCTTTGTTTCATCTTTCTAATGATGCAAGTTTCAATATTTTCTGGGTTTATGATTTTGATGTTCATCATGTGTTCTTGTGAGTAGTAGCTTAGGATCTTGAGGATGGGTAAGGCTGGGCTGTGAATGAGGTTTGTTTGGCTTGATCAAGCTTGATTGTTGTAGATCTCTTCTAGGGTAGATGTTCTTAATGCTGATCCTATATCTGAGAGGGTAGGATCTGATTTCAAGCATCTTAGCATCACACCAATGTTTAAGAGGCATAGATAAGGCTAGATCTAGAGCTTACCATCTTGCTTGCTAAGAGATTAGATGTTTTGTTTGGTATGAGACATATTTCTTACTGCCTGCTTGTGTAGATTCTTTACTATGTGAGAGCAAGTCTATAAATGCATAGGTTTGATTGTTTCTTGACCATGAGAGTGGGAGAAACTTGTCTTAGATACATATGTCTAGAGATTAGCTCATGTTGTTTGAGATTTGTTGATCAAGTTAGATAGCCTCAATCATTAGTCCAGCCCATGAATCCCTCCTCAAGTCCTTCCTTGTTTATTGATTTTACAGTCTTAATCCTGTTGCTTGATTGTAGTTTGATTCGTCTTTGCATTACTCTGTTTTTATTGTATTGCTCTGTTTCTGCGTTTAGTCCAGCTCGACCACTCACTCGACCTACACTCGGTCGAATGCTTGCTCAAGTTCATCCCCAGAACTCTTGTTTATGCTTTGTGATTGTCTTGTTTCATTCTATTTGCATTTCTGTTGCATTTACTTAGTATCTTGTTCATTACTTGTCTTGCATTAGTTCATTAGCATAGTTTCTACTTCTGTTGGTTGCATCATTACTGTCATAATCATCCTGTTTCATTTGCATTTAGTTCTTAGTTCTTATAGTTTACTTTCTGCACTTTACATTTTCATCATAGGATTGTTAGTGACAAACATCCTTTACATCTGGCTTAAATTAGATCTTTATGCATATCTTGACTGTTCACAAACACTCAGATTGGATTGACACCTCTTATACTGCAACTGCATAAGGGGAATTGAAACACCTTACCATCCATCCATTCATTGCATACATTCATCATCATTCATCCATCTTTCACCACCATACAAATACTTGTTTCAATTATACAGAAAATAGATAATACAAAAAGAAGGTACAAAATAGCATAACTAATAATAAAAATTAAAATACATAATATTACTTAAACTAAAAAATAAAAAAAAGTTAATTCAACAAAGACTAATAATTAATCTGGTAGATTATTCGCGGATCCATTAAGATAGTTAAAATAGTGCCCAAACGAAGTAGATGACTCAGGAGCTTGTTGATCTAGTTGTTGGATACCCCGTTTTTGTAAAATTCGTGTTTGTTCAGTCTTCATATATGCGCGGATATTCAGATCTTCTATCGAGTTCACGTTTTGAAATAAAATCATGTTCTCCTCTTTAGCTTCTTTCAGTGCATTAAATGTACTTTGAAGCTCCAAATGGTGATCTCTTTGTGCACTTGTCTTCTTTAATTGCTCCAAAAGTTGTCTATTGCCTTCTTCCAAACTGTTGATTATAAGTGATGTTTGATCATCATTTTTTCTTTTCATTTTGGATTTTATCACCCCTGGTGGCCGTGGAGATGGAGATTTGCCAATAACATTGTCGTCCTCATCTAAATTCGAAGAGAACGGAGGCAATTCGGATGAAGCTTGTGTTGTGGAATCTTGGATATTGTTTTGTGAATTAAAATATGTGGTACTCCGTATCACTTGAATTTGGTACTTGTTTAGGGGCACCATCTTGGAATTTTTCAAAGTTCTTCACAATACTCCATAAATGATCAAATTTCCAACCTCCATTGAAACTGTCATCTTCCGCTAACATTAATTTGGCTTGATTTAGCTGTAAATATATTTAAAATTCTTAGTCAAAAAATAATTAAATTAAAGGAATTAATTATTCAAAAAATTGATGAATATTAATTATTATTTACAATATCTTCATTTTAAACAAAAATTTATTTCTAATGTTTATCTTAATAATTAATGAATGTTGTGTAATGTATTGTTGTTTAATAATAAATTTAAATTTCAATAATATGTTATTTATTTTTGTGCTAAAAATAAAATATTTGGGTCAAATTTTTAATTTTAATAAATAAATGATCATTATATAAATTATTAATAAGATATAAGAATATTCTTTTTTGGAGTCAAAAATGGAGAAATAGATTAGAGGAAAACATCTCTAAAATGGAGTCACTCCAAAATGGAGTCAAAAATGAAGAAATGAGTTGGAGATGTCCTAAGACCAAATCCGACCTATCTCCATTTTCATCTCCAAAATGGAGTTTGGAGTCAATTTTGCTCCAACCCATCTCCATTTCTATTTATAAAATAGAGATCTTCATTTTTTTCTCTATATTTGGAGACTTCCATTTCTATTTTACACTAAAATTGGAAGATCTCTATTTTTAACTCCAAAATAGAGCAGGGTTGGAGAAAAACCCATCTCCAAAATGGAGTTGCCCTAATATTACAATCATCATGATGGTCATATTAATGGGTATCACATGGTAATTGTTTGATTAGTTATGATGATTATATTGAAATATATATAGGCTTTAACAGGAAATAATAATTAATAAAAAATAGAAAAAATATTTTCATTTAAAGTAATTATTTTAAGTTATTGCACACATATAACTAACTACATATTTTTTTCTAATTTATGTTAAAACATGATTTTATAAAAATGTAAATAAGTCTTTGCACACATTATAAAAACCTACATAAAGTATATATATTTTTGTCTAATCAATATTAAAACGTAATTTTCATTAAGGCCCCTGTAAAATTAAAATATTTACCTTGGATTGCCTAATATAAAAATAAGTTTCTCGCATTTACTATGATGGGAAATTACGGTCCAAATATACAAGTCCAATTTTGCTGCCAATAGCTACAAGCCTACAACCTCTAGTAAAACCATTGTTAGCAAGCAAATAAATTTTAGTATGTGATAATTGACTGTGGTTCGGATTGACTAATACTTAGCAACATAACTATTAATACGTAGCAGTATATAAAGAGTAACACCAGCATCTCGTGAAAGTAGTCGAGCGACCAGTATATTAGTCGTCTTATTCTCTTGCAACACCAACTACACAAATAACATCTATATAAAGAGATGCAACGCCACCTTTCTTAATTTTTTACCGCATTTTTCACATTTACTTCTTTATTTTTGATCGTCCAATGTAGTCGCAGCGACCTTATACCAATCTGTCATAGCAGTTTGCCTAGCTCTAATTTGTTTTGGACTATCATTAGCAAACGATGAATGAAGAATGTTCCCAGAGCCGTGCCATATGAAGCCTTCGCCTACGGCCCCATCTTTAGAAAAAGTGAAAACATTCATAGCTTATTAAACTATTTTTAGTGTAATTCTAAGAGAAAAGTTTACTATAGAAATGTAAAGGGGCAAATTGCCCACGTGATGTTTTTAATAATTTGAATAAATGCTTCGAAATTTTTTTTTCTTCTTAACTTCTAAACGTGATTGTTTAATAAACTGTGTTAGTGATTTTTGTTTGAAATTAGTCATGTATGATAGAATTAAAAAGAAAATTTTGAAGTAAATTCAATTTGGTGATACAAGGTCACTTGATAACTCATATTAGTTTATGATTGGTAATATTTTGAGCTATTTATGAGTTATGTCCATAACTCAATTTAACTTAATTGTAATCCATGTAATCAAAACCTACAATATATATATATATGATTTTTGATTGTTTATACACAAAAAGTTATGAAATATTGATTTAGAAATTTTGTTTAACAATTTTATATACAAAAACGAATTAATTATGTTTAAAAATATGATTTTACTTTTATTATATATTTTTGTTAATTAGATTTGGTAATTATTATTTTGATTTTTTTTTTCCAGAATACTGCCTCCGGACTCCATATCTCTAGGCACGGCTCTGAATATTCCTAAGGGTTTGATTGGAACATCCGAACATCATATACTAGAGCATTAGCATTATACAACATAACCATTAAGGTGCATAAGCTGTATGCTCTGATTAACATAACACATGTTGATTAGTATAGCAGTGAGTATTACATATTATATTTATATTTAATATATGATAGTAATTAAAATAAATAAATTAAATAAACATTATAAATAGAAATTGTAATTTAATAATTTTTAATTATATATAAATTTATAATGTAACACATTAATTATAGAATAATTAATGTATATTATAAATTTTTTTATAAAACTTTATATTTATATTTACATTTTCAATTTTGTAACTTTTTTAAATAAATATAATATAACACATTAAACTAAAATAAAACAATAATATATATATATATATTATAAACGTTATATCCACATTAATATTTTCATGTATTAAATAAATTATTATATTATTTAATAATAACATTAAGTAGTTTTCATATATATTATCTTATAACAAATAAATTTATCTTTTAAAAAATTATAATTTTCTATTTTTTAAAAATAAATTAATTATTTAAAATTATTTTAATATATAATTATATTTTATTGTTAAATGCTTCAAATGAGAGCATACAGAAAGAAAGCATATGAGAGCATCTGCATCTTCTAAATGCTCCCTTATATGCTCTCCTAATAAATGTTGATTGGATGATAAAATTAAAAAAAAATTCTTCATATGCTCTTCCAATCAAGACCTAAATCGGTGCGTGCTCTCCTGTTAAAATATTAATAAAATTTTAAAAATCAAATGAAAATGTAGTTGGGCAGCATCCAACTCATGTTTGGGAGGTCAATTAAAAGCACTCTAACCAGTTTTGCCAAAGAATCATATCTAAAGTAGCTTACAAAATTTTTGTTTTTATTATCAACAATTCTTATTCACCCCACCTTGCTAACTAATCAATTAGACATGTCATCTTAATAAAATAATTCATATTGTTTAAACAAACCAAAACAATTAAAATTAATCATGGAAACCATGTACGATAAGGAAAAAATACTTAAATGAATAACTTTGAATTTCATATATAAAGTCAATTAACCCTAGTTTTCATATGAAGAAAGAGATTTGCTTTTCTACTACGAATCAAAGTCCAACCATTAAGAACAAAAGAATAAATCTTGCCCTCTTTCCATCCTCACGTGTCACGTCCACCTGATATAGGTGTCTTCTCTCTCAAATTTCTATTTATCTATATGTATAATTCTTGAATCTACAGTTTTCGATGTATTATGCTCCTAATTCTCTTCTTCGTAATCATTAGTTCTTTGTAGTGTTTATTTTCTTTTCTTCGTCATCATAATTATGCTCATCATCATTTTTATTTTTTTGTTGTGTGATCGTTTATTTTCGTTTTATTGACAAAATTAATATGATATACTAACAAATATTACAATCATATCATACAAATTACTGCAGGTTGCGATGGAGAATAGTCATGAAGTTGTTCATGATGATCAATATGAATCTAGTATGCAAGTTTCAGCCTCAGGTGAACCCAGTTGTCTTAGTCAAAAACAGTTTGAGTTTCAGGCAGAAAAATATGATTCAGTAAGTGATGACGACAAATTTGAGGAAGAAGAAAAAGATGACATAGCCAACAAAGAAGACTATGTTGAAACTGAAGAGATTTCTACTTTAGAACCAAACACAAAAAATGAGAAGAAAGATGAGCTGTGTATTGGAATGGAGTTTAGTTCTGATGAATCTGTGCATAAAGCTTATGAAAAGTTTGGAGGAGTACATGGTTTCGATGTAAGAAAACAACGGAGAAAGATAAAAAATAATAAGGTGGTGAGGCTTCTTTATGTTTGCTCGAAAGAGGGGTTTAGGAAGGAAACCAAGAAAAAAACATGTTATTCACAACAAATTACTCGATGTGGTTGTAAAGCTCATATGGCTTGCTACCTTTAGAGGACAGGAAAATTAAAGATTGTGTCTTTCAACCAGAGTCACAACCATGATTTAGTGGAGACGCCTATGAAGCATTTTATGAAAGGAAACCGGATGTTCTCTGTCGCTCAAACACAACATGCTGATGATGCTGAGATGTCAGGAATTTCAGCAAAAGCAACCATCAAAATGATGAGTAGAGAAGTTGGGGGACGAGAAAATTTGGGTTTTTTGGAGAAAGATTACCGAAATTACATTTACCGAAAGCGAATGGAAAAATGGTAAGGTGATGCTGGAGCAGTTTTAGAATACTTTCAAAAGAAGAAAGAGGATAATTCATCTTTTTTTTTAATTCAATGCAACTTGATGAAGACGATATGATCACAAATATCTTCTGGGCAGATGATCCGTCTATAAGTGATTACAATCTTTTTGGAGATGTTGTTTGCTTTGACACAACTTATAAGACCAATGAATATGATAGACCATTTGCTCCATTTGTAGGGGTCAATCATCATAAGAAAATTGTTGTGTTTGGTGCTGCTTTACTATATGATGAAACCACAGAGTCATATAAGTGGCTTTTTGAGACTTTTCTCGGAGCAATGTCTGGAAAACAACCAAAAACAATTCTTACTGATCAGTCTGCAGCAATGGCGAATGCAATAGAAAAGGTGTTCTCTGAAACAAAGCATAGGTTATGTGTTTGGCATATTTACCAAAATGCTGCAAAGAAGTTGAGTCATGTATTTCATGGACCAGGACAATTTGCCACAGACTTTGGAAATTGTGTATATGACCACGAGGAGGAAGAAGAATGGTTATTGGCATGGAGTAATATGCTTGAGAAGCATAATTTGACAGAAAATAAATGGTTGAAGAATGTGTTTGATGTGAGAGAAAAATGGGCAATGGTATATGGACGTCATACTTTCACAGCAGATATGGTGAGCACACAACGTAGTGAAAGTATGAATAATATTTTGAAAAGATACTTGAAGAGCAGCTATGACTTATTGTTCTTCTTTGAACACTATGAGAGAGTGTTGGATGATCGACGATATAAAGAATTAACTGCAGACTTCAAAATGATGCATACCTTGTCAGTATTATCTGCTTCTGTAGAGATGTTGCAACATGCAGAAGAAGTGTATACACCTGAAGTTTTTAGCTTGTTTCAGAAGCAATATACAGTTATCGGTGATTATGTTGCAAAAAAGGTCAGTAAGTCTGAGATGGTGTATGAATACAAAGTATCTTATCGTGGTGGACCGAAAGAGCATTTGGTTAATTATGATGCTATAAACCAAGCAGTAGAGTGTAGCTGCATGAAGTATTCTTTTGCTGGGATCTTATGTCGTCATGCATTGAAAGTGTTGGATAAGAAGGATGTTAGAAGAATTCCATCTAAGTACATCTTGACTCGATGGACTAAAGAGGCAAAATCATGAAGCATATATTCTTATCGTACAGAGACAACTAATGGATCTGTAACACAATTGATTGGAAAGCGTTACAGCCATTTATGTCGCAATTTCCGTGAGATTGCATCTGTTGCTGCTGAACATGTAGAATTGACGATGTGTGCAAATGAAGCTGCATGTCAGTTGCTTAAAAAGTTAGAGGAAAAGAAAAAGGAACTTGTGAAAGGTAATGCATGGATGCTATCAACTTCACATGTTGAACCTGTGGAAGGAGAAGAAGATGAGAAGATTCCAAACGTAAGTGGAATTTAAAGGATAGCTACTGTTGAACGACCAAAGAACAAAACAGTCGGACCTCATGGTCGGTATTTGAATGCTCTTGAAACAAAAAAACGTGGTACATCAAAGAGAAAATTATCATTTCAGGTATTTGATAAATAATTTTTTTTTGTTTATGTTCAATTTCCACCAAAATGTGACTTAATCAATTTATGTATGTATACTAATTACAAGATAAAATCGATAAATGTTTTAGGACTCAACTCCTATTACTGATATCCAGTTATCTGTTAGTACCAGTGATCCGACGTTACCGACATAATTATTTTCCTCTCAATTACAGGTAATATTTTATTCTTAGTTTTTATATTTTAATTATCTGTTATTTTTATAATTTGAAATTTTATATTTTGTAGGAACTTACAAGTGTTGTGGTGATTTATCGTAAGCTCTATTATTTTGAAATGGACAATACAAAAAACTGTTGAAACTCTATTTTATCTAGCGACTATTTAATTTTTGTTACATCTTTTTGTTTAGAGGTCAAGTCGTTATATCCATGAACAATTCTGAAACTATTTTAATATCTAGTTATATCAAATTCCTCGATGATACTTACTCATTCTCTTTTCCGTTTTTTTTTTCTGGTTATTGGATACATATTGATTTGACAATTACTCGACTTACATGATTCTCTACGTCCTAAAGTAGACTATTTGCAAATCCAAATATTTACTACATGTGGTGTTTGTTCAGATCGTTGATTTTTGTCCATTTGATTTATAAGGTCCAACTGTTCTCTCTTTTGCATTTTGGAGTTGTAGTTCATCGATTTCATAAAAGCAACAGCTTTAACAAATAATTAGTGGTCCCTACAATTCTGTATTTTTTCCTTATCGTACATGAAACAGTTAGTTAGTGGTTTCCATAATTAATTTTAATTGTTTTGGTTTGTTTAAATAATAGTATGAGTTATTTTATTAAGATGACATAGCTAATTGATTGGTTAGCAAGGTAGCTAATTGATTGGTTAGCATAGCTAATTGTTCTTTTATTATTTAACCAGCCTTCTCCTCACGTGGGTCCGCCACTGCTTATTAGTCTGTAACCTCTTACTGTAGTCAGTAGTCACGTACGTCCGTGGCAATACAAATCATTTTCTCATGTATACAATACTTTCTCCTCAAATAATACACATTCATCACTTTTAACAAATCAAATAAGAGTACGATGCAATTCTATTTTCTTAAAAACATTTGATAAACAAATCATTTTAGTTCCACTTTTATATACACATGAAAATGTCTATAAATACACGAAGGCCCACATTATCCAATCCTCAGTAACGCGCAATGAATATGATCGTGTTGCCAATTTGACAAACATTAGATTATTCACACTTATTGGGTTAAGGTTTGTGTTCGAAGCCACATAAATGGGAGCTTGTTGTATGAATGCGTAACGAGACATGCTTTGCGTCCATTTTATTCAATATAATGAATAATTAAATAACTTTTCCTATTCGCGCATTTTTCTTTCTAATTAAATCCCTTAATCATGATAACAAGGCAAACCAATTGCATAATTTGTCGGCCAACAATTTCCCATGATGTTCTTAAAGTAAAAATTCCTGATAAGTAGTGAAACATAGTTTGTAGGAATCTTAACTATAAATATCAAACAAAATAAAATCAACCGTTTTAGCAGTTAAAGAGGTATCAAATCTATAGAAATGCCTTTAAGAGAATCATATTGTACCTCTATAGAATATACATATGTGTATAATGTTTTATACCTTTGACACTTTGACTGACACTTTGAGTAAAGTGGTTACTGTTTAAAAGAAAAAAAGTGGTTACTGTTTATATAATGGAATAATTCACTCCTATGTTATTTATCTAATTGGATGTGATGGTACCGAAAAGAAATATTGTTTTGATATATACTTGCACTTTCAGTGTGAAAAGGGTGGGTTTGCATTATTTACCTTTTAAGGAATGTAAGTGTGTATTTATCTGGTAATTTGGGAGTGTTATGAAAACGCAAGAGCTATGTCATTTTGGATCTTTCAATGTAACACATTAGGATTCAAAAATTCTCTTTTGATTTACTAGAAAATAAGTTTTACAAGGTTTCTCCTTCGGGAAAAAAGCTTAAAAATACTTCATCTAATTTTATTTTGGATAAATAATACTTGATTTTTTTTAATTAAAAAATAATATCTCATTTAATTTATTAAAGCTGATTAATATCTCAACATTTAAATGTTGTAAGTTTAATACCTGGTATGGTATTATTAATTTAAAATTACGATTTTGCCTTTAAAATTCTATTTGTTTTAATTAAAACAGAAAACAAAAAAAAATAGAAAATAGAAGAAAAAAAAGTTAAAAAAGAAGATCAAACAAAAAGAAA
Source organism: Camelina laxa (assembly GCA_024034495.1). NCBI lineage: Eukaryota > Viridiplantae > Streptophyta > Magnoliopsida > Brassicales > Brassicaceae > Camelina > Camelina laxa. The sequence goes on along the minus strand of CM043882.1, from coordinate 16,895,256 downwards.
TTGCTTCAAACAGTCAGCCTCTTGATCAGATCCACGACATTCACGCTTGATTCTAACTTGTTACCGCCATCTTTACCGTTACCAGCCAAGACAAGAACCCAGGAGAACTATTAATGATATGTTTTCGTTTTCATTAAGAACCCATTCAACAAAACCATATTCCAGCAAATCGCTACATACTACTGCAAATTCAATTACTTCAATCTTCACCAAAACCCAATAACCTAATTAGATTTCATAAGAATTCTCTCTAGATTTATTCTCTCTTAATTAAAAGATCTAACAAGTAAAAGCAAAACCTAAGATAAATATGGATTTACAAAATCTAAAAACTCAAATCAGCAGATCGAGTTTTTAGAAAAGGTAAGAGATGAAGACGAAGTTCTCAGTTTTTTTTTTTTAATTAAAACAAATAGAATTTTAAGGTCAAAATCGTAACTTTAAATTAATAATACACATGCCAGGTATTAAACTTACAACATTTAAATGTTGAGATATTAATCAGCTTTAATAAATTAAATAAGGTTATATTTTTCTAACTAAAAAAGATCAGGTATTATTTGTTCAAAATAAAATTAGATGAGGTATTTTTAATATTTTTTCCCTTTCTGCTTTTAACTCTATTTTCTAACTCAATCTCAAGTTCTTAGATCACACCCTTGGTCTTAGAAGCTTATAAAACTCTTTTACTCTCTTTGAATCTTCAAGCTATTCTTTCTTGATGGCAGCTAGAGAAAAATCATAAGAATGACCGTGAACCACTACTCAACTCCATCAGCTGAAGCTTTGTCAGGAAAATTAGCATAAAACTCAACAATGACTTCCTTCACATAACAAGCTAAACCTTCTACACTAGCTGGTATACTCATCCTCTTAATCAAATCTAGGTAACCCTATACATCATTACCATCAAGATCTACAAGACGTTCCTCTGTAATTCCTCTAGAAACAAAGATTTTGTACCTTGTCTGAGCCGAGAATGATACAAAAACCTTAGGATCAAACTTTGATTTTGATTTCGTGCGAGTTGAGCTTGATTCCCTTGTTTTTATTGCTTTCTTCGGTGGTGCAAAACCAAGATTTTTGTGAACTCTCTTGTTCCTATCCATCTGCTCGATTTGCTCTTGAACTAAAGTTTCTGCAGGTTCAATTTCTTCTTCAGAAAACTCAAGCGAGGGTTCCTTCCCATTCCTTGAACAAATCCGAGATTTACCGATTTGATTAATCCCGATTTCACTTTTCATTTCGTCACCCTCCACCTTCTTTGATTTATCTAGATCTTTATCACATGCTGTCCCCATATGATTCTTCATCCTTGTCTTGATCCTTTTGAGCTGAAAAGGAATCCTCTGAATATGGAACCAGACCTGGTGCATGCTCGATTTCCACATCTTCTTCATCGATTAGATGCGGTCGATTTATGCCACCATCAGTACAAACTTCTGCTTTATTCCTCCTTGAAATCAGCCATCTGCGAGTTGCTCTCACCATTGTTAAGAATCAAAGCTTCTCCAAAATTTTCGTTGTTTTTTTTTTTTATTGTTTAGGGTGTCTCGAACCTCTTACTCTTCCTCTTAACCGCGAATTCCCTTTTTTTTTTTTTTATAAAACACAACTTTCCTTTTTCATATAACACAAAACACAGCCCAAGCTCATATCCTTTTAATCAAAGAAAAGACACAATTCTGACTCTCTTTTTAAAAACTAAACTTCAACAGCTCCTGAGTCAATTTCTGTACCTCAAAGGTACAATCATACTTCACAAACTTCAATCAGATTTCTCAACACCACAATTCTCTGAAAATCTAGTGCTTTTGTGAACAAATCAGCTAACTACATCTCAGTAGACAAGTGGTCAATTTGAACTTGCTCATTTTCTGCAAGCTCTGTAATAAAATGATGTCTTACATCAATATGCTTTGTTCTATAGTGCTGCACATGATTCTTTGAGAGATCAATGGCACTTTTGTTATCAAAATAGACTTGTAGAATTTCTGAATCCATACCATAATCTGCATACATTTGTTTCATCCAAAGAAATTGAGTACAACAACTTCCCATAGCAATATATTCTGATTCAGCTGTCAACAATGATGCAGAATTTTGTTTCTTACTTAACCAAGAGATTAAGTTATGCCCTATAAAGAAACAACCCCCACTAGTACTCTTTCGATCATCCATACTTCCAGCATAGTCCGCATCACAATATCCTACTAACCTTGAATTTGATCATTTTGACAACCAAAGACCAAGATCAAGTGTTCCTTTGACATACTTAATGATTCTCTTCACGGCTTCTAAATGGGACTGCTTTGATTTTGCTTGATATCTCGCACAAACTCCTACACTGAAGCATATATCAGGTCTGCTTGTTGTTAAAGACAAAAGACTCCCAATCATTCCTCTATATAATGTAATATCCACATCTTGACCTTTCTCATCTTTTGATAACTTCTTCGATGTACTTATAGGCGTTATTGCTTCTTTGCACTTGTCTAACTTAAACTTTGACAGCAGCTCTTGTATAGGTACTCTGTGACACAAATCTTCTTTTATCTGTTTGAGTGACCTGCAAACCCATAAAATACTTCAATTCTCCAACTAAGCTCATCTCAAACTCTTGAGACATATTCTCCACAAACTTATTCACCAAATCTTGTGATGTGTTTCCAAAAAAGATATCATCCACATAAATTTGTACAACTATGATATCCTGCTCTAAGGTCAATAAAAACAAAGTCTTATCCACATTTCCCCGTTCATAACCTTGCTGAAGCAAAAAATTAGTCAGCCTTTCATACCATGCCCTTGGAGCTTGTTTTAGACTATATAAAGCTTTCTTTAGACTAGACACATAACTTAGATTTCCTGGATCTTCAAATCTTTTAGGCTGTTCTACATTTACCTCCTCCTGCAAAACTCCATTTAAGAATGCACTTTTAACATCCATTTGAAATACTTTGAAATTCAATATGCACGCCATTCCCAAGAAAAATCGTATTGATTCAAGCCTTGCTACTCGAGCAAAGGTTTCCCCAAAACCAGTCCCTTCTATCTGTGTATACCCTTGAGCCACCAATCTAGCTTTGTTTCAAACCAGTGTTCCATTTTCATCAGTTTTGTTCTTGAAAATCCATTTTGTTCCAATCAAATTTACATTGGGAGACCGAGGAACTAACTCTCATACTTCGTTTCTCTCAAACTGCTCCAACTCTTCCTCCATTGCTCTAATCCATGAGTTATCACTAAGAACCTCATCATGATTTTTTGGTTCAAAGAATGAGACAAAACACTCACATTGAACTTTTTCCCAGCTTACAAAATTGCTCTCCATCTTCTTGAAATCAATCTTAACACCTCTAGTTTTCATACCATCTTTAAGATCTCCTATAATATCAGAGGATGAGTCATTTTTATGAAGTTGCAACAATGGTTCTTGGCTCTTTGCCACTTTTTCTTTAGGTTCAACATTAGCGTCTGACTCTTCTGGTTCACTCATAGCATGCTCCTCTGAATCACTGTCAGATTCACATCCTTTCCGTTCATAAAATGAATAATCATCAAAAAAACCACGTTGACTAATTCTACTATGGTGCCAAACCTATTGTTGTAAATTCTGAAGGCTGTACTACTTTCTAAATAACCAAGAAAAATTCCTTCATCATTTTTAGAATCAAACTTTCCAAGATAATCTTTGTCGTTCAGAATATAACACTTGCATTCAAACACATGAAAATAACTCAGGTTTGAAACTTTTCCCTTCCAAAGCTCATATGGTGTCTTGGTTGAGTTCTTTCTCACATATACTCGATTTATGATCTAACATGCTGTGTTTAACGCTTTTTGTGAAATATGATTTACATGAATCATTGCACTTGCCATTTCTTGCAAAGTTCTATTCTTTCTTTCAACTACTCCGTTTTGTTGAGGTGTCCTTGGAGCAGAAAACTGATGTGAGATTCCATGATTCTCACAACACTCTCTCATTGTTTCGTTTTAAAATTCACTGCCATGATCACTTTGAAACTTTTTGATACCTCATTTCTCATTAATAAGTTGCAAAGCCCAAATCCCGAAACTCTCCATGGTGTCTGATTTCTCACGAATAAACCTAACCCAAGTGTATATTGAGTAGTCATCAACAAGTATGAAAGAAAATTTCTTCCCAGCTAAACTCTCTGTTTGCATTGGCCCCATCAAGTCCATATGAACTAAATATAGGAAATCTTTAGATTGTACATCAGGAACCTTCCTGTGTTGAATTTTTACTTGCTTTCCTTGATTACATGGTCCACATACCATTCGATCAACTTCTTTAATATGAGGCACTCCTCGTACTATCTCATTGTTGACTAATGTGGTTAAATTTCTGACATTCATATGTCCAAGCCTTTGATGCCATAAATTAAGATCATCTCGTGCTGAATAACAAACATCAGAATTGCTATCCCACATATAACAATTGTTTCCAGATCGTCTACCTCTTAGTACTACATAATTTTCCTCATTAACAGATTTGCAATCAACTTTGGTAAACGACACTATTAACCCTTCATCACACAATTGACTTACACTTATCAAATTTGCTTTCACCCTTGAACCAAGTAGATATTTAGTAGTTTGGGCAAGATAGTGTCATCTGTTCTCCTTTTTCCTTGAATATCTCCATGACCTCCATTTCCAAAAGTAACTTTACCACCTCTGATTTGTCTGAAGTCTTGTAGATAATTCTGCGTACCAGTCATATGACGTGAGCAACCACTATCAAAGTACCAAGGACTGTCGTTGTCAGGTTCTTCTGTAATTAACGCCATGTTGCATCTGAAGTTTACCCCTATAGTAAAATTTGTAACTCTTTCTGCTATAGTTTGATATAGGTCAGAATTTCTTATCCAGATCTGATTTCGAACTCCATTCCAGAAAAACTTGTCCTGACGCTTAAGTCTCTGAACCTTTTCCCAATACTTGTAACAAAAAACTCTAATGTGTCCATACTTCCCATAGTAATAGCATCCGCTTATCCTAGTTTGATGATTTGCTATTATGTCTGTTGTTGGACTATTCAGTCATCCTGACACAAACTTAGCTTGTTTTGTATTAGTTGTTGTTCGATCATCAAATCCCAAACCTCTATGAGTCTTCTATGTTCTTCCATAACTTAAGATTTCATCCAACTGTTTAGTTCCTGCAAACATGTGAATCTTCTTATACTGATGCTCAAGCTCTGTTTGTAACTTTTCCGATTTTCCTTTCTCTGCATCCAAGTCTTTTTCCAGTTCTTCACATTGTTTAGCCAGGTTAAGTTTTTCTTTGATTAACAACACACTTCCTTGGCTAAGGTTCTTCTCTGATTCTAACTCATCCTGAAGAGTCTTAACTAAAGTAGCAAGACAAAGTTGCTCTTTTACTAGATCCTGATTCTCTTTTCCAAGACTGATGAGAGCATTTCGAACCTCATTATAACTTTCTATAATCTCTTCAGGTTCTTCTTTAGAATCTGAAATTTCTTCACCATCTATAAACTCCGTGATACCTGGATAGGCTACAAAGTTTAGAATTTCTTCTTTACTATCTTCCTTGGTATCTTCTTCTAGACTGATCAAAGACTACTTCTTTCAACTTACACACTCTTCTTGATTATGTCCTAAACCCTTACCCACTGAGCACTTGTTTTCTCGTCTTCTAACCGTAGGACATTCCCAAGCAAAGTGTCCATAACCTTTACACTCGTGGCACTACATCTCTGCTTTCCTTGTGATATTGCCTTCTTCTCCAGATTTTTTATATGGCATTAATTTTTTCTGACTTTGTCCTTGTTCTACTCTCTTTAGTACACGATCAAACCTGCAAACGAGCAAGCTAACCGGATCATCATCTTCTATCTTATCTTTGTTCTCACAAGCTGCCAAAGCTACACCTTTAGTATTCTTGACTCCTCCCAACTCCATCTCATGAGCTTGTAGGATCCCTACCACTTCTGCAAAACTTAAATTCTCAATTTTGTTTGATACACAAAGCACAGTTTTGTAAGCCAAGAATTTTGTTGGTAAGCAGCGAAGAAATTTTTAAACCAATTTATGATCTTTGTTTTTTTTTCCCAAGGTTACAGCTTCTAGAGTCAAAGTAATGATTTTAAAACTTAAATCAGATATTTATTCATGTTCTTCCATTCCCAAGTTTTCAAAATGAGAAGCCAACATGTCTTTTCTAGAGCTCTGAACTTTTGTCGTACCCTCGTATTGAATCTGAAGAATATCCCATGCTTCTTTTGCTGTCTCACACCCCTGAATTAATTCGAATTGTTTCATTGCTACGCTGCAGTGAATAGCTGTGAGAGACAGTGAATTGTACTTTGACTTCTTCAGCTCATCTTCAGTCCAGTATTCCTCCGGTTTAGCCATTCTTGTTCCTTTTTCATCCTTGATCATTGGTTCTTCCCACTTCTCTAGCATAGTCTTCGAGGCACGCCGATCTATACCACTGATTATAGATTTTATCCTTGATTTCCAGAAACCATAGTTCCCATCATCCAGAATAACCTTGTTGCTGAGAAGATCACTGCAGCTCTCCATCATTTCCACATGATCTCACCCGTATTAAATCTTTACAAGTACAAGTGGAAGCTCTGATACCAATTGAAAAAAATAAGAGCTATGTAATTTTGGATCTTTTAACGTAACAGACAAGGATTCAAAAACTCTGTTTTGATTTATTAGAAAATAAGTTTTACAAGGTTTCTCCTTAGCTCTATTTTTTATCTCTCTCGAGTTCTTACACCACACCCTTGATCTAAGAAGTTTATAAAATCCTTTTTCCCTCTTTGAATCTTCAAGCTATTCTTTCTTAAAGCTTAAGATTCAATTGCTAGAATTTCTCAATCTATGAAATGCTCATCTTTTTTTAAGACACAGCCCCTTATTTATACTAATTGGACTCAGCCATTAAAAGGGCTAATTCCCAATTCTAAATACACTAAGAATTGTTAATTTCTTTTTCTCTTTACAATTTAGGAAATTAATAATTTTTGTAAAACTTCATTTTATCTCCATAGGAGGAAAGTCTTTATGCTTCTAGAATCTTCTTATTGCATCTCATGCCTTTGCTTGACCGTCTAAATATATTTTCTTTTATACTTCTTTGAATTCTGACCTGCTGATCCATCTCTTGAACTACCATAGTATTTAGTACATCACTTATGTCAATAGATGCATCTTCATGCAAAACTGCTCGGGTTTGATTTTTGTATTTTTTGCGTAATCAAAGTTTTGGAAATTTAGTTCATAGTCTCTTTAGGTACAAAATCAGAGTAGCTAAATTAATTTTCTGGGTTGTACATAGGATTGGAAACTAAGACAATTATCATTCTCCCACCATCCTCCCAAAACACTCCTCAAAGTTTGATTTTTTTATTTATTTTTCTTTTAGCTTCCAAAATAAAGTAAAAAATAATTTAAGAAAGAAATCTTCAACACAATTTCACAAAAAATAGTTTTTAATTTAATCTTAATTCGATCATCGGAACAAAAAGCCTAATACTCAAGTTTTACTGAAATCAGAACAGAGAATATCTGGTTTAAAAAGAAACAAAATACACATTATACTTAGATACAATAATAAATATAACGGTAGAAACTAGACATCCGATGGGTATTCTACATTTTGTAATATAATATTTTGCACATATTTTACTAGAAACCGTGTGAGTCCATTTAGTTTAAATATTTTTAAATGAAGATTTCTATCGACAATTATATTGGTCCAGCCACCATATATGAACCTTTTGGTGGGTCGTCAATATCAAAAACAACCGTATCCGTTTTTAGAGGATCTTTCATATTCTCAACTGTCTTTGTTAATAAAAAAAATAATTGTTCAAAATATGTTTATCGTATTTTGTTTTCAATAACAAAAGTAATGCTACGATGCTATGAGTAAAGTAAGGGAAAAAAACCCGAAAAATACACTATTTAATTTTTTTTTACCGTTTAATTTCTCTAATTATTAAATTTCCCAAAAAAATATCTGGTTTAATTTATGTTGTCTTTAAAAAGTTTCATCTTATTAATATTAGTAGATCCATACACGAGTCTTAACCAGGATTAAAATTTAACACCCACGTGTTTAATTAAAGAGATCTAATGACACTGTTGTCCTTCTTCTTCTTCACAAATCGACAACCTGTTTGAGAGAGATAGAACCCTAAAATTTCAAAAAGCGATTTTTCTATGATAAAGATTAATCAACATATCTTTAGCCTCATCTCTTCTCCTCATCCTTATCCCTAAACTCTCTAGTTTCATAACAAATTCACGATTTTAAAATTTTCCGACGAACCTTGTTTTGAGTCCTCCAATCTGAGATCTCAGTTTCTAAGTTCATCCTTATCAATTTTTAAGAGACGCCCCAGAACGATTCGTTTGTTCAATTCACCGTACTCCACCTCTTTAGGCGCTACAACCTCCGCCGTTGCAAGAATAACCCGACATGTACTCTGGACTCACGACGAGACTCTCCTCCTAATCGAATCACACAAAGGGAGAGGGTATCGAATTGATCGTGGTCCTCTCAAATCAACCCACTGGGAAGAGACCACCATGGCCGTCTCAGCTCGTTCTAGCGTTGGGGACAACGAAGCTTAGATGCGGAGGAAATGAGCGAGAGCCGTAGCAGTGGAGATGGTGGTGAGAGGCGGAGGAACAACGATGGAGATGGTGGTGAGAGGCGGAGGTACAATGATGGAGATGGTGGTGAGAGGCGAAGGAAATGAGCGAGAGCCGTAACAGCAGAGATTAGAGCTTTTGCTGAGAGATTTATGGTAATGGAGAAGAAGATGATGAAATATGCGATGGACAATGAAGCTTTGTAAATAGATGGAGTTAAGAAAGATTGATTTGATTAAAACTTCTCAAGCTAAACTTCTTCAGTATCTCAACTCTTCCTTTGATTCTTCTTTCTAACTAGAACATATTATTAATTAAGCCAATAAAACAAAAGATGATGCTATAGTTGTTGTTGCAGACAAAAAACGTGTTATGGGATGCAATGTGAACTTTTTTTAACCATAAGAGATGGAGATTAGAAGGATTGATTTGATTAAGACTACTCAAGCTTATTTTATTTCGTTTCTCAACTCTTTCTGCATCTAATGCTTACAAAATTTCACAGAACATACAACTTGCAAATCAAAAGTTGTCCATGTAAATGTTGGTTTCATATATGTAGGAAGACCTTCATCAAATTCAAGATCGTCTTCCTAAACATTACGAAATATTTCCTAAACTTAGAAAAACATGTTTAAAATCTCTTTATTTATCTTTTTTTTTTAATGTATCACAAATTACTCCATTAATAAGGGTAATGTATCAAAGACCCACCAATGTCCTAACTTTATGAAGGCATTCCCAAAATTTCAATAAGTTCTTCCTAAATTATTAGTAAGGAGTAATCTTTTTTCATGAAGGTTTTCCTGAAACTCGAGAAATCTTTCCTAAATATATGGGAATCCTTCTTAATATTCAATGAATCCTTCATAAATTTAAATAAATGTTCTTATAATCTCTTTTTTATGTTTTGCCTCAAATCTATCACAACTTAGTCCATTAATGAGAGTAATAATCTATCAAAAGCTTACTTTGGTCCAACACTCAATGGTCATGCTTTTGAATATTTCTAGGGGTTGTATGCTCTGTTTTTTTTTTCTTTTTTGATAAAGGTCTTCATGAAATTCAAACAATCCTTCTTAAATTTTTTGGCATCTTTTCTGAATGTTTGATTTAAGGAGGTCGTCCACAATATTATGAAGTTCTTCCTAAATTTTCAAATCAAGCATGTAACTCCTCCAATTAAGCCAATAAGAATGGCACAATGATTCATCATTCTAAGAGTAGAGCTTATTTGACGATAACTCTATTACTGGATGATGGCCATCAATGCTGAAGTTTGCGGATCTTTGTGCCATTCCCTAAAAGCTTCATTGAACTTTTCTTTTTCTTCTTTCTTAAGTAGACCCTAGTATATAACAATCAACTAGAACAAGAGTTAAAAAGAAGTACAATGACTTTTTTATTGAACCTATATGCCACCCATCACACCACATCACATCTAAAACTTACTTGAAAAGAGTATAAATCAATTCTCTGAGATCGTAGTAAAAAATCATCTCACTTTCTCGACTTTCCCATATGATTTCAGCTTTTTTTTTTATCTCTTCAATGGACTAAACACACAAATGTAACCAATCTACAAAGAACCCAGAGATATGATATCTAACTATCCAGAGCACAAAAGACAGTGAAAAATATTAGTCTAAAATAAAATACAATCATCTAATTTACAAAACAAATTCATACACATAATTTCTCTTAATTATCCAACATCAACAACACTATTTCATCTACCTATTTGATTCCATAGACCTAAGAAAACGCATGGCCAAGTGAGGCAGACATTGAATGAGTCATAAATGAGAATTTGGCGAGAAGTTTCATCTCGAGACACGCCTTTCTTCGTCAAAACAGAGAAAGCGGATTCCTTGAATCCTCCCTTCTTCATTCCACGTGCTATGTCCATGTGTCACAAGAACCACTCGCTTCGTCGTCTTAACGATACTTAGGTCTTATAATCTCGATGATGATGGGATCAAGAGGCAGTGACAAATCAGATTTGCCCAGACAAGTTTGGCTCATTCCCTTTTGAAACCTCTTCATCTTTTTTCCGATTAGAGCTCATCGCCGATAAAAATGAGATCTCAAAAGTTTCAGATCAGAAAATGATATCCAGTTTATGTAGAGATAACGAAGATCCATCGAGAAAGATAGAAACTTTTATTATTTATTTTAATTAATAATTTCAGTGTTTTTAATATTAAATTAGAAGATGTGTGCTAAATCTGGAAAATATGAGATGGTGTGCTAGATTTGGAAGAAAAATCTAATTTGGTGCTATTTTTGAGAATCTCCCTTAAAACAACTGATACGATAATTTAAATATATATGTTTCTCTTTTACTAACTGATCTTATAATCAATCAATTAGGTCATGTATTAGGTAGAAAAGGTTGTATAAAGTTTTTTTTTTGTTTTCTTTCTCAGATTCATGAATCGGCCGCATTGGATCTCTTAACTATTTTTTTATATTCTTGATCAACATTGAAAAAGAAAAAAGAAAAAAAAAGCATTGTAAAATATTTTTCTGGTTTAATAAGAAAGAACATACCGAAACCAAAAAAAAGAAAAGAGAGAAGAGAAAAAAGGAATATGACGCAAAAGGGCCTTGTAGAGCTTGCCTCTCGGCCCATACACTAATCACAGCCTATAAAAAAATAAAACTGAAAATGCGTCTGCCGGGAGTCGAACCCGGGTCTATTGCTTGGAAGGCAACTATCCTAACCGTTGGACTACAGACGCTACTTTTATTATTATTGTTTAAAATAATTTATATTTGCGTTTCTTCCAAATCATACAGAATCAGACTACACCAGTTAAAACTTAAAATTGATTGGTTTAGCTTGTTAGCTTGTTAGAAGAACAGGCTGATACTATTAAGGTCTCACTATGTTGCTAGAAGGTAACTAAACTCTTCAGGTCTTTTTTGATTCGGAGAGCCGTTGCCATAACCCACAACGAGCCTCACTCCAAACCAACTTTTTCAAAAACCACTTTCTCTTCTTTTTCAATATATATATTTTTTTTCTTTTGACTCTCTTCTTCGTTTCCCTCTCAACTTTTCTCTTTTTTTTTTTCCTATCTCGCAATTTAAAAAAAAAGAATCTTCTTCTTTTTTTTTAACAAACAAAACGTGTCTGCTTTTATTTACTTTCTGGGATTGTTTCAATTTTGAAACTTGAGTCTCCTTCAGACTAAACTCTTGTTGTGTTCTTTAGTTTTGTGAATTTAAGTATCAAGAACTTAGAGGATGATGAAAAGATCACCATTTCGTTATAAGATGAGGCAGAGGCTCTCTGATATCACTAACTCTCAGTCTCACGAAGAGCTTAATACTGCTTCCGAATCTCGTGAACATGTAAACCGGCTAATGAAGGTTTCTCATTCTTGCACACTTTAAATTCTCTACCATTTTTTTTAATAAAAATTTTCATTTACTGAATGTGATTTTGACAGGAGAATATAGCATTGGTTAAGCTTCTTGAGGAGAGAGAGTATCCTTTTGTTCTATTAGCTTCATTTTTGGTAACTTGTTAATGTAGTGAATTCAAGAAAATATCATTTTCTTTAACTATAAAAGTAAAACAATTGAGCTAAGTCGATACGAATTGCGGAATCTACGTGAAGGCATACAGAAATTGCAAGTTCAGAATTGGAGTCTTGCTCAATCAAATTCCCAATTCTTAGGCGTAAGATTCCTTGTCCCCTTCGTTTTCTTGATTTTCTCTTCGATATAGAGTCTCATCAGTGAAAAAAATTGTTTGCAGGAGATCATTTTAGCCAAAACCAAGGTGAAATGAAACCATAAACTCTCTCTGGTCTTATGTTTTTAGAGTTGCTTTGTCGACTAAGATTAGATAATTTTTCAGGTGAAAGCATTGCACCACGAGGTTACTTGCAAAGATGCTCTCTTAAAGTATAAATGTTGTGAACTAGAGGTTTGAACATGTTTTGCTGTTTCACTTATTTTTTCTTCAAGTTTTTATTTGGATGTGTATTGATGATATTAATTCACACTTTCAAATCAGAGAGGCGAAAACACACGACAGAGAAATGCACTAACAAATGAGAATGTGTTAGATATAACGGACGAAGACTCACCGTCACCGAGACCTTTTGTACCAAACAGAAGGCGATTTATCAGAAGCAAATGTATGTATATATCATCATCTTCTTGTTTAGCGTATAACTATTGTTACTACTGATTGATCTTATATATTCCTTGATGGTTTTACCAATAGCCTTAGGAGCACCTACTGCACACAAGATTGAGGCAGAAAAAGTGAAATCTGAAACCAAAAGGTTTTCACTTTAACCCTTTAAATTCATGTTTCACTATGCTTTGTGAAAGTAAAGTAAGAACTTTGAAACAAGCTTGATTCTTTATTATGATTTAATATACCTTACACATTACAAGAGTTCTATCTTATATAGAAACAAAGAGAACAATCTAGAATAGATGAGTCATTGTGACAGCTGTGATCTGTCATCTACTCTTCTTCCTTATCTTGCAAAGCATCAAATCGGTTATGAAGCAGAGTTTGTCTTAACTTGGGAGTTTGTCTTCACTTGAGAGTTTGTCTTAACTTGGGAGTGTTGACAAAACTTCCTTGTTGGGCTTCCTCCTTGTTGGATTGTGTTGTGGCCCAACTCACCTTTCACACTTATATTCCCCCTCAAACTTGTGGTGGGTGAAAAGCCAACACCAAGTTTGTGTCTTAGACTCTCAAACTCTCGCTTTGGTAATGATTTTGTGAAGATATCGGCTAGTTGAAGGTGAGCTGGTACATGCTTTGTCTCAATGTGTCCCAATGCAACTTGTTCTCTGATGTAGTGAAAGTCAATGTCAAAGTGCTTGGATCGTTTATGTAACGCTAGATTGGCACTTAGGTACACTGCAGAGAGGTTGTCGCATTGGAGAAGAGTTGGAAACTGTTGTGAAATCTTCAGATCACGCAGGAGGAACGAGAGCCAAGTGATTTCATGAGCTGTAGCTGTAAGTGCCCTATACTCTGCTTCAGTCGACGAGTGAGACACAGTTTCGTGCCTTCTCGCAGACCAACTGATCAGATTTGGACAAAGTAAAATGCAGAAGCCTGTCGTAGAGCGACAAGTCTTCTTGCAGCCGGAGTTATCACTATCACAGTAAGCAGAAAGAGATAGGTTGGAGCTCCTCTTGATGTACAGACCCATATGTAACGTACCTTTGATGTATCTAAGAATCCGTTTAAGTAATCCAAAGTCTGAAACTGTAGGTTCATGCATTCTTTGACACACGAAATTGACTGCAAACTGGATGTCATGCCTCGTGATTGTAAGATACTGAAGTTTCCCTGCAAGACTTCGAAAGTATGTAGGCTCAGAGAAGAGTTCAGAGTTCAACTTATCCAAATTTTGTGGGAGTGGAGTTGGCATCGGGTTGTAGTCAGACATGGCAGCTTGATAGAGTATGTCTTTGGCATATGCTGTCTGATGAAGGAAGACGCCTCCTGCACACTTTTGAATTTCCACACCAAGAAAGTAACTAGGGGCTCCAAGATCTTTCATGGAGAATCTGTTGTTCAGAGACTCCAACAGAGTGTTAACCAGACTTTTATCACTCCCTGTAAGAAGCATGTCATCAACATACATGAGTAAGACCAAAGATTTACCATTTCTGTGATAGGTGAAGAGAGATGGATCAGACTTGCTGCAGGTGAACCCAAACTCAATCAGGTATTTGCTGAAATTATCGAACCAGGCCCTCGGAGCCTGTTTGAGGCCGTATAGAGCCTTTGTGAGTCTACACATGTGAGAGGGTTGCTGTTTGTCTATGAAACCAGGAGGTTGGAGCATGAATATTGGTTCTTTTAATTCACCATGTAGAAAAGCGTTAGAGACATCAAGTTGTTTTATATCCCACTTTTTTGCAGTCGCAACATCAAGCACCATACGAATTGTTGCTGTTCTTACTACTAGACTAAATGTCTCCAAATAATCCAATCCTTCCTCCTGATCATAACCCTTTACAACGAGTCTAGCCTTGAGCTTGTCAACAGATTTCCATCAGGCTTGAGTTTGGTCTTGAAGACCCATTTGCAGCCCAAAATATTCATATCCTCTGTAGGTTCCACTAAATCCCAAGTATGTAACATGGGGATTGTCCGGATTTCATCATGTGCTGCATCATTCCATCCTGGATGATCCAGAGCAGCAGTGATGTTTTTGGGTTCTTGAGGAACAAATCGTGAAGTCAGGAGTGCATATCGTGGGTTTGGTTTGTGTATCCCATCTTTTGCTCTCGTAATCATGGGATGGGTATTGACCACTTTTGGATCTTCTTGTAGATTCTCAAGGTCTACGTCATTCACAACCGAGCTCTCAGTGTATTCATTTGTTGAGTCTGCATTCTCACTTGTCGAAAGCTCAGGCTCACCAGTGTCTGCAGAAATATTCTGAGGTTTAGTGACTATTGTGTTTTGTGTTCCTTGAGTTAGAGAGACTGGAGTTTGAACAGGAGTAGGAACCGATTGTGGAGATGGTGAAGCTGCTTGCCAAGCTTGAAACAGAGGAGTTTGATAGGTTGGAAGCAGATGCTTGTATTGATGTTGAAATGGGAAGCAACTTTCATCGAAAATGACATGCCACGAGATGTAAACCTTGCCTGTTGGAGGATATAAACATCGATAACCTTTATATTGACTATGGTAATCCAGAAAAACACATTGGAGGGACCGTGGATCAAACTTGTGATTTGTCATAGGTCTGAGTAAGGATAGCATGCTGAGCCAAAGACTCTTAACATACAATAGTTAGGCTTCTCTTTAAACATCACCGCAAACAGACTGCAGTTATTCAGAGTGGTAGAGGGAAGAAGGTTAGTGATGAAACTCGCTGTAAAAAACGCTTCAACCCAGTGATGCAGAGGTGTATGGCTGTGAAAAAGCATTGATAGACCGAGCTCCACTATATGTCTGTGTTTCCTTTCAGCAATCCCATTTTGTTGGGGAGTATAGGGACATGAAATCCTGTGAATGATTCCATGGTCTGACAAAAAATGTTTAAGAACATTGCTTGTAAACTCTCCTCCTCCATCACTTTGAAAAACTTTTATCTTTGTCTTGAATTGATTCTAAACCATTGGCTGAAAGATTTTGAATATACAGAAAAATTCAGACTTTGCTCTCATAGGATAGAACCAAGTAAATCTTGAGTAGTCATCCATAAAAACTGCATAATATTTAAACCCTTGTTTAGATACAACTGGAGACGGTCCCCGAAGATCACAATGTATTCTATCTAAGGGACAAAACACTCTTGAATCCGATGAAAAAAACTGAAGCCTACTACTCTTCCCCATCTGGCAAGGCTCACAAATGGAGGTTGTTCTGCTCTTATTCACACTGATTTCCTTGCTGTTCTTGAGTTGTTAGAGAATTTGAGAATTTGTATGTCCAAGCCTATGATGCCAAGTGTCTTCAGAAGCTGCACATTGTCGATTAGAGAATAGTGCCACAAATTCTTCATTCTCCAACAAGTATAACCCTTTTATTTCGTGGACCCTTTGCTACCACCTTCTCACTTGGTATATCAACAACACAAACCTTATTAGAATCAAACCAAACTCCACAAGGCAGATCATCACATAGTTAAGATACTGAAATGAGAGATTTTTGCATATCTGGGCAGATCAACACATCATTTAACGAGATTTTACCTGTAGAAGAGGCAATGGTAGCTGATCCAACATGAGTGATTGGCAGATAAGTCCCATCTCCAACCTGAACCGTGTCATTCCCATTATATGTGATTGCAGACTACAAATTGTTGGCCGAGGAAGTAACATGAGCTGTAGCTCCAGAGTCTGTAACCCAATCATTACCATCAGAAATTTGTAGAGATGAAAACACTTGAGCTAGGTCTGGCCTCTGATAGTTGTGGTCAAAACGATTCCAGCAATCAGTCGCAAGATGGCATGTTTTATCACAAATCTGACAAATAGGACGTTCACCAGAGGACTGTTGAGTTGTTTGGTGTTGAGCAAAACCTCTGCCACGCGAGGAGTATCCTCCACGTCCTCTGTTCTGTCCTGGAGACCTTCCTCTGCCACGATAGCCTCCTCTCGACTGGTGGCTATAGCCACTTTGTTGGACATGAAAAACAAGATGTGGATTAACCGCATCTAGGGCACTGTATGACTTAATCTTGTTGTCAAAGCTTTCAACTTCAGAAACCACATCACCAAAGCTTGGTGGAGAGCTCTTGCTTAAGGAGCTTTGGATAACAGTTGTGATTGGATCATAATCACGACCAAGACCATTTAAGAATCCAAATATCTTCTGAGACTCATCTATTGGTTTACTAATAAAACTCAAGGCATCACAAATGGCAATGAACTCTCGACAGTAAGCAGCAAAACACATGTCTTTTTCTCTAAAACCAAAGGCTACGTCATAGAGTAATTTCCCTAGCAATGGTACTCTTGTTGAAGTTCTCAGCCAAAGAAATCCAGACATCTCTAGAGGTGATAAGATTATGAACGTACCCGAGAACCTCTTCAGACAGAGTACCAAAGAGCCATGATCTGACGAGTTGATCTGTGCAGAACCAGACTTCATACTGTGGATTGGGATACTCTGCGCTGTTTGTTGTCGAGATGGTGCGAGAAGGAGCTGTGATGGCGCCATTCACAAAACCAATGAGTTTTTGACATGATAGCAGAGACTCAAACTGAGTTTTCCAAAGAAGATAGTTGGTATTATTGAGTTTGATTGTAATTGTACTCGTGACATGAATGTTGTCAGGGAAGGGTATGAGGTTGCCATTGTAGAACCTGTTAAGGTTTACAAGGCTCTGATACTATGAAAGTAAAGTAAGAACTTTGAAACAAGCTTGATTCTTTTTTATGATTTCAAGATACCTTACACATTACAAGAGTTCTATCTTATATAGAAACAAAGAGAACAATCTAGAATAGATGAGTCATTGCGACAGCTGTGATCTGTCATCTACTCTTCTTCCTTATCTTGCAAAGCATAAAATCGGTTATGAAGCAGAGAAGGAGCTAGTACAGTTTTTGTCTTCACTTGAGAGTTTATCTTGACTTGGGAGTGTTGACTAGACTTTCTTGTTGGGCTTCCTCCTTGTTGGATTGTGTTGTGGCCCAACTCACCTTTCACACTTATACTTTGTTGTGTCTTATCGTTGTGTTTACATGAGGCATTCACGAAGGAGATCAGCGAGAATGAAATCAGCAACTCAAGAATCGATAGAGAATCTGTTTGAGATCGAAGATCTTCAGCTTACAATGCCTAATGACATGGATACAGATGCTGGAAAGAAGGAAGAGGCAGAGTTACGAACAAGACATCAAGATTTTAAGGTCCATGGATCACCAGTCGATCAACCATTTCCTAGAGCAGCTGAGAAGATACATCCATATAAGGATGTTTCCCTTGGTACTACGATGAGAAGGTCATAAACTCCTAATACATTAGTGAAAAATGTTTGTTATGCGATGGTTTTGTCATGAGATACCACCAATGTCTAGACATGTGTACTTAGTGGTACGAAAAAACACTAACATATTCATCAATATAACCTTATAGGGTCCGTATATTATCAGAAGTTCGTTAATTATCAAAAGTTTCCGGTGGTGACTAAGTGACTTGTGTGTATGTTGGACTTAAGTGCATGATTATTCTGTAAAATTTGATCTCTAGAGTCTTGTCAAATTATCATTTTAATATATATATATTTTTAAATTAAACTCTCATTTTAAAAAATAAAGTTATAAGCTCTACTACACATAAATAAACATACTTAGTTAAAAAGTTACATACCCTTAGTTAAAAAGTTACATACTTCAAAAAAAAATATATGATGTTGCAATTAACTTCACGAAAAATTAGGTATAGTCCCGCGCGTTGCACGATTTGTTGTTTTTCAACATTTTTGTTTTTACAAATTGAATTGTTTTGTCTCATTTTTTAAAATTATTTTATTTGAAAATGAACATTCTCTTTTATTATTATTATTAATATTTTTATGTATTTTTGAATTTTGAAATTTGTATTTTTTTCATTATCTTTTGTTTTAAATATATATATATTTACTCACCCTTTTTGAAATGATCAAAGAAGTAAAAACCAGTCTCGTAGTTTGAAATAATTTTATTATTCACGATTGTTTTGTTAGACTCAAAATGTATTAAAGCTTATATTATTTTTATTCTACAATTAGGACTTGTTGTCTTATGATTTAACCAGCTTGTAATAGATTCATGATGAAATTTGTGATGTAAAATCTGTCAAATTTGATTAATATTATATTTGAAAAATGTTTTTGTCAAAATAGTTATTATTGATAAATGCTTGCCAATATTCAAATCATATCACTACTACACCTACAAATCTTCTTACTATACCATTATAAATTAAATACATTTACTTTTGGAATACAACAATTAAGTCATTCTATGTTCATAATAATAAAATATAATTTTTTATATAAATAATTGGGAGTTGACCATGTATAAAAATATACTTTTATGTAGTTGAAAAAAATAATACTTTTATGTATTTCAATGTCATCCATTCCTCTTATGTGTTCTCCAAAGAAATTAACAAAATGATCATATTTACTAAAAATAGCAATCGTTATAAAAACACGCACTATATATACAAATAGTTTAAAACTTGGCAAAGCATGACGACATATCTATATATTTGTTATATCCTAATCAGCATATGAATTAATATTTAATAGCTAAAATAACTTTTTGCGAAGAGTTAATATATTTTGTAAGTATGATATTAGAACACATAATTATATAGGCGATGACCTTATTTTTTTTTGGAAGATTTTGTTGATGATTTGGGATATAATTCAATATCAAATTAAGTTTAAACATAAATAAATCGTAAGTACAAATATATGCTTTTGGAAATTTGATGTTTTGATGTTTAGATATTACTACCTTTTATGTTTTTTATTTGATGTTTTGTTTTTTCCTGGATTTTAATATACACAATAATAATTAACGAAAGTATTTTTATATTTCTCAGAAAATAATAAAATAATTCCTCTCATCAGCTATATAATTATGTGTTGCTCATGTTGTAGGAGAGTTTAGATATTACTACCTTTTATGGAAATCTTTGGTAATTTAGTTTGGAAATAGGAGGCAAGTAGGATTTAGTTAAGCAATAGATGCTATTAGAGAAAAAAAAAATTAAAATCTAGGGTAGCTGTATATACACGAGTTATTTATAATATGGGCTCATTAAGTGATAATATGTGGATTTTGAAATATGGACAAAGGATATGTAAGTTTTAGTAGGTTGATTTTGAGAATGTTTGTTTTAGAGATAATAGAGATGAATTTTCAAAATAGTAAAGTAAGATACATATAATATAGTCTCTAAAATTAAAATATAGAATTAAGCTTTTAAAATAATATTTAATTTGTTTTTTTTTGAACACATACAACAACAACCAATCAACCAAACAACAAAAAAACACAAATATATATAATATCTAAGATGAAATGAAAGAGAATGAGAGAATGAGAGAATGAAAGAATGAAAAATGAGCATTTATAGGATGAGAAGTGATGAGAGTTATAGTTTAGAAACTAAAAAGTATGGAAGTTAATTCTAATTTATTGTGTGGTGAATAAAATTGCGTGGAAAAATAAAGTTAATGCAAATTTATTTTATTTCAGTTTTAATATTAAAGTGTGAGTTAAATGTATATGATTAAATGTGTTTTATTTATGTTTTGATTGACTTTTTTCTTTTAATTTAGATTTATATTAAAGTGTGAGTTAAATTTATATGATTAAAAGTGTTTTATGTGTGGTTTAATTGGAAATAATTTTATTATTTTTATATTAAAATGTGAGTTAAATTTATATGATTGAATGTATTTTATTTGTGGTTTCATTAGAAATAGTTTTTTTTTGTTTTATATGACTAAATGTGTTTTATTTATGGTTTAATTAGAAATATTTTTATTTTAAGAGGATAAGTCGGAACTCAGATATTCTGTCGGTTTTTATTTGAGAAGTCGACAAATTTCTATGCTCTATGCTATGGAATTGAGCCGTCGAGATTCACTTAGACTCGGCTGATTCAAATTCTGACAGAGTTGAACAGATAAGGGAGGAGGGGTGGGGAACAGAGAGAGGCGAGGAGGAGGAGAAGTCGGAACTCAGAGATTTCGTCGGTTTTTCTTTGAGTATTCGACAAAATTTTGTGACCCATTAACGATTTACAGTCCATTATCAATTGGATTAAACATGAGGTAAAACATTATTAAAAAAAGTAGAGGATTAGGTGCCATATGACAGATGGATAGAGCTTTTTAGAAGGTGTAACCCTATTTTATTATACTAAATAGAAAAACAAATTTTGTATAGTCAATATAGAGAGGCCAACTCTTTTTCCAATTTTGGTTAAACCATTTTAGCCTTGTTTGTTTGTTCGTTCAGATGGACCATCTGAATGAACAGTCCATATGTATAAGGGTGGGCAAAATACTCGCACTCGATACCCGAACCCAACCTAACCCGGAGTAAGCAATTCGGGTCGGGTATAATTCCAAACTATCTGATCGTGTGTTCATATTAAATAAAACGGGTATCCGAACCCGACCGGATATACTCGAACACCCGATTAGATACCCGAAAGCATCCATAACATTCACGATTTCTTGTTTCTCTTGATTCTCTACTCTTGATTGATTCTCTACTTGCCATATCCCCATTTCTGTGATATTCAAACCAACCAGAAAATCTCCCAATTTAACAAACTGGAAACCCTAAAATCATTCTCATCGTTCCCCGACTCTCCTCCATCTGAGATCTCAAGGCAAATGAGGTAAATCACCTTCTTCTTCGTCGATTTTATCAAATAACTTAAATCAGAGGCTAACAATATGAATTTACGAGTGTTGAATTCTTTATTACGAGTGTTGTGTTGTAGTCTAGTATCAATTATATTTAAATTCATGTTTGTTTGTGTCTATGTTTTTTTGCTTGATAGATTCATCATCAACTCCACGAGAATTAATTTAAAGTGTTGGAGTGGGTTTCTTACATATCATTGCTTGTGTGTATGAGTGTGTATGTGTTTTTTTGTACTTCATTTATTTTTTTGCCTCAATTCTGAATTTTTTTTAGTAGAGGATTCAGCGAACAGTTTATTAGTTTGAGTTATAATAATTAGAAGCATGATTAAAACTGAATACATGTTATGCTTTTGTTTAAGAATTCTGATTCGGTATTTTTTTTATTTCTAGATGGATTCATCATCATCTCCGAACCAAGATGCTAGAGATAATGAAGAACATGAACAAGAAAAAGAGGAAACGACTCCAGCTCAGGATCGAAGGGGCAAAAGGAAACATACACAAGAAAATGGAGCTACTTCTAAACAACCTAAAAAAAAGAAGATAATCCACCCAAGGTCAAATGTATGGGATCATTTCACTAGAAAACAAGACCCTGACAAGTGTGTTTGTTACTATTGCAAGAAAGATTACTCATGTTCATCAAAGTCAGAGACTAAAAACCTGTGGATTCATCTTAAAATCTGTAAGTCATATAAGGCATGGCAAGAAAAAAAGATAAGGCTCAGCAAGTTATTAATATGCAAGGGAATTTTCAGAGTGGAAAAGTGTCTGAGAAGATTTTCAGAGAAGCATCAAATGAGATGCTTGTGATAGGAGAATTGCCATTGGCTTTCATTGAAAGCATGGCTTGAAAACACTTTTGCGACAAGGTAATCAATTTTTTTGTTCATATTTGTTTTTATCTACTTATTTTTGTATCTAACTTAATAGAAGTACGTTTCTCTATGTATATCATCAAGGTAAACTTGTAACATCCGTGAACCGAAATCTCGGTTTGGGAGTTGCATCGGTCGATGCAGATGTTGCATCGGTCGATGCAAGGTCGAGTTCCTGCGTTTTGATTTAAGTCAAACGCTGCGTTTTGGGCAAAGGGGAAGGGAAAACCCTTAAGTCGTTCTTTTTGTCTCATTAGACGATTTTAGCCGTTCTTGAGAAACAAAAGGAAGAGAGAACTGTTCTTGAACGTTTTTGGTGATTTCTGGAGTTTTGTGGTGTTTCTTGGTGAGATCTGTAGCTTGGATCGTTGTAGGAGCTGCCTAGGAGCTTGTTCTTGTTTGTTAGAGGTTCAGATTCTTCTGTGGCAAAGGTAAGTGCATGACCATGCCTTATCTAAGCAAGAGGACTCTTTAATCTGTTTGTTGTGTGATGTTAGGCTTGTTAGATCATTGCTATGGGAGTTCGGAAGCTTTCTTATGGCTTGGGATCAAGTTTTGTGGTTTTAGAAACGAAGATCCGGTTAGAAGCTTCGGGGAAAACACGATGCTCGACGTTGCGTCGATCGATGCATATCTTGCGTCGGTCGATGCAAGTGCGAGGACGGCGCGTAAAACTCTAGGGTTTTCGTGTTGCGTCGAGCATGCGTCGGTCGATGCGGATTGGGTATCGGTCGTTGCAAGTTACACTTGCATCGGTCGATGCAGCTTCTGTGTCGATCAATGCTTCCCCATTTAGCATCGGTCGATGTATGTTGGCGTCGGTCGATGCTGAGTCCTGGTTTGTTATTTATCGGTTGTTGATTGTTGTGTGTTGGTTATTGATACTCTATTGGTTGTGTGTATAGCCCAGTAGATGAGAGGATTGTCTTACTGAGTGTTTATAAAATACTCATGCATTGCAATATGTGTTTGTGGTGCAGGTAAAGGCAAAGTGTGATCTTGTAATCAAGGCAATGAAGAGGAGGATGTTCTAGTGGTTCGCTTGGTTGTCTAGCTTCTGCTAGGTTGCTAGAGTTGAGTTATAGAATGTTGCTTAGGATTGCTGGTTCACTGGTTTATGTTGTTTGAATCATTAGTTTATGATTGGAATTAATACTGGATATTGTTCTATTGGTTATTATATTTATTGGTTATTATTTATTGGTTATTGACATTGTTATTTCCGATGTTGGTTGTGATTGTGGATATGTGGCTAGTGGGTATGGGACTACTAGTTGTAGTTTATTTATTATATTATATTTATTATTTATTATTTTTAAAAAAGGGGTCGGTCGTTTCAGTTTGGTATCACAGCCTTTACGGTTCTAGGTTTGGGTTCACTAGGCTTTGTGCTATAGATGTTTGGGATTTGCATGCTTTGATTGATTATGTGAGTTAGTCGATTGTGTGTGGCATGGAGTCCTAGAACATCCTGTTCGAGCCTACAATGTGATTCCACGTTGAGTTTGTGTTTTTGTGTTTTTGTGTGATGTTAAGATTGTTTGTTAGTCTCTGTTCTTGGTAGTGCAGTGGTTAAAGGTGTTTGAGTTGTTTGTCGTGGACGGGGACGTGGTCGTGGTCATGGTCGGGCAGGTCCCGAGGCCAGCGAGTGTGTGGTCCAGAGTTCCACGAAGAGGTACGTCAGAGGGTCGCAAGGGTATCAGGAGGGACCAGAGAGAGTTAGCCGGTGAGAATGTTGGGGGTGCTGGGAACCCAGGTGTGGGGTTGCAGTAGGTGTAGCCCAGGGTCGAGATGATCGCTTGGCGGATCTCTTGGCGTGCTATTGGAGCTGTTACCGAGAGGGGTGCCAGTGCAGGCTCTAGTCGTACCACATTTGGCGGGGTGCAGCCGAGGGCTGCGGATGTTGAGGACTTTCCTTCTTATGTTAAGAGGATGGAGCAGTTGTAGACGCAAGTGCGAGATTCTTCTCGAGAAGTATCGGGCCTAGAGAGGCGGATAGGTGGATTTATGCAGTTGGAGCAGATATTTTTGCAGCTTGGTAGTTAATCCAGTTGGATATTAGAAGTTGAGTGGGCAGGTATAACATTGCAATGTTATACTCGGACCATAGGAGGTACTTTTGGTCGAGAGATGTTTATAGTCGTTAGTGATTGTTGCTCCTGAGGGGATGGTGATTCCCCTGAATACCGATAGCTCGAGGGGCTGAGGGCTCCAAGAGTGGCAGAGGGAAAGATGTTCCCCTGATGGGATGAGTAGTTCCCCTGATACCGAGATCTTGAGGATTGTGGTCCAAGAGGGAGACGGTATAACTCGAGGACGTTGATCTGAGAGTGAGATCGGTATGGCTTGAAGGTTGCGACCTAAGAGTGGAAGAGTTGAGAGCAAGCAATGTACACAACGTGAGTACAAACATAACGACAAAATGTAGACCTCGAGAGTGATGGTGGTTTAATCCTAGATTTTAGGATTATGATGGCCGGTGGGCCAGGGTTTTATGACCGGTGCGGTCAAGAGTGTGTGGCTGTTGTGCCAGCATTGGGTGGCCGGTGGAGCTGGAGTTCCAGGAAGGAGAGCTGTAGCAGGTATGAGCCGGCAAGGGCATGGTTGCCAGGTACATAAGATTCACGAGAAGCCTTCATGGTAGGATAAACTAATCGTTGCGACGATGGTGGATGAAGTTCATTGGAGATGGACAGGATTGCGAGATTCAAGGTTTTGGTAAGCTTGCTGGGGGAAAACAAGTCAAGTGGGACGAGTTGGCGGCTTGCAAAGCATCTGACGTGCATAATCAGAATATGCGAACGTATGGTACTTGTTTGTTTTATTACGCTCGTATTGATGATTCTATGTGGAGAATTGCTAAGCAGGAAGCTAATTTTGGATAAAGCTATCTTGTGGAAGTTTCCCTAAGAGGCAAGTTACTAGAGGTTCTTAGATGAACAAGAAGGTTGATATTCAGGTGGTAGTGAGTTGATGTCGGCATACTTGATTTTTGTTTAGTAGAGCTGAAGACGCAGCTAGAGGATTTGTGGAGCAGGGGGCTCTTTTGTCTTATCACTTCACTGTGGGGAGCGTCGGTGTTCGTCAAGAAGAAGGACGAGGTATGGGTTTATGAGTTTGTGGCGATGTCGGTCAGGTTGACTAACGCGCCAGCAGCGTTTATGAGGTTGATGAACAGCGTGTCTGTCATCATTTTTCATCGAGGCTATCCTGGTATTTTCTAAGAGTCCTAAAGAGCATGCAGTGCATATGAGAGCAGTTCTGGAGAAGCTGCGGGAGCAGAAGTTGTTTGCTAAGTTGAGCAAGTGAAGTTTTAGCAGCATGAGATGGGTTTCTGGGTTACATTGTTTTTTTTTGCAGAGGGAATTTCTGTAGATCCGGAGAGATTCAGGCTTTCAGAGATTGGCCTAGACCACAGAACGCCACAGAGATCAGGAGTGTCCTTGAGTTGGCAGGTTACTACAGGAGAGTTGTGCAGGGTTCTGTAAGCAAGGCACGTCCGATGACTAAGTTGATAGGGAATGATGTTCCTTTTGTTTGGTCAGAGGAGTGAGTGGAGGGTTTTGCAAGCCTGAATGAGATGTTGACTACTACGCCAGTGTTGGCTTTGCCAGAGCAGGGGGAACCCTATGTGGTCTATACTGATGCATCCAAAGTTGGTTTGGGGTGTGTGCTGATACAGCATGGGAAGGTGATTGCCTACGCTTCGCAGGAGTTGCAAAAGCATGAGGACAACTATCATACTCATGAATTGGAGAGGGCTGCTGTAGTTTTTGTCCTGAAGATTTGGAGATCCTATCTTTATTGTGCAAAAGTACAGGTGTTTACAGATCATAAGAGCCTGAAGTATATATTCACTAAGCCTGAGTTGAACTTGAGGCAGAGGCGATGGATGGAGCTTGTGGCGGACTATGATCTGGAGATAGTTTATCACCCTGGTAAGGCTAACTTGGTTGCAGATGCTCTGAGTCGGAAGAGGGTAGCTTTGGCTCATGAGCAGGAGATGGAGACTCTGGTAGGAGAGATTAGTGCATTGAGTTTGTGTGCTATTTTTCAAGAGCTCTTTGGTTTGGAGGCGGCGGATAGAGCAAACCTTCTGAGTAGAGTGCGGTTGGCTCAGGAGAAGGATTTGGGGCTGGTGAATGCCTCTAATGTTGTGGATACAGAGTATCAGGTCTCAGCTAATGGTACTATTTTGGTGCATGAGCGGATTTGTGGGCCCAAGGATGAGGAGTTGAGGCAGGAGATCCTAAGTGAGGCTCATTCGAGCACGTTTTCTATTCATCCAGGAGCGACTAAGATGTACCGTGACCTCAAGAGGTACTATCAGTGGGTCGGGATGAAGAAGGATGTGGCTAGTTGGGTCTCGAGGTGCGATGTGTGACCTAGTGAAGGCTGAGCATCAGGTTCCGGGCAGGTTGCTGAAGAGTCTTCCTATTCCAGAGTGGAAGTAGGATATGATCACGATGGATTTCGTGGTAGGATTGCCAGTGTCTCGGACTTTTGATGCTATTTGGGTCATTGTGGACAGGTTGACTAAGTCGGCACATTTTCTGGCTATCAAGAAGACTGATGGAGCAGCGGTCCTAGCTAAGAAATTTGTGAAGGAGATAGTCAGGTTGCATGGGGTGCCAGCGAGCATTGTGTCTGATAGGGATCCTAAGTTCACTTCGGTGTTCTGGAGGGCATTCCAGGCAGAGATGGGCACTAAGGTGCATATGAGTACAGCTTAACATCCACAGACAGATGGACAGTCAGAGAGGACGATCCAGACGTTGGAGGATTTGATGAGGATGTGTGTGTTGGATTGGGGTGGTCATTGGGTGGACCATCTGTGTTTGTCAGAGTTTGCCTATAACAACAGTTATCAGGCAAGTATTGGGATGGCTCCTTATGAGGCTTTGTATGGGAGGCCGTGTCGTACACCATTATGTTGGACTCGGGTGGGGGAGAGGAGCATTTATGGTGCTAGTTTTGTTCAGGAGACCTCAGAGAAGATTCGGGTTCTCAAGCTGAACATGAAGGAAGCCCAGGATAGGCAGAGGAGTTATGCTGATAAGAAGAGGAAAGAAGTTGAGTTTCAGGTGGGAGACAGAGTGTACCTCAAGATGGCCATGTTGCAGGGTCCGAACAGGTCATTGACTGAGACTAAGTTGAGTCCGAGGTATATGGGTCCGTTCAGAGTGACTGAGTGAGTTGGACCAGTGGCTTATAGACTGGAGTTACATGAGGTTATGCGTGCATTCCACAAGGTTTTCCATGTGTCTAAGTTGTGTAGGTGTCTCCGCGAGGATGATCAGTTGTTGGCTAAGATTCCTGAAGATCTTCAGCCTAACATGACTTTGGAGGCGAGACCAGTGAGGGTTCTCGAGAGGAGGATTAAGGAACTTCTGAAGAAGAAGGTTCCTTTGCTGAGTCCTTTGGGAGTGTGATGGTGTTGAGGAGCAGACTTGGGAGCCTGAGGCGAGGATGAAGGCAAGGTTTAAGAAGTGGTATGAGAAGCAAGCCGCGACTTGAACTTGTCTAGCTTGGTCCCATCTGTAATCCGTGGCTGGAGCGAGAATGGAGTATTCCAGCCCATCTCTCTTGTTACTCGGTCAGTTGGGGTGGTTGGTTGTGCGACTCAGTAACAAGATGAGGTGGTGCTCGGGGTACAAAGTTTCCTTGAGGCGGGTTTTTGGAGGAAAGTTTTCTGAAATAGAAGTTTCCAAAAGTGGAAGGTTTCCAAAAATGGAAAGTGCTAAATATGGAAAGTTTTATGGGAGTTGGAATTTGTCCATTTTAGCGGTGGATAGCCTTGAAGGGGCTGGTGTGTGGCCTTAGTGGCGGACTTTCGAGTTAGTGTGCCTGTGTGTGGCGGTCTTTTTAGACATTGTGTGGCCTTTGTGGCGGGCTGTTTAGCCGTGTGTGGCCTTTGTGGCAGGCTTTTTAGCCGTGTGTGGCCTTTGTTGCGGGCTGTTTAGCCAATTGTGTGGCCTTTGTGGCGGGCTGTTTAGCCAGAGTGCCTGTTTAGGCGGTCCTTCGGGGCAGATGATCTTTGTGACGGTCCTTCGGGACAGATGGTCTTTGTGATGGTCCTTTGGGACATATGGTCTTTGTGACGGTCGTTCGGGACGAGTGGCCTTGGTGGCGGTCCTGTTTAGGACATTTGTTTGGCCTTGGTGGCGGTCCTGTTTATGACATTTGTTTGGCCTTGGTGGCGGTCATGTTTAGGACATTTGTTTGGCCTTGGTGGCGGTCCTGTTTAGGATATTTGTTTGGCCTTTGTGGCGGCCCTTGTGGCATGTATATGATCCTTGTGTGGTCATGAGGTATTCCAGTGAGGGAATATGTGGTTGGTAGGACATTGAGATGTTTTACGCGAGCCACAGGAAGGAAACCTGGATAGGGATAGAACTCAGACGTGTTCAGAATTGTTTGCTCGCGACTCTTGGAGGATTTAGATTCTCCTAGTACTGTCATATTCAGAGAATTTGTGGCTTGGGAATATGGTTGGTATATCGGCTTCGGATGACGATCCGGGGGCGCGCTGTAGGGTGGCAACCCGAGAGACGAGTTTGGATTTTTCCTTATATATTATGGCATGCGGGTTTAGGCCCGATGAGGAGCCAACATTGGCATGCAGACTTAGGTCTGATGAGGAGCCAACATTGGCATGCAGACTTAGGTCTAATGAGGAGCCAATGAAAACTCAAGGTTTAGGCCTATGAGAAAAAGGAAAGTCCAAAAGTCAAGAACAAATGACGCCTGGAGCGTGAGCCTATCGCCTAGAGGTGACCTTCTGTAGATCAGTCGGAGGAATGCGGGCCGTGGCGCACTGTAGGGTGGCAACCCGAGAGACGAGTTTGGATTTTTTCTTATATATTATGGCATGCGGGTTTAGGCTCGATGAGGAGCCAACATTGGCATGCAGACTTAGGTCTGATGAGGAGCCAACATTGGCATGCAGACTTAGGTCTAATGAGGAGCCAATGAAAACTCAAGGTTTAGGCCTATGAGAAAAAGGAAAGTCCAAAAGTCGAGAGAAAATGACGCCTCGAGCGTGAGCCTATCGCCTAGAGGTGACCTTCTGTAGAACAGTCGGAGGAATGCGGGCCGTGGAGATGGTTGCACGGGAGTCCTTGGCTGATGATTGTTTGAGATTCGAGGACGAATCTAGTTTGGTGGGGGAGAATTGTAACATCCGTGAACCGAAATCCCGGTTTGGGAGTTGCATCGGTCGATGCAGATGTTGCATCGGTCGATGCAAGGTCGAGTTCCTGCGTTTTGACTTAAGTCAAACGCTGCGTTTTGGGCAAAGGGGAAGGGAAAACCCTTAAGTCGTTTTTTTGTCTCATTAGACGACTTAAGCCGTTCTTGAGAAACAAAAGGAAGAGAGAACTGTTCTTGAACGTTTTTGGTGATTTCTGGAGTTTTGTAGCGTTTCTTGGTGAGATCTGTAGCTGGGATCGTTGTAGGAGCTTCCTAGGAGCTTGTTCTTGTTTGTTAGAGGTTCAGATTCTTCTGTGGCAAAGGTAAGTGCATGACCATGGCTTATCTAAGCAAGAGGACTCTTTAATCTGTTTGTTGTGTGATGTTAGGCTTCTTAGATTGTTGCTATGGGCGTTAGGAAGCTTTCTTATGGCTTGGGATTGAGTTTTGTGGTTTTAGGAACGAAGATCCGGTGAAAAGCTTCGGGGAAAACATGATGGTCGACATTGCGTCGATTGATGCATATCTTGCGTCGGTCGATGCAAGTGCGAGGACGGCGCGTAAAACTCTAGGGTTTTTGTGTTTCGTCGAGCATGCGTCGGTCGATGCGGATTGGGTATCGGTCGTTGCAAGTTACACTTGCATCGCTCGATGCAGCTTCTGTGTCGATCGATGCTTCCCCATTTGGCATCGGTCGATGCATGTTGGCGTCGGTCGATGCTGATTCCTGGTTTGTTATTTATCGGTTGTTGATTGTTGTGTGTTGGTTATTGATACTCTATTGCTTGTGTGTATAGCCCTGTAGATGGGAGGATTGCCTTACTGAGTGTTTATAAAATACTCATGCATTGCAATATGTGTTTGTGGTGCAGGTAAAGGCAAAGTGTGATCGTGGAATCAAGGCATTGAAGAGGAGGATGTTCTAGTGGTTTGCTTGGTTGTCTAGCTTCTGTTAGGTTGCTAGAGTTGAGTTCTAGAATGTTGCTTAGGATTGTTGGTTCACTGGTTTATGTTGTTTGGATCATTAGTTTATGATTGGAATTAATACTGGATATTGTTCTATTGGTTATTATATTTATTGGTTATTATTTATTGGTTATTGGCATTGTTATTTCCGCTGTTGGTTTTTGATTGTGGATAGGTGGCTAGTGGGTATGGGACCACTAGTTGTAGTTTATTTATTATATTATATTTATTATTTATTATTAAAAAAAAAAGGGGTCGGTCGTTTCAAAACTTGTACAAACCTCACTCAAGAAAGACAACAACAAGAGACATTGTTCACATTTATATTGATAGGAAGGCTACTATGAAACAATGGTTCCTAACTAACAAGCAAAGTTGGAACTGTGAGATCACTGGTAATGTTTATTTTAATCAGTGGCTTGTTTCATTTTTTTTAGACTTGTTTATTGTGTTATTTGGCTTAATCTTTCTTTCTCTTTTTAGGTTCAAGTTATATGGTTATAACAACGCATTACATTGATGCTCAATGGTGGTTAAAGAAGCTGATCATAGGGTTCAAATATGTGACAGATCATAAAGGTATTACCATTGCTAAAGTGCTTCTTGAATGCTTAGCTGACTGGGGAATAGAGAAGGTACTTTGTGTCACTGTGGACAATGCAACAGCCAATAGTAATGCATTGTCAACGTTTATATCCAGTTTCTCTTTGATAGCCGATGATTCTTTAGTGATGAAAGGGGATTTTTTACATATGAGATGTGCTGGTCATATTATTAATCTGATTGTGAGGGATGGATTGGATAAAATAGATGATAGTGTGGCTGCAATCCGTAATGCTATATTATATTTTAGATCAGGAGGCAGAAGGCAAAATGCATTTGATCTTAAGGTAGACTCTAGTAGGATGACAAGGGCTGTTTGCCATTGGATGTAACAACTAGATGGAATTCCACATATTTGATGTTGTCAAGAGCACTTAAGTACAAGGAAGCTTTTGATAAGATGGAGCTTGAAGACAAACTGTACAAAGATCATTTCATGGAGTTAATAAATGGTAAAAAACGGATTGGACCTCCTTCAATGGCTGATTGGCGTGCAGTTCAAAGGTTAATAAGTTCCTAATCATTTTTTACGATTCCACATTGGTAGTCTCAGCTTCTACAACTCTGAATGCACACAAGTGTTATGGTGAGATAGTGAACATAGCATCAGAGATTCAATTGCTTTGTAACAGTTTTGATAGTGATCTGAGGGTGAAAGCTGAAGAGATGTTTAAGAAATTTGATAAGTATTGGGATGGTTTGAAGAACATCAACAGGATGTTGGTAATAGTTACTGTTTTGATCCGAGAAAGAAGATGCAGTTTGCGAAAATGTGTTTTGAAGAGTTGTATGGAGAAGACTCTACACAGTCTAAGGGGTTATATGAGTCAGTTCTTACCATTCTAGAGGATATTTTCAAAGAGTATAGCGAAAGATATGGTAAAAAGTAAAATGTCCAATCATCTCAGTCTACTCAAGATTTCCAAACAAATAGAATCGATGGCGTTGATAATGATCTTGGTTACCGTAGGCATATATAAGATTGAGCATCGATACAATACCTTGCTAAAAGAGGTTGGTGTTAGAGACAAAGGTGAGTTGGATTCATATCTCAAAGACAAAGTAGAGATCCCTGAAGTGCTTGGAATGGAGTATGATGTACTCTCTTGGTGGAAAATAAACAGTGGCAAGTATCCCATTTTGTCAGAGATGGCTAGAAATTTATTTGCTATGCAAGTGTCTTCTGTTGCATTTGAGAGCGCTTTTAGCACTAGTGGGAGGATAATAAACCCATATAGGAGTTGTCTAACTCACTATATGGTTGAGGTTTTGATGTGTACAGAACAATAGATGAAACAAGATATTAAAATTGAATCAAAAGTGTTTACTAATGCACAATTACTTGATGAATTCGAATATGAAGATAAACTTGAGAAAGATGTGTATCTTTCTTCTTTAATTTTTATTCCTTCTATTTTACTTAATATTTGCAATTTGTGTTTATTCATTATATTTTCAGATTTTGCAACCCTAACCATGACATCACAAGAAAAGTAAGACAGTTTGCAAGTTCTCTAATCTTTGTTACTAGGTAAATTAGTGTTCATTTTCATATGTGTCAATTTTCATATATTAGTTTAGATAGATTTTATGATTCTAACTTTAAATTTGCTGTCATTTCATGTTTCAAGAAATCAAGAACTATTGGTTTATGAACTTATTGTTTTTGTGTTTCGATTTGTCATTTCTTTTTATTGAACTCAATATGGTATGAACTTATTGTTTTTGTATTTGGATTTGTCATTTCTTTTTATTGAACTCAATATGGTATGATGAAGTTGGCTTTTTTATATATATATTTGATGATTACAATCAGTTTGTTTAGTTTAGTAGTTTGGGTGTAACCCGAACCGACCCGAAAGCTAAAAATTCCCGAATGGGTCTTATAATTCTAAACCCAAGAACCCGAAAACCCAAAATACCCGACCCGAAACCCGATAGGGTACCCGAACGCCCACCCCTAAAAATGAGCATCGTCTAAAATTCTAGTTGGACCAAATAATTCTACCAAAATAACAAATGAGAAATATATCCTTATTATCCTAATGATTCATTTGTCTTCAAAATTATAAATGATATTTTTTATAATTATCTTGCAAAATATCATATTTTGTTTGTCAAAACTGCAAGATGTATTTCTCCCAAAATTAAAATAATATTTTTCAATAAAAACCACAAATAAAAAAAAATATGTCAAAACCCCACAATAATGTTTTTGCGGTCAAGATTACAAAATCACATTTCCACCAAAATCGCAAAAAAAAATATTTCATGACATTAGAATTTATAATGTCTAAAATAATAATTTATAAATTATTTAGTTGTAAATATATTTTAGATCAATAACTGAAATTAATATAGTTAAAATGAAAATTTTAAAAATTAGATTAAAACGTTGGTGTTTCAGTCATTTTTTTATCAAAATCATCTAGATAAAAATAAAACTACACTTTTTTTTTGTTCCAAATAAAACTAAACCAAACAAACACATTTTCATTCAAATACATCATCCAAATGATATATAAATAAATATATATATATATATATATATATATATATTTTGCCTTGTCATTTAATCATTTGGTATTCAGATGCACCATTTAAAAGAATCATTTGCATGAATCATTTGGATGGAGATGCCAAATGACCAAACGAACAAGTCATTTACATGGCATGACCCGTCATGAAAATGCAGTGTCTATCAGTTATGTCACCTGCTAACCTCAATTATTATTTGGCATGAATAAAATGGAAAACGTCTATGTCCTCCAGATTTAGTGTGACGCAGTATCACGAGGTTTTTTATTTCATAGTTTTTGAAATTTTAAACTATTTGTTTGACAAGAAAATAACAATAATATTGCTTCTAAATATAGATCTCTCATTCATTTAAAATTGGACTGTTCATCCGAAGATCTGTAAATTCCTTATTTGAATATTGACCAAATATTCATGAACATTAGACGAACATTTCAGTTCCTGTTACGAACCATTAATTCGATTTAAGCATAAGTGGCCGCTTATGCTAAAAACAGTTTCTAAACAAAACAAAAAAAACACTTTTAACGAAAAACTAAGCTCTTTTACTAATAACTAAGGCAAATTAAACAAAGCTCTAACACATAGAAAATATGTTAATTTCATAACTAAAACTTTTCTCGGCTCTTGGCTTCCCTCTTCCATATACCCTATTGGGGGAGAATCTCTCTTTTCATGTGTTATGTGGTTTGTAAAGTGGAAGAAGAAGATTGATTGAGTTCATTTTCTATTAGCCTAATACAATATCATGTTTTCTTGGAGCACAAGAGTTACGTTAAAGATGCCAACGATAGTATATGAATTTCATTTCGATGTATATGAAACGGCCGTATTACAATACCAATATCTCTGGCGCCAAGATCTATCAGCTGGATCTTGTTAGGTAATACCGTACTACCATTACGATAGTGCCTATAGTTGGTGGTGATGACGAAACGGCCGTATTTTTAATTGTATGGTGGTCTTTTTTTTTTTTGTTAAACAGCCTCGTTTTTCATTCAAATAAAGCCTCTAGGGCAGAGTTTACAAATTCTTCAAGCATAACAAAGGTTACAATAAACTTTAAAAGGGTTACAAAAAGCTTAAGAAGGCATACAAAAGCAATAGCAAAAGTTTGATAGTCCATAGAGGATCGGAGACCGAAGCAAAAGAGCCATAAGCCACAAGCGATCTCATAGTGTGTCATAAACATAGACACTTCCGCGAGCAAGTCGGAGAGATTTTGAGTGGTCACGTTCAAACATGATTCAAGTGACGTTGATAAGTTGACATATACCTCAAGGTTTGCTGGGACAAAGCACAAGAGGGACAGTGGATCAGAGGGTAGCAACAAAGCTAAAGGGTTGAAGAATCTCCGGTAATCACCGCTCCAAAGAGACGGGATCATAATGCCGTGATTCGTCAGCCTCTTCTTTTCATGTATGCTTTCCTTTGTGTTGCTGATAAGCTCTAGGGCAGGTTTGGTAAGCATGAGAGGCAGGGATGAAAGGTTGAAAGAGTTCCGGTAATCACTGCTCTTTGGAGACAGGATCATAATGTCGTGTGTCTTCAATCTTTGACTTTTATGAGGGACTCCTTTGATGGTACTGATAAACACATGAGTAGGTTCGACAAACAAAGGGAATAAAGATAAGGGATTTAGGGAGTTCCGGTAACCACTGCTCCTTGGAGACAGGGTCATAGTTCCGGTTCTCTTGAAAAAGGTTTGGGAGATTTGAGATGCATCACATAATATACTATGTCGCTTTAAGAGGAGTTTTGCATCATAGAACAAGCTACCAAATCTAGCAAGTCTATCCACCAAGTTCTGAGCAAAAATTTACCTTGTCCAATCTAAAACTAACTCTACCATTCCAGGGGGCGTCTTCTATCTACCATGAATGAGTACTGCAGTTTTTGAAATGGACATAGCGAGATAAACGAGCATACACACCTGGGCCTTAAACCGAGAGGGCATTCATAGGATTTTAAAACTGAAGGCTGGATTAGCTTGTTACTTGGGTTTGAGGGGAAGCAGAAAACTATTGGGCCAGGTCCACTAGAAAAGCCCATTGTTGAAAGTAGGGTTTCAACTCCATCATTCTCTTTCTTCCCTAAAGTCAGCGGCGGCTCAAACGCGGAGGTGCTGTTCAGCGTGAGAAGGAATTCTGATGCTAACCATGGTTGAAGCCTAGCTATCAGCGATGATTTATCATCTGCTTGAGGAGGATCTTTAGTTGTCGTGTGCTTCCTCGGCTCCGGCGTCAATGCAAGGCTCCGTTCCAGCCGCATCCAAGCAAAGATCTTGGTAGAGGGAATTGAATCCCACGGTGGTAAACATGGAGTTGCTGGTGTTGACTTCAAGGGGAACCGAGGAGATAGTAGGACAGCGGGAAACTCAAAAGGTTTACGGTTAGAAGCTACAGATCTGGCAACATCAGAGACCATGCTCCACAATACCCATCTCAAAAGGACAGCGAAGAGTACGCATGGATATGGATGCATCAAAAGTGGAGGGCTTGCCATAACCGGCAACGAGATCTGGATGGGATGAGATTCATATGGTTTTAGTGAATGATTGAGAGGCCAGAGGTAAACTAAAAGATGAGTTCTCAAGAAGAAAATGAAGGCGGAAAGGAAGCTGTCCCGACGCCGGCAAGCAGAAGCTTTGCCGGCACCGGAAGGATTGGTCAGGTGAAGAACCTCGATATTCAGGACTGGTAGAGAGGTGGTTTTTTCTCTATCCAGTAACAGCTGGCTGATATATTCCTTATTTCCCCATTTTATGGTGGTCTATATTCAACTAATAGATATGATCTGATGGTCAGTCAGGTCCCAGGTGTTATAGTTGATTTATAACCTGGCAGCTCAAGTATTATTGATAATATGATGGTCACTGTAATTACTTTTCATAGATCTCTTCAAAACAAACTTTTTTTTAATTAAAGTCACTAATTGACAATTTTTTTTTTTTGTGTATACCATACTTTAAGTTTGTTTTAAACAGACATCTCCTATATATTAAAAGAGAAACATTTTGTTGAAAATGCTAATGTGTCGTCGCCAGAGCGATTTGGAGATTTAATTGCAACTAAGCATCTCAAGATAAACTTATTTACAAAAATAAGTCTTTTGATTTATTAAATGTACCATTAAAATATATAAGGAAATCTTTATTTCATTATTATTTACATAAATGTGTCTTTAGAATATATATAAGGTAATGTTTATTTCTATTAGTTTTTTTAAAATGAAAGACTTCATCAACTATTAGAAAAGAAAATATAGTTAATAGTTTAATTATCAATTTCATAAAATATTTAATTATTTAAAGTAAATTACATTTTATAATCTATTAAAAAACTTATTCATCTATTTAACTTTTTGAAATACAAAACTTATTCTCTGATTTTAAAAAATTTGATGACTATTCAAGTACTCCCTCTGTTTAACAATAAGTGTCATTTTGACATATTTCACATAAATTAAGAAAATATCAAAATATACATATATGCCCTTATTTAATAAATGTTTAATGGGTTAATTTAATCATAGATTAAAGGTAAAACTAGAAAATCTAATGAAAAAGATGCACTGAAAATATAAAATAGTGCATTGGAGATGTAAAATAACACTCTTTGTGAAACAAAAATAAAATTCTAAAATGACACTCTTTATGAAACAAAGGGAGTATATATTAAAAATTAATTATTACAATAATCTTAAAAATAAATAACATTAACACAATTATCAAAATAATTAACATTATTTTCCACATTTCATGAGTGAAATACATTTTTACACAAAATAATAAATGTAAATTTGAATAAAATAAAAAAAATAATGTGTAAAATTATTATTATGACACCTTAAATTCCAAATAATAATTTTACTTATAATAATTTTATTTGAGTTGATTTATTCCGCATATAGTGCGGGTTGTTACCTAGTCAATCTATTAAAATAGATAAATGGTTTCTAACTTCTAAATAAAAACACTTCACTTTATATGAAAAATATAAAATGAAATGATATAAAACAAAATAAAATTACAATACATGTGTATTATATTTTCAGAATTAATAGAATAGTATTTACAATAACTATAATATTTCAAAAGAAATTACTGTGAAAACAAATGTAACAGCAAATAATACTTGATTTCTTTGAAATAAAAAATGAGAAAGTCTTTACAATGCCACTTTTAAAGAAGTCATTTTCAAATTTACTACAACAAAGTGAACATTTTAAAGCATATCACTCATTGATAATAAATTGACTAAATTACCCTCATTTAGTGAGATAAAAGTTATAAAACCCTAGAATCCCAAACATGATATTTTCTAGTTCCTCTCGTCCAAAACAAATATTAAAATCTTAAAATTTGTCTGTAAGTTTTAAAATTTATTTAAAAGGTTTTATAAGTTGATTTATTAAAAAAACTTGATGGAATTATGAGTTTTGTAAGTTTTAAAAGACATTTAATATACTTGATAAGCTTATTTATAAATTTAATCACAGTTATTTATAAGGATTTGAAATTTTTGAAAAGTATTAAAAAAGTTTTCTAAGCTGACCTATAAAACTAATGACAGTGAACAACAACAAAAAGAGGTCATGACTAATGCTGATGTTGAAAAGAAACGTTTTCCCCCAAAATTTATTAAGGGTAAAATAAGAATAATATTATATAATTTTAGTGGTAATTTTTTTTTTTATGTACCAGATTTGAAAAAGATACTGTAACATGGACGTTTCTCAAAAATTCATTTAAAAAGAACCAAGAGATTGAATAATACAAAAATTCCCTCCTAATTAGCTCTTTTGAGCTAATATTTTTGTTGAAAAATAAAATAATATAAAAATTTAAAATAGTGTGAAAATATGAATTCAAATAGTCAATCCAAGTTTTTGAAGAAAAATTAGGAAATACGTTATTGAATAATAATTGAATTTAATGGAAACTTCATTTTGAAGCTTAACAAAAACAATTTTTGTTTTAAATAAGTCTTAAGTTTATTTTTATCTCTAAACTTTATTTTTATGAGACTAAATGAGTAATACAATTTTTTTTTTTTTTTTTTTTGAAAATTGTAATACAATTTTTCCAATATCGATCTTATATGTTCTTATGCTTGTTAAGTATCAGTGCTCATCATTATGAATCCAAGGACAATATATGAGGTTCATGATATTTATTTTTTTGTATTTAAAAAATTTA
Organism: Camelina laxa; assembly: GCA_024034495.1. Taxonomy (NCBI): domain Eukaryota; kingdom Viridiplantae; phylum Streptophyta; class Magnoliopsida; order Brassicales; family Brassicaceae; genus Camelina; species Camelina laxa. Next base: position 16,856,327 of record CM043882.1, on the reverse strand, counting down.
GTTGGTAGGCGATTCATTCCAATATATTGTCACATTTATCACATTCTTTATCCAACTTGTGAAAGTTAAATAATTTTTATTCATCTATTTAATACACGAATTTATTGTTTACAATATGAACTTGTTTTTGATGATAGGATTGTATTATAGCCTTACTGTGAGGATTATTTATGGTAATAAATCTAAGCAAGTTATATCAATTTCACATTCAGTTTCTTTGCCTCTGTTCAAGATCAATCTATCTCAGAGGTTGAGAGCAAATTTTACACTCTTAACTAACGATAAATATATAGAATATATAATTACAACTTGACAAAGTCAAGTTTCGACGGATAAGGGTGTTAACATGGATATTTTACGACAAGAGAACAAGTCGTTCATTTTGTGTTACCCGGATGCTTTAGTAAAGCCTCTAGGAAAAAATAGCTTGTTCTTCAAGATAGGGAACATCCACAAGCACATGAAACAAACAACCCTGCATCTTTTGTCCTCCGAGGGTTTGAAGCGGAAGATATTAAAAGATATGGACCGTGTTACACGCGAGCATCTTATTTCGAAGGCTAGCAAAGGAAGATTGGACGTTAAGGACACAATATCAGGTGTAGTCTATCTTTTTTCTTTTATATTTTAGTGTGATAAATTTCAGTTACAATGTTGCATGCTAGTTTTACACTCTTTAAGCCTTTTTTGAAAAAATATTTGCAGTTGATTATAGCGCACTTGACACCAAAGATGATAAGTAAGCTCAAACCAGAGACTCAAGCAAAGCTGATGGCAAACTTCAAGGCCTTCAGTTTTGATTGGTTTCGATCATCCTATATTATCTCTGCTGGGAGGGGTCTCCATAATACCGTTTGTGTACGATTTTTTTTTTTTTTTTTTTTTTTTTTTTTTAGCATTCTCGGGAAGTAACCAACTTATAACACGAAACCATGATATATAATATTGTATGAAGGCATGCAGGGAAGGAATCCAAGGGATAAGGGATATCTACACGAGGAGGAAAACATCAAGTGAGAAGTACGATGACTTCCTCAACACGGCTATAGAGGACTTAGAGATATCAAGAGGCTTAGTGAACGAAGATGCAATTGTGGCCCTCATCTTTACTCTTTCATGTATTACTCAAGATACCACATCTAAGGCCACTTGCTTAGCTGTGAAATTCCTTTCGGAAAACCCAAAAGTTCTCGCAGAGTTAAAGGTATGTAATATATCATACATGCATATGGATCGATAAGCTAGTATATTTTTCATTTAAGCATGTGATAGTAGTCGACCATGACATTTAGTCTAGTGTTTGTTGTTAGACAAATAAAAAGAAGTACTGATAGTAGTCGTGGTCCTGTTAAGTATGTTCAAGATATTTTGCATTTGTATTGAGAATATTTGATTTATATATATGAATAATTTGTCAGAGAGAGCACGAGGCAATCCTTGAAAGCAGAAATGAAAAAGATGGTGGGGTTACTTGGGAAGAATACAGACACAAGATGACTTTCACCAACATGGTAACTTTACTTTACGTACCTTTAAGGTTAATACAGCATTTATCAGATTTACATGGTGCCCCTGTTTTTGTATGACTTCATAGGTTATAAATGAGTCGCTTCGAATAACAAATCTGGCTCCTATGATGTTTAGAAAAGCGGTGAAGGATGTGGAAATCAAAGGTAAGTGGTAATTAGTACTCACCAGGCCACTATTAAATTGTATATGGAATTACAATAAATGAAGTTCAACACATTTGTGGGAATCTTTGTATCCACAGGATACACGATTCCAGCAGGTTGAATAGTGATGATTATACCTACAATGGTTCATTTTGATCCTCAAATCTATGAAAAACATTTTGAGTTTAATCCATGGAGGTGGGAGGTATTGTACACTTACTTTAGTCTACATATTTTATGGAAACATATTCCATGCTTTGTTTTCCAAATTAATATCAAAATTCTCTAATTTTCTAGTTATATCCATTAGTTGCAACATAATATACATATATTGATAAATAAGGGTGAATTACTCAAATGTTACTCATTTTAGATCATATTAGCAGAATCTACAAATTTTTTTTTTTATTACTAGAATATTTCAGGTATTTTCAAAATACCCAGCGTGCCCCTGTTTTATGTTACCGGAAGAAACGTAATTACAAAAATGTCATCGCCACGTCAGACGCCACGTCAGAAATCGCTGACGTGTAACCATAACTCAGCTGTAACGCGTTACAAGGTATGTTGCGGCTGAGTTATCGGAAAAACATTTGAGTAAGAGCAGACGGCTGAGTTAGAGCATAACTCAGCCAAGCGTTACGGCTAACTTATCAAAATCTGGCTGAGTTAGAGGATAACTCAGCCAAGCGTTACGGCTGACTTATCAAAATCTGGCTGAGTTATGCTCTAAGGTCATGGGCATTGGTGGTTTCTCACCCAGATTCTCACTAATTAAAAAATAAAAAGTAACAAAAAAGTAGGAGAAAAGGTGAGAAACGTTTCTCCAAGTTTCTCAGTTGAGAAACCTTGAGAAACTGGTTCTGGACACATGGCAAATTCTAATAGGTTAACTTTTATATTTCTGATTTGTTATTTAAATAAATAATAATTTTATATAAATGTGATTATAGAAATATATTTTGAGATACCCACTCAGAATTTACCAATGCTGATGCTCTAACTCAGCTGTCCTTACAGATGAGTTTTCACCCGATGGTTGAGTTGTCAAAATTTTGGCTGAGTTACCACTATGACACGGCTGAGTTACCATTTTCCGACTGGCTGAGTTATGAAAAACGGCTGACTTATGAGATGTTGTTACGACTGAGTTATGGTAAAGAAACTATAACTCAGCCGTGATAGGCTGACTTATCGTACAACTCAGCCATTTGATGACTTACTTATAAGCAAAAGATTAATTACTAGAACAATTTTTTTTGCTTTTTAATTACTGTAATGTTTTTCATGTTGTGACTGAGTTATAATTTGTTTGATGGCTGAGTTTTATGTACGCGGAGTTATTAATTGTCTGATGGCTGACTTGCCACGTCGGACGCAGCATCCATGTCATCATCTTTTTTCTCCGGAAATACGAAACGTCGTTAGACTCTTGTTCTTCAACTGGTTAATAAGTGAACTATTTACCTTCTTATTCTACTTGTTCTTACACTTCTTCTTCACCTTGTTCTTCTACTTCTTCTTCACCTTGTTCTTCATTTTCTTTCATGGATCCAGTTCCAGTATTAGTTGTTTCCGGTAATTGGTGTTCTTCTTTTTCTTTCATGGATCTAGTTCTAGTATTAGTTGTTTCCGGTAATTGGGTAAAGACACAGAGATATGTATTTAACACCGATGATAGAGGGTGTATAGTTGTGCATATAGATGGAGGCACAACACACGACAAGCTATTGGAACTTGTTCTTGAAGACTACGGATTGGACGCGTATACCCATGAGCTAAAGCTGAGCTACATGTTCTCAAACAAGGCATTGAAACATATGGCGCATGATACTCCACCAGTTTTTGTCTCCAATGATCGACAATTGCAATGTTTTTTTGGGCTATGGAAAACCGATCAGCTACGTCACTGTGTAGAGTTTTTGTCGTCACATGACCTTTCGTTTCCCCATAAATATTATAACTCAGCCGTACAGTCATATATATCATCTACTTACTTTCAGATTTTTCTTAAGATAACTCAGCCATAACTCACTATAACTCAGCCGTCACATGACCTTTCATTTTCCCGTAAATATTATAACTCAACCGTAAAGTCATATATATCATCTATTTACGTTCAGATTTTTCTTGTGGTAACTCAACCATAATTCACTATAACTCAGTCGTCACATGACCTTTCGTTCTCCCGTAAATATTATAACTCAGCCGTAAAGTCATATATATCATCCATTTACTTTCAGATTGTTTCTTGTGATAACTCACTATTACTCAGCTGTCACATGACCTTTCGTTTTCCCGTAATGATTATAACTCAGCCATCACATGACCTTTCATTTCCCGTAATGATTATAGCTCAGCCGTAAAGCGATATTTTTGCGTGAAACCATCAGTTAACGTAATGATAGACATATTTCCATTCTAAATTTAAAATTTATGTTATAATAATTTTAATATTCAATTGTTGGAGAAATACTTTTAGAAAAATAAAATTTTAAATTCGAATAATAATTATTTAATTATTTTCAATAATATCTTGTGATAAAATGCTCACTTTATAAATTTATTATGCGTGTGGATTTGAGCAGACACAGAATTAGTGATTTTTCGCGCTTCCCTAACAACACTTTTTGTGACATCGAGAGACGTTTTAATACTTATTAGGAATCTGACAGAACAAAAGACTCAGATATTATTTGCAATAATATCTTGTGATAAAAAGCTCATTTTATGAATTTATTATGTGTGTGGATTTGAACAGGCACAGAATTAGTGATTTTTCGCGCTTTCCTAACAATACTTTTTGTGACATCGAGAGATGTTTTAATACTTATTAGGAATCTGACAGAACAAAAGACCCAGGAAAGAAAGAAGAATACGTTTTCATATTATTGAGAAGACCCTAACCAATAACTCAGCCATAACTTTATCATAACTCAGCCAACTCTCAAATTAGAATGGCTAAATAACCGACCAAACCGAACCAAACACGAAACTACTTTTTCCATTATTTTTGGTTAATTACCGTTATATTCGGCTTGCTATCGGTTATATTAAGTTAATCGACCTAATTTGGATAACATTTGGATTATTTATGGTTATATATTCATCTAACCGATCCATAACCGGAAATAACCAAAACGTAATTTCAAAATTTTTTAAATTTTCAATGGTTATCATATTAGTATATCCAAATTACCACCTTAAACCAAACACAATATAACCAAAACCAAACTGTTATATTAAAACCCATAATGTTGAAAATATGATCCTTAAACCTCAAACCCTAACCCTAACCCCTAAATGTCATGTTTTGAATTGTTTTACACATTTTGATCAGATAGTGTAAAAATCAATCTTTGTCTATGCTTCTTACTTTTTATTGCTTATAATGATTGTAATATTTATTTTTTCATTCTATATTTTAATTTTGAGTAATAATAATTCTAATTTACAAATATTTCATAAGTCAGCCGTTTATGTCGATAACTCAGCCATATCAGTCAATTGTTTGAGAAATTCTTTTATTAAAAAAAAAAAAATTTTAAATTCAAACTCAAATTTTGAATTCCTTTTAAATAAAAAATTGCTAAAATCTCATTTATTACTCGTGTGGTTCTTAGCAATAAACATAATTATTGTTTGCGTCTCCCCAACAACACTTTTTATATTCTCGAGAAGCTATATAATAAATTAATATATCCGTTGCATAACTTAACCAACCCTCAAATTAGAATGACTAAATAACCGACCAAACCGAACCGAACCGGAAGCTATTTTTTCCATTATTTTTAGTTAATTACGGTTATATTCGGCTTGCTATCGGTTATATTAAGTTAATCCACCTAATTTGGATAACATTTGGATTATTTATGGTTATATATTCATCTAACCGATCAATAACCGAAAATAACCGAAAAGTAACTTAATTTTTTTTAAAATTTTCAAATGGTTATCGTATTAGTATATCCAAATTACCACCTTAAACCAAACACAATATAACCAAAACCAAACTGTTATATTAAAACCCATAATGTTGGAAATATGAACCCTAAACCTCAAACCCTAACCCTAACCCTAACCCCAACCCCTAAATGTCATGTTTTGAATGGTTTACACATTTTGATCAGACTGTGTAAAAATCAATCTTTGTCTATAAAATTACTTTTTATTACTTACAATGATTGTAATATTCATTTTTCCATTCTTTATTTTAATTTTGAGTTATAATAATTCTAATTTACAAATATTTTATAAGTCAGCCGTTAATGTCGATAACTCAGCCATATCATTCAATTGTTAGAGAAATACTTTTATTTCTTTTACTCGCAATTTGAATTCAAAATTTTTAATTAATTTGAATAATATATTGTGAGAAAAGCTAACTTTATGTATGCATTTTGTGTGGATCTGAGCAGACACATAATTAGTGATTTTTCGCGATTCCCCAACAACACTTTTTGTTATATCGAGAGACGTTTTAATTAGATAATTTATTAGGAATCTGGTAGAACGAAAGACCCAGGAAAGAAAGAAGAATACGTACTAATATCTCATAACTCAGCCGTACGAAGTTCAACCGTAATTCATAACTCAGCCGTGTGAAGTATATAACTCAGCCGTAACTTAACATCAGCCATAACTTTGAAAATAGACAAATCAATGTTTTACATACACAAGTACAATTCCTACCAAAAGAAATCCAAATGTTTTACATATCATAGTACAATTCCTACCAAAAGAAACAAAACAAAGGACATCCTCCAAACTAAACATCCTCCAAGGAGGGAAAGGTTACAATGGGAGGAGCCAAAGCTAACAAACTCCCTAATGCAAAAGCAAGAAAAATGACAAAATAAAAGCAGATAGCTTGATAGAACAAAGTACTCCTAACATTGCGGCAATAACTGACATCGCAGAGTTCACTGATAACAATAGAGCGGCAAAGTGAAAGGTTACTTTGGACAACACTAAAACCAAAAGGGGAGATGTTGCACGAGATTGAATTTTCCACAGAGGGAAACAAGGCAATCCGAAATTGGGCTGCAGAGACAAAGGTGACAGGGCACCAAGCTGACGGGCCGTTGAGAACAACAGAGAAAGAAATCTTTGGGACGCATCCTTCAAGACCAAAGACTGGTCGCGCAACACAACAGCAGCAACATAAACGCCCTGGAAGCAAGGATGAAAGGTGAATGCTTTTCTCCAATAACCTGGACAAGGAAGCAAAACAAGGATAGAGGATAGAAGTATATCCAATCCAATAAAAGTGCTGGATAGAAGTATATCCAAAACACAAAGATCTTCGAACACTAGCGACTCTTACGCAAACTGGTGACTCCCATCGCAGAATGGATCACACCCCGAATGGCCTTACAAGGAGTAGACGAAGGCAAGTTGATACTAGGATTTTTGTGTGTCTATCCTAGCAGGTTCAATTAACCTTATGCAGTTGTAATACTTAAGGTGTCAATCAAGTTGGGAAACTTTACTAACAATTGAGATGCAATCAAGCAATCACAAGTTAAGCCAATTCAAAAAGAGTATTTTTCTAACAATCCTAGAATGGTCAAAATACAAAACGGAAACGAATCACAGAATCATAAACGAAAATGTATGAAAAGTACCAAACAAGAATAAGTGAAACCGAAAACGATTCTAAGCATGAACAAACGAAACAGCTCCAGGAATGTAATAAAAATCAGAAAGAAAGAAGTCCTAAGGATGGGGTAATTGATGTCGGTGGAGTATTCTAGTCTACAAAGTGTTTAACATACCACAAGCAAACTATCCCTAAACAATGAACATCACAACTTAGCTAATCCAATCTCTTGGCAAAAGCTACTCAGACTCAACCACTTCTATACCTAGCTCTCGTTAGAGAAACGTGGTTGAGCAGGCATGACAAACAAGTTCATTTACGTCAACAAACATCCTAGACAACTAATCTCTTAGGCTGGGAACGTAAGTCTCTGGCACTAGTTGGTTAGACATTTCATCAAACACCTTTTGGGTGTAGAAATGTCTCGAACCTAGTTCCAATTGATCAGAGAGAAAATAGCAATTCTAACTCTAGTCTAGAAGGGAATCATACAAATCAAGCTTAAACACCCTACATCCTAAGATCCTCCACCTAATCTATCATATCCTCAAGAACTACCACACAACTCAGATCCGAAAATCATCGTCAAGGATACAAACACATAAATCATTGAAACAAGCATTCTTAGATAGGTAAAAATGAGATGAAAGAGTTTGTAGAAGAAATCACATGCAAATACTCAATGTATTAAAAGATATCTGGATACAAAGTCTGAGAACGGTTTTGGAGGCTAGGTAAACCTTCAGAACAAAATGAGATAAAAGATAAGATGTCCAAAAACAAGACTTAACAAAATGTATATATAGTAAAAACACATGAATCCCTAAAACTTAAAACGACAAGATAGAGCGTCGGTTCGGGAATTTCCTGAAGCGTGTGAAACCATACATGTGTGGTCGGTTCGCGTGTCGTCACTCCCTGGAGTGAGGTCCAGTGGAACGGATCATGTCGAGGTCATACGATTCGAGGGGGGTCGAGTGGAGGTGATACGACTCGAGCAGGGTCGAGTGGAGGCGATGCGACTCGAGCTGGGTCGAGTGGAGGTGATGCGACTCGAGCTGGGTGTATATGTATCTACCAAAACGGTGATAACTCTGGACCACGCCTCCGATTGACTTGAAATAAATGGCATTGGAAAGATGACTCAATTCTCTACAACTTTGATGAAGACGTCAAAAGCTGAATCCCCCGACCGGTGGCTCGAGTGATGGCTCGAGTGGTTACTCGAGTGGTGACTCAAACGGCGTCTTGGAGGATGGCTCGAACGACGACTCGAACGGAGATGTTGAGCGATCTGTTCCCGATGTCTCCTAGATACCTGAAATACTCCAAAATGCACAATGTATGCAAGGATGATGCAATAACTACCTAGACATGCAATGTGTATAGAAAGACTAGAAAAGGATGCAAAACAATCAGTTATCCTAGCTAAATGCATGATAAATTTATGCTAAGGAGAGACAAAATATAGACATACCAGCAGTCAAACCAGACTCTTTTAGCGGACCACAAACACAAACCCACTAGGGAGAAAGCAGCAGCATAGATCCAAGTAGTATTGAACCAAATCCACCAAAAAATCAATCTCAGGGTTCTCCGCATAAGGCCTAACAAATTTGAGAAACTAATACCGCGGCAGAACGGAATGAGGGGACCAATCAAAGGACGGAGCTAAGGACACTCCCAAGATCTGATACCTTGGGTTGACAAACGAGACGAAAACGAGACAGATGGAGGGTATGAGGATGGGGGAACCGGTAAGAAACCCGGCTTTGAAATCGCTTGACAGAGACTAGCAGCTGAGTCTGAAAGAAAGGTTTGCCCAAACAACATTCAGGAAAAACCCGACCCAGATCCGGGAAGATACACGGTAATACCTGGACAAAAGCAGAAGAAGATCCGGTAGAAAGAGTGGCTCGAGAGGGCCCGGTAAGACGAATGCCGAGAACAGACGGCAAAGACAGACCATGGCGGAAGTAGCACCGGAACGGAAACCGGACATGCGGCATGACAAGGAGCTTGAAACGAGATGAGCTTGGATTTGACGGGAAAGAAGCGGAACTACAAGACGGAGGCAGGGTCCGACGTCAGCGAGTCATAGCTACACCGACGCCGGAGATCGGAAGCTCTCTTGACGACTCGGGAATGGCGGGCCGCTAGGGCGAACCTTTTCTCGTCTTACAACATTAAGTATTTTCTATCACATTAAACCATTTATGAACAACTTTTTCTTGTTTTTTTTTTTTCGGGCTATGAACAGTGGAAACTGTTTCTTTTCCCTCTTTGACATAAACAAGAAAAAGCAACTGTGGATTCTGAAAAAAAACTGCTTAGTGACGTGGAAAATCGAAAATGATGTGTATTTTAATTTGCTGATGTGTATTTTTTTTTTTTTACTCAAAATGAAAAAACTAAACCCAAATAGTAAATTGTAATTACATTGAAAACATTAAACATTTGAGTAATATTTAGAAGATTTATAGATATGAGTAATAAACCAACTTTTAGATAACATTTGAGTAATTCTTTCTAATAAATATGGTGTACAGGGGAAAGAGTTGCGGTCAGGGTCTAAAACTTTTATGGTGTTTGGAACGGGACTTAGACAATGCGCTGGTGCAGAGTTTGCTAGGCTTCAGATTTCAGTTTTCCTTCATCATCTTGTCACCACTTACAATTTGTCGTTATCCCAAGACTGTGAGGTGGTCCGTGTACCTGGTGCCCATATCCCCAATGGCATCTCTATAAACATCTCCAAGTGTGCCAAATGATACCGCCTTATCAAATTATATCATCGCCTTAATAATAATAATGTGAAATCAATATCTTCTACAACTCCACGATTTCAATGCGATTTCTCCTACTTGTTTGTCCACTGCCTATGTGTAGCGATACGTGTAATAATAATAGCATGCCATATCTTGTCGTCGATCATGTTTTTTTTTTTCTTTTTTCCCATAAGTGTTTCCATTATATATATATATATATATACCTTGTTATGTATATTATTTTTATAGCATGCCATCTCTCGCCGTGACATATAAACGTTTTTATACTTATATAGTTATATTAATAACATAATTTCTATTTTTATAAAATTAACAAAATAGATGAAAACTTTTCAAATTTACTAAAGGTTTAAATGTCTACATTAACAAAAAAATAATAATAAATAATAGCATGAGGAAATACCATTGTTTGGTTTATATCTTAAATTCTAAATCCGAAATATAAAAAACCTTAAAAAGAAAATAAGTTATAAACTTAGCAAATTAAAGTATAAACAAACAACGGTTGTTTCCTATGCTTTTGAATATTTTATTGTTAACGTAGACATTTAAACCTTTTTCGTACAATTCCTTACAAATGTCGCATTCATAAAAGTAATAATAAGATAACAAACATACATAGTATATGGCGTAGAGTAAATCTAAGCTAATATTTATATTTATTCTGTCAAAAGAGTCACTGAAATTATTGAGTTGTGCAAAACAAAGTTTGGATATAAAATACTAGAGGACATATGTAACATCCACAAATTAGGAGAATATTTTAGTGACTGGATTAGTTATTGTATGGTTCTAATTAGATTGTTAGAGTTGAATCTTTAGAATATTATCTAGGATTGCTGGTTCTTTTATTTATGTTAGAATGATTGTTTGGTTTAGTGTTATGGAATTAATAATGGTTATTTGGTTATTTGATTGATTGATTCATTAGTTTAATGTTTGGTTATTTCCCCTATTTGGTTTAAATGTAGTTACGTAGGTAGTGAGCTAGTATGGGATCTCTCTCTCTCCCGAATGTTAGGCGGGAATGGAATGACGAACACAGAACATGAGATTACATTTGAGAGGGGGAAAGCAATGATAAGCTTTGCCCTTGATGTTTTATTTGGAAGCAAAAGACACTTGTATAAAAGGATCTATAAGATCCTTATGATCAAAGAAGATATTATAAATATATTATAGAGATTTGTATATATCTTATGTGATTCTATTAGTTAAATAATTATGTTAATTCATTTCCTATATAAATGTACATCTCTATGTACAATCATTCTTATGAGAGTCAATATACAATATTTTTATTCCTAAACTCTCTTCAATTTATAATATGGTATCAGAGCAGGTTTGCTCTCGAGTTTTGATAACAAACTCGTTCTTTTTATTTTCTATTAAGTTAAGTGCTTCCTCAATTCAAGTTCTTCATGAACTTCTGAATCTAAGCTATCAAGCTTCTTTTTATTCAAGTCTATCATCACAGACCTTTGAATCAAGCCATAGTGCTTCCACATTCAAGTTCATCATGAACCTCTGAATCTAAGCTATCGAACTTCTCTTTATCCCAGATCTATCATCAATCTCTGAATCTAATCTAAACCAAGTGCTTTTTTTTTTCTTAAAAAACAAAAAAAAACACATCTTATTTTTCCGTTTCCAGCCATGAATGCTTCTTCAACATTTTACTTGTTACGTTCTAATTCAGTTAAAAAAAAATCTCCCAGTTCATATTTTCTTTCATTTTATAAAAAAAAAAGAAAAAAAAAAATCAGATCTCCTTCCCTAACCCTCCAACGTAGATGCTAGTCACTTCAACATCATACAACTTCTCACCGGATCGGATCAACACTTCGACTTGTCAATCTCAAGCAGTTATTTCCGCTTCATCACCCTTTGAGCTTGAGGGGGTGTATAGAAGGATCTAAAAGATCCTTATGATCAAAGAATAGATTATAAATATATTATTAAGATTTATATATATCTTGTGTGATTCTATTAGTTAGATAATTATGTTAATTCATTCCCTATATAAATGTGTATCTCTACGTACAATCATTCTCATGAGAGTCAATATACAATTTTTTTAATCCTAAACTCTCATCAATTTATAATAACTTGAAAAGAAACACACACAAATGTCATGTCCTTACACCGAAAGGAAACAAAAGTCACACTTGGTACTTATACGAACGGGTTATATTAAGCCTTTTTGTAGCAGTAGCAGTGTCTGTCAGTGCACTCAATAATCGCAAAGCAGACTGGAGGAGAACCGTATGTGGCTTTGCAACAGTTACAGCATATCGAATCTGTGGTTCTGTGGGCTGCCGGGCACTTGTCGAGGAACGCACGTGGACTACATCCACTTGTGCAAGTGACACCCTGAGCCTCGGTCTTAGTGATTCCTAGATGTTAGAATGTTAAGATATTCTTCAGCACAAGATAATTAAGAGACAAGTGCAAAGTATAATATACAGATGAGATCATTCTAACTACAAGAAAACAGGGTTTTAGCACATATAGTCGGAACTCGGAAAAGTGCTAAACCCTGTTTAGTACAAGAAAACAAGTGCAAAGTACAATATATAGTCGAGAAACCCCTCGTTTTCTTGTAGTAAAATTGTAAAACTAATATTATACCTATTGAATGTAAGTGTAATTTACATGAACCCTAAGATCTTTTAAGCAACATGATTAATCACATGATAAAATTATAAAGGAAGGTTAGCGGAGTACCTCCTCCATTCATTGTTGTAAAGATTTCTTAATGGACAGCTTCATGAAGTTCTGATCTTCTAGTTAGGTGATTAGGTTTCTCTCCCTTTGCCTATGAACTTGTTTTCTTATTGTCTTTCTAAAATTTATTTGGGATGCCTTTATGATGGACTAAAGGCATATATTTATAGGCGAAGAAAGGACCTAATTCCTCTTTAGGGTTTCCTTTAGATTTAATCTCAACCGTCCATCAAAGTAGAGATTGATTAGGAAAAACTCCTTTGTTACCAATTTAATTGGTTACCAATTATATTAAGAATAACATTATTCCATAGAAAACGGATGACTATAAAACCATATAATAGGGAAAAGAATATATTCCTTACAGTCTCCCACTTGGTCGGTAGTAAATCCATTAATGTTTTCTTTTAGGAATCATTAGGCCGGCATAATATGTTATAATTTAATTTCTTTCATTTGGTCATCCTAAGTGTCTTGACTAATCATGTAATCAATGGGAGTCATGGCGGTTGCATATCATTCAGCAACATGATCCCTTCCAAGTACTACTACATTGACTACCTTCTTAGCTAGACCATAACATAAGTAGGAGTTATCATAATGGTCCCTTTAATTTCTTTAAATAAAGATTTATTCTGTTATCATAGATTCAACAACAAATAATGTTTGTGCACATTGGAACAGAATGTAAAAGATGCAAAAGTCATAAAAAGAGCTCAAATAAAATGTGAAATATAGGCTAATTAAAAAAAACAACATAATTAGGAACTATCCGCAAGACCCATACTTTCAGCATGCTTTTGAAAAATCTTGGGAAGTAGCCCTTTTGTAAATATGTCTGTAACCATATCATTAGTGCCCATGTGTTCAATGATTCCTCTTTTGACATCTTGCTTCAGTGATAGATATTTAAGGTCCATGTGTTTGGCTCCCTTAGATATCCTATCATGCTTAGAGAAGAAGATTGAAGCTTCAGTGTTAAAGGCTTGTAAACAAAACTCAAGGCCCCAAACTCAGAGACAAAATTCTGCAACCATGCTGCTTGAATAGAAGCCTCATGACATGCCACATACTCAGCCTCCATAGTGGATGTGTATATCAACTCTGACTTCTGGCTTTTCCATGAGATGGCCCCCAGAGAAGAGATACACATAGCCAAGAGTACAGTGTCTAGTATCTTTCCACCCAGCAAAATCTGAATCAGAATAAGCAACCATCTGTGGATGTGTTGATTTTCTGTATGTGAGCATGTAGTCTCTTGTTCCCTTTTAAGTATCTCAAAACTTTCTTTGCAGCTTGCGAATAAGCGAAACCTGGGTTACTCTGAAATCTACCCGTCATACCAACTGTGTGGCTAATATCAGGTCTGGTGCAAACCTGTTCATACATCAAACTTCCCACCAATGCATAAGGATACTTGATCAGTAGAGCATTGATCATTGTCTTTATGGATCTCAAAACATGTCATCATGAACTTTATCAATATATACAATCTAAAGAATCTATCGAATTCTCAATTCATCATGGATCTCACCTATCCAAATTCTTAGATAACTTGTTCAGTCCATCAAATGCTGATTCATCATCTAGTTTGAACTTACATCAGGTTTGATCTACAATAAATTTTCTTTAAAACCGAATTTCGTAATGGTTTCATCAAACTCTAGATACCATTGCCTCGAAGCTTGTTCAGTCCATAAATTGATTTATTTAGTTTGCAGTCCATGTTTTCCTGACCTTTGGCTATGAAGCCTTCAGGTTGACGCATATGGACTTCTTCTTCTAAGTCTCCATTCAAAAAGGCAGTTTACACATCCATTTGATGTAACTCGAGATCATACTCAGCTACTTCTGCCATGATAATTCTAAGAGAGTCCTTCGTTGACACAGGGGAAAAAGTCTCATTGTAATCAATACCTTCTTTCTGATTAAAACTTTTGGCTATAAGTCCAGCTTTATATCGTTCAATGTTGCCATTACAATCAAGGCAACATAAAACTAATATTATATCAGTTGAATGTAAGTGTAATTTACATGAAACCTAAGATCTTTTAAGCAACATGATTAATCACATGATAAAATTATAAAGGAAGGTTAGCGGAGTACCTCTTCCGTTCATTGTTGTAGAGATTCCTTGATGGACAGCTTCCTGAAGTTCTGATCTTCTAGTTAGGTGATTAGGTTTTTCTCCCCTTGCCTATGAACTTGCTCTTTTTGTGTTGTCTTTCTGAGATTTTTTTGGGATGCTTTTATGATGGACTAAAGGCTTATATTTATAGGCGGAGAGAGGACCTGATTCCTCTTTAGGGTTTTATTTAGATTTAATCTCAAGCGTCCATCAAAGTAGAGATTGGTTAGGAAAAACTTTTTTGTTACCAATTTAATTAGTTACCAAATATATTAAAAATAACATTATTCCATAGAAAACGGATGACTATAAGACCACATAATACGGAAAAGGAAATATTCCTTACATTGAAGCTATCAGAAGGACAACCAAGAGAATAGTGAAGCTGACGGAGTTCTTTGCCATTTCTTTCTTCTTTGCTTTGCCTTCGCTGAAACTTGTTCTTTTTTTTTTTTTTTTTGGATTAACTTCAAACTTTGATGATTTAAATTCGAAGGCAATATTATTTATTTTTTCTTTTGGTCATTTATTTATTGTCAAAATTTTGTAACTTTATTTTATTCGTTTAATCACTTTTCTATTATTTCTGATTTTCCCAAGTTCATAATGTCGCCACAATTATGCAAGGCCGTCTTTGTTATTCTCTTTTATTAATCATGTACCTGTCTTAAAAAAAACTATTTAAAGGAAGGTCATCTCTGTATAAATTGTTTTTTTATGTTCATTTTTCTTTTGTTTGAAGTAACTATTGTTTAACATTGATATCGTTGTTGTCATAGCCAGTGTAAGCAGGAATCTTGGTAATTCTTTAATCCAATAATGATAACGATTTGCCTTCATTATTTCATTATTTAGCTTTAGGGTTCAACTACAAGGCAACAATTATGGCGACACTCTCTCAGTATCTCCTAACTTCTACATATGCGAGAGTATTACAATGTAATAACTTTCTTAAAAACGAGCCAAATAAATGATATATCTTTGATTCATATATAAGAATTAACTAGTAATTTAATATTCAATCACCGCAAAATAATATTTGTTGTATAAAATATTTTTTGAGTTAGTTTGATTTGATATATCTCATATTACTGATTTTAAAATTAAATTCTAAAATGAGGATTTAACTTGTACCGTAAAAAATTTATTAATTCGATTCAAACATGACTTGTCATATAGGAACAATTGTCGAATTTCTGTAACTATTTACATCAAATACCATTGGTGTTAAGATTATTTTAATTTTTTTATCAAAGGTAAAAATGTAAATTAAATCCTAAACTAATAAAATCTTGTAAATAATTATTAGTTTTCCAAAAAAAAAAAATTCACTTTCTCTCTGACTTATTAATGACAAAAATTAGTAATTAAAATTCTAAAATTGTTAACTAATCAGAACTTAAAAAACTAGAATTTGATACGAAACAATACTATTTATTTTTAATTATTATATTTGAAAGATTTTTTTAATAAAATTATGATTCTCTTATCAAATATTTGTTCAACTTTCCATATAGGTGGGTTGGTGAAATTAAAGTATTTGGTTGATAAGATTAATAAGTTTTATTTGCTCACGGTTACAATAATAAAATTATTATGTTTAAATATCTCATAAAATTATGATGCAAATACGACAAACATATATACAATATAAAAGTATAGTATACAAAAAAAAATTGAAATACAATGATCTCTAAATCTCACATAATAACAATGTAAACACAATTACTAATCCTAGCTAGGCCTATAAACGGAGCGGATATCCGGTTTTTTTGAGATATCCGTATCCGTATCCGTATCCGTTTTATCCGTAATTTGTTATCCGATATTCGTATCCAAAAATTTCGGATATCCGTTAAAAATTCGATTATCCGCGAATATCCGCGGATATCCGTAAAAAACTTTTTAAAAAAATAGATATGTATTTTGGACTAAAATACAGTGTATTTGTATAAAATACCATGTATTTTGGACAAAAATACCAGATATCCGTATAAAAAAACCAGATATCCGTGAAAAACCGAATATCCGTTTTAAAATTTAGTATTATCCGTATCCGTTATCCGTTTTGAAATTTAGCACTATCCGTATTCAAATACACTGACAGTATATTTCACTATCCGTATTCGTATCCGTTTGTCCGGATATCCGTTTTTTCCGGAGCGGATTCGGATACAAATACGGATATCCGCGGATAGCGGATAATATTCTCAGGCCTAATCCTAGCTGGTCAAATTCGAAATTAATTTGTATATACATCAAAGGAAAGATACACTAACCTTCAAAATATGTACACATTATACATCAAGATGAAACAAATCTAAAATTTTATATAGTATGCATTATACAAATTAAATGATAACTAAAACTTTTAAGAGTTATCAAAGTCACTTAAACATAGAGTCTTTGAGTCTTTGAAGTAAGATTTTATGAAAACAAGTCCAAAGAAAAGAGCAAGGGACGGATAAAAAAAATGATATGCTAGAAAAGTAGGGGAAAATCTATTCCTTTATATGAATCAGGAAGTCTTAGCCACCAAAACATGAGAAGAGACTCGCATGTCCTTTGATCGATAATCCCTCGGTCGACCGCATGCCATAAGTTAAATCAATGTGAAGAGATGATAATGGAAATTTTGAAAGTTCCTTTGAATTGCAGGATTCATAATATGGTGTATTGATGGGCCAATACATAAAAGAAGTGAGATCAAGGCAATACAGAGTGGGAAAAGGAGTTTTCTAAAGATAAGTGAGTTCCTGCCTTTCCAAAACGGTTCTCATTGGAATAGAATTTTTAATTGTTCTTGCTTGTCCTGTTCTTGCTTGAGTACATGCAAATGTTCAAAATTCAATTCTGGGAAATGTGCTAAGTTATATTTTCAACGGGTTGTATGATCGTTTTAATATTACTTTTTGTATCCTTTCAATCCTCTCAATTCGCCCAAGACGGTTGAAGTCTTTGCTTGTAGCCTCTTTCATAATGGGGTTAGTAAGTTCAAGTTCAGCAGCTCTCTTTTAAGTTTCTTCAAGCGTAGTATCTAGAGAAACAAGGATGGACTCATAGTAGTATTATACCAAGTCATATACATCAACTGTAGGTTTTGTTTGTTTCTTCTGCCACAAGCTAACAAAGATTGCGATTTTGATTTTAGAAAGCTTATAGGTCAAAGCATAATCGAGTCTGATCTTAATGCCCCAGATTCAGTCCCTTAACTCTCTCTCTCACCCTAGGAACCGATATTAGAATGGTAAGCGGTAATGGAATGACGAACACAAATACAAAACAAGTAATATACATATATATAAAAATAAAAGTGTAGAGAACATGAGATTACATTTGAGAGGGGGCAAGCAATGATAAGCTTTACACTTGATGTTTTATTTGGAAGCAAAAGAAACTTGAACAAAAACACACACAAATGTCATGTCCTGATCACATCGAATGGAAACAAAAGTCACACTTGGTACTTATATGATCAGGTTATATCAAGCCTGTTTGTAGCAGTGGCAGTGTCTGTCAGTGCCCTCAATAATAGCAAAGCAGACTGGAGGAGAACCGTATGTGGCTTTGCAACAGTTACAGCATATCGAATCTGTGGTTCCGTGGGCTGTCGGGCACTCGCCGAGGAACGCACGTGGACTACATCCACTTGTGCAAGCGACACCCTGAGCCTCGGTCTTAATGATTCCTAGATGTTAGAATGTTAAGATATTCATCAGCACAAGATAATTAAGAGACAAGTGCAAAGTATAATATACAGATGAGATCATTCTAACTACAAGAAAACAGGGTTTTAGCACATATAGTCGGAACTCGGATAAGTGCTAAACCCCCTTTAGTACAAGAAAACAAGTGTAAAGTACAATATATAGTCGGGAAACCCCTCGTTTTCTTGTAGTAAATTTGTAAAACTAATATTATACCAGTTGAAGCCATCAGGAGGACAACCAAGAGAACAGTGAAGCTGACAGAGTTGATGATGTTCTTTGCCATTTCTTTTCTTCTTTCCTTTCCCTTCGCTGAAACTGTTTCCTTTTGTTTTTCTTTTGGATTAACTTCAAACTTTGATGATTTAAATCCGACGGCGTGGTCATTTATTTATAGGCAAAATTTTGTAACTCTGTTGTATTCTTTTAATCACTTCTTTATTCTTTCTGATTTTCCCAAGTTCATTATGTCGCCACAATTATGTAAGCCTGTCTTTGCTATCCTCTTTTTAATCATGTACCTGTCTTAAAAAATCAACTTAAAGGAAGGTCATCTCTGTATAAATTGTTTTTTATGTTCATTTTTCTTTAGTTTGAAATAACTATTGTTTAAAATTGATATTGTCGTTGTCATAGAGAGGGTAAGCAGGAATCTTGGCAATTCTTTAATCTAAATCGATAACGATTTGCTTTCGTTTAGTTCATTAATTAATTTTAGGGTTTCAGCTACAACGCAACTGTTATGGCGACACTATCTCCTAACTCATACTTATGTATGGGAGAATATTACTATAATAACTTTAGTTCATTAAATATTTATGGTATTATTGTTACAAATTTTCTAAAAACGAGCCAACTTAAATGATATATCGTACACGCATATAGGAGTAAGTTAGGTATTAACTCTTATTCTTGATACAATGGGAAACAATTTTGTATTACATTCATCTTAACAAAATCTGTTTAATTAGATATGTCGAATATTAGTGATGTTAAAAAATAGTAAATGTGAACATAACCCATATTAAACTGTTAGATTAATGATATTAGAAGCTTTTATTAATATCGATACAAACATGACTATACATATACGGAAACAAGTTTTATGTCAAATGTCATTAGTTTTCCCTACACAAATGTGGTCTAGTGGTAAGAGATAATTTGGGAAAGGTTGGAAGGAACTAACCCAGATCCGAGTCATTCTTGAAAAGAAAATTATAGTTGGGTGGATCGGAAATTCTGTCAGTTGGTACTCGGGCCAATTGGTTTATATGATAGTTAGAAATGCAGGTGGTCTGACTATCGCTGATATTAGTCGGAAGATTGCTAGAGAACCTTAAACCGCCTTCCCATTAGTCCGAAGATTGCTAGAGAACCTTAAACCGCCTTTGTTGCTAGATAGATTTAAGAGTCTTACGAGAACCATGTTAATAGATTCACCTACGGATGACCCTCTAGAAGGAGATAGCTTACTGAAACTAGGCATTATGAGCTCACCTCTATGGAGTAGAGGTTATCTCTGTATAAATTGTTTTTTATGTCATTTTTCTTTAGTTTGAAATAACTATTGTTTAAAATTAGTAAGCATGAATCTTGGCAATTCTTTAATCTAAAATGATAACGATTTGCCTTCGTTTAGTTCATTAATTAACTTTAGGGTTTCAGCTACAACGCAACAGTTATGGCGACACTATCTCCTAACTCATACTTATATGTGGGAGAGTATTACTATAATAATTCTAGTTCGTTAAATATCTATAATAGTATTTTCGCAGTAGTTTTTACTCAAAGATATTTTTTGGAAAGTTTTTACATGCTTATAATTCATATCCAAACAAGTTTGATTAACTTCCTCTACTATCCTTATAACCAAACACAACTAAAATATTTTAAATATACATATATATATATATATATATATATAATGTTCTATAATTAATATAGATATTTAGAAGATTTATTCCAAAATTAAAAAAATTATTCTCCTATCATCTCTTTTTGATTTTAAAATTTAAATATAGTGAATCATCATATAATACATAAAGTCAATAAAAAGGTGTATTTTTCCTGCATATATTGTGATTTGAATTTTTCAAAACAAACATATATTACTCAATTAATATAAAAAGTGTGTGTTCAACATATATAGTAAATTTACTGTATATAGTAAATTATAAAATTTTAAAAAGTTTATAATCTGTAACTGATATATCTAAACTTAATCAAAAGTTTACAATTATAAATATTTAAACATCTTAAATTTTCAAAATTACACTAACGAGTTATATTGCATTACGGGTTATATGACATTATAGGATTGAATTAATAATACTAAAAAATAAACTGTCAGTAATATTATATTTCAATACAGATTAAATCCTCATTTTAATGTTTTAACAATACCAATATATAATATGTCGAATCCTCCTTCTAGCGCCAATTGTAGTAAATAAAAATTATTGTGCGGTATACCACGGTTTATATATTCAGTCACTAAAATTAACAAAAGAGTATATTATAGAAATTAGTATTAAAATAGTATATTAACAAAAAAGAATTAAAAAAACTTATCCCGCGATGTACCGCGGGTCATAATCTAGTATATGGTATTATTGTTACAAATTATCGAAAACACGAGCCAAATTAAATGATATATCGTACACGCATATAGGAGTAAGTTAGGAATTAACTCTTATCTAATATATTAAAGGAATAGTTAAAAGGGCTCACAGCCAATATCACAAAAATTGATGTCGTTTACCCTTAATGAAATTGCGCTTAAAAAATTTCGAACAAGCTTTTATTTTCTATTTAGGTTGCTGAAATGCACTACATTCATCCTCAGACTTAAGTTACTAATTTGCCATTAATGAAATTAAAATCTAGACCTTTTTACCCTTTTCTAAGTTTAATTTTTTTTAAAAATATAAAAAAACGAAAATTAAAAAAAAAATGAAATTTGTTTTACAAAATAGGAAATCTAATATATTTATGCAATATCTCTCTTTAAAATTATGGAAGATAAATATTAGAATATATTACAAATATTCGTTTAAAGAAAATTTCTACTTTTAAAAATATTAAAATTGTAAAGATAATTATGACGATTATCCTTCTATATATATATTGTAAAACAAATTTAAAACATTAGAGAGTCGGATTCATTAAGCTAAACATATAGTTTTGAGAGTATAAATTTTCTTTTGTATTATTTTGGTTCTAATGAATCAACTTTATTATTGTATGATGGACAATTCTTGGGTTCACTCCTAAGGTGAACCCTTTTGTTCACTTCTGCTTATTTTAGCCAATGATAATCTGACATGTCATAATATATTTAAAAACCTATTTATTCACTTCCTTATAATAAGGAAACAAAATCTGTATACATTATTATAAAATTAATAACTTAAACCGGTTATTTATAAACCCAAACCGATATATAATTTCATTCTAATTGTAAAATCTAAACCCTAACCATCTCATTTGTAAACCCAAACCGACATATAATTTCATTCTAATTATAAAATCTAAACCCTAACCATCTCATCTGTAAACCCAAACCGACATATAATTTCGTTCTAATTGTAAAATCTAAACCCTAACCATCTCATTTGTAAACCCAAACCGACATATAATTTCGTTTTAATTATAAAATCTAAACCCTAACCACTTCGTTTGTAAACCCAAACCGACATATAATTTCGTTTTAATTATAAAATCTAAACCCTAACAACTTCATTTGTAAACCCAAACCGACATATAATTTTGTTTGAATTGTAAAATCTAAACCCTAATCATCTTATTTGTAAACCCAAACCGATAAATTATTACATTTTAATTGGCAAATCTAAACCAAGCTAATATTTAACTTTCCTTAAAAAAAATTATACAGAATTTGTTTCCTTAATATGTATTACTTATTAATTTTATTTTGATTTATTTTTTAAACAAGATAATGTATAAAAGATTCTGATTGGTTCATTAGGAAGAAGTGAACAAGAAGGTTCACCCTAGGAGTGAACCTAAGTATTTTTCTTGTATGATTTTGATTTTTTTTTTTCATGTTGATGTACTATCCATATGCTTTGGTCATTTGCATGATTAATTTTTATGCTGCCATAATTTTTAATTTTTTTTGTTGAATCAAGTCAAAAGTTGTACTCATTTTGTACTGTTTGATTGTGTTTTAGGTGTACCTGCCATGGACCATGGATGTTTTTTTGTACATCAAAAACAAGATTGGACGAACAAGTTGATGAAACAAGTAAAAAAATCACCAGTAAAGTATTATTAATAATCGTGTTTATTTTTTTTTTAGTGGTGATTGTTATTCAATTTTATTCTCTTGGTTGAACATGATCATATTTTTATTCGATGAGTTTTTTATTCTACAAGAAAATGAGCAAAGACAACTTTTGACAATTTTATATGATTCATTGGATTCTAATTTTTATGGGTTTTTTTTTTGTATTGGTTGTTTGGAATCAAGCAATCATAGACTTTGTCCATCTTTTAAAACATATATGTTGTATTATTTTATATACTTTGTTTTGTAGTTTACTATTTTGAAATAAACTTTTATATGTAACCTAATACATTTTTTTTTTGTTTCAGTTTAATTCATGAATGATCATTGATCATAATTGTAGTTCTACAAAACTGAATATAATGAAATTGAGGTATTAATTTTTGCTAATCTGAATCCTTATTTTTTTAAAAATAATATTGTTGCTAATGTTTTTTTTTTAATGATAGTTGCAGAAAAATTATGGTGGATTCTCTTCATAACAAATTTATGGTAATTTTCTAAAAACTTGGATTTCTTTCTGTTTTCAAATAGATTTAAATTATAATTCTAATTATATGCAATATATTACATAATTTTTTTGTTTCAGTTGAATTCATGGATGTTCATTGATCATAATTGTGGATCTACAAAATTGAATATAATGAAATTCAGGTATTAATTTTTGCTAACCAGAATCTTTAATTTTTTAAAAATAATATTGTTACTAACTGTTATTAGAACTTTCATGAGAATCGATTACATTTCTTATCTTCATCAGGGAAGAACGAACTGGTGTATCCACGTCAGGGTCTTAAATTCTTGGCATGTCAGCGAATTTTTCACAAAACGTATTCTTCTTCTTGTGGACAAAAAGATTAGAGAAGCTACTCGAATAACAATTCTACTTATATTTGTTATTTTAACAGTGCTTATATATTAAATTACTTACACAATGATAATCAAACTAAGGGTGACACAATTGAGGTGGCCTTTGTGCCAACTACACTTAAAAAGCTCCCGAAGTATATTTGATAAGGGTGAATGGTTTGATATTAGGACTTTAGAAATCATCAATCCAACACTCAGGGAGAGGAATACTCATCATCTTTTTCAGATCAAGTTTACGGATGATTCAACCATGACTCTGCTCGAATCAATAAATTCAAAAAATTACTTCCGATTCGAAGATTAGGATGATATATATCGTTCAAATTACCCGCACGCTTGTGACGCTTGCTTATATAGTACACACATCCCATATTCAATCAGCCAATATGTATCCAGTTTTTGTATATATCAATAATTAGTACATTTAAATAACTAAAAAATAAAGGTATAAACTAAAAGGATCATAATTACTCGATTATATGAATTCTATATCGTAGTTTGGTTTATATTTTGCAGATCGCTATACTTATCGTTTTATCATGAGACGGCATGTCTCTAAGAAACATAACAACATTTTCAATTCTTTACATTAAGAGATAAGTTATATTCAAAGCTAATAGATCGTAGGCAACGACATTGAGATACAGGTGTTGGTTCTACAATAAATCTACCTGCTTTTACGAATGCATTGAATATTCTGAATCCTGATTCACATAAGACGGCAAGGTTGGTAAGAATGCAAATATTGAAGTCTAAAAGGGCAAAAAAAAAGAAAAAAGGTTATATGTTCGAAAAGGAATTTTTAATATATATATAAATATATATATATGCTAAGTAACTAACTCAATCGTTACCTATGCAGAAAATTTGCTTCTTCCCGGACTACACGAAGACTTTGCATGTTACGTCACAACTGATTCAGAAACGAACGATGAAAGTGATTCTGATAGCTCTACTGATGGGATTTCATTCGAGATTAGTGATAAGGATGCGACATCTGACATGTTTCTTGGATTTCCTCCCATAAAAGCTAAGTTACTAAATAATGGTATTACTCGATGCATGATTGGTTATATGATAGAGTTGTAAATATGTATTTAACTAATACATATTTAAAATATTAACAAAAAATTTATGTAGGTTATTATGATGATGAAGATCCTTATTTTTTATGTGATAATTTTGGAGCATATATGTGGTATGGAGAATGGGTGAATTAATGGACTAAAAAGGCAAAGCCAGATTTTTCATTGTGTTGCCATCGTGGCAAAGTATTACTTCCGACGTTCAAGACTGCACCTATAACGTTACTATCGTTGTTTTATAATCAAGATTACAGGGGTAAAAACTTCCGTGTTAACATACGAGCATACAACATGATGTTTTCATTCACATCGTTAGGTGGGAAAATTAATCATTCCATAAATAATGGTAGAGGACCGTATCTATTTCAGACGTGCGGAGAAAACTATCATCGAATTGGTGATATTTTACCAAAACCTGGCAAAGAACCAATGTTTTTGCAATTATATATACATGACGTATGTAACGAAGTAGCTACTGAATCTCTGCATTTAGGTAATTATTAATATTGTTAAATACGTATATAAATATTTGTCATATCTTAAAATATATGTTAAATATCTTTAATATTTGTTATATTCTACTAATCATGATTATTATAAAATTATGTTTTTTTGGCGTTGATATAGAACATCTGGATCTACGGGAGATTTAAGACATGAGATTGTTGAGCTCTTAAAAAAGATGCTTGATAGTCATAACCCACATGTTAAGGCGTTTAGATTGGCACGCGAAAGATTTAATATGGAGGACAGTAGCGAAGGTTTGCGATTAATGTTACCTTCAGAAAGAATGACTGATGCAAGAACTCATAATCTTCCTACCAGCAAAGAGGTTGCTGCTCTAATACCCGGAGATTTTACAGCTGGTGTGAATAAACGTGACATTGTTATAGAAAGTCGTTCGGGTAATTTACAGAGGATAAGTGAGCTCCATCCCGCGTACTTGCCTTTACAGTACCCATTTTTGTTCCTATGAATAGAGATACTGTCTGCATGAATAATGGAAAATGCACTAAATTCTTCCCAAATCCATACATGGATAATACTATTGTCGATGATGCTGTTTATCCAATATATAGACGACAAATCGATGGGAGAGTTGTGGAAAAAGGGGTTTTCAATACGATAATAGTTACATTATTCCGTATAATCATGATTTGTCTCTCCGTTTTCGTGCTCATATTAATGTTGAGTGGTGCAATCAGACACGTTCAGTCAAGTATTTGTTCAAGTACATCACTAAAGCTCCGAATTATATTAGAGCCACAGTAGGAGATAAAGATAAGGAAAATGAAATTAAAAGTTTTTCAATTGCTGGTAACCGTTTATACAAATTGTCAAATATACTCATATTTTTAATTTTTTGTTTTTTGTTTTTAAAAAAACGTATCTAACTAATTCAAACTTTTTTTTTAGATATGTATCTGCATGTGAGGCTTCTTGGTGAATATATGCTTTTCCGATTTGTTATCGTACTACACCCGTAGAAAAACTCCCGTTTCATCTTCGAGGACAAGAATTGACTATTTACAACGAAGATAATCCAATAGAAGATGTATTGCACCGTACAACGATTAGAACTTCTAAATTTTTGGGCTGGATGGAATGCAACAAGATTTATCCCCTAGCCAGAGAACTAAAATATGCTGAATTTCCATCTAAATTTGTGTGAAATAGGAGAGAAAAACTTTGGAAGCCAATGTCAGAGAAACGGAAAAGTTTTGCAATAGGCAGGATTACGTATGTATCGCCTTTTGTAGGAAACACCTATTACTTGCGAGTTTTGCTTAATAAAATTCCAGGACCAACAAACTTTGACTATTTGAAAACAGTCAACGGTGTTCTTTATAAGGATTTTCAAGAAGCTTTCTATGCATTGGTATTACTGGATGACGATAAGGAATACATTGCAGCTATAAATGAAGCAGGTGAATGGTGTTTTGGGGAATTGTTAAGGAAGTTATTTGTGATCGTACTGCATACAAAGAGTTGAACTATTCCTCTTGAAGTTTGGAATAAAACAAAGGACATCTTGTGTGAGGATATTTTGTTTAAAGAAAGGAGACGCATGAACGATCCAGATACATCAAAATGTTATTTTGTTAATTGAAAATCTATCATTTTTCGCAAGACAAGATTATAAATAAGTGTTTAACTTTACTGTGGTAGGTCTAATGTTAAGACGGGCTCACATAGAAAATATATGTTTAACTGAAATAGAACTTATGTTGCAATCGAATGGGACGTCTCTTACGGCCTTCAAGAAAATACCTAAACCATGTGATAGTATAATGAACATAGGTGTAAATAGGCTTATCGCAGATGAGAGAATATATAAGCCTCATAAACAACAGGAGTTGTACGATAAGTTGTTACCTATGCTAACTGAGGAGCAAATATGTGTTTATGAAGAAATCATTCACTCTGTTAATCACTACAAAGGTGGTATGTTTTTTGTCCATGGTTTTGGTGGTACCGGGAAAACTTTCATGTGGACTATTCTTGGTGCTGATATAAGGTCTAAAGGTAATATTGTTCTGAATGTTGTTTCAAGTGGTATAGTTGCTTTGCTTTTGGAAGGTGGTAGAACGGCTCATTCAAGATTTGGTATTCCAATCAATCTTAATGTATAATCCCATTGGAGAAAACCAGATTCTAATTTATACTTATTCTAGTTAAATTATAAAATAATAGATAGATACATTGTAAATGGTCTAAAGTACATATTATTAAAATTGCCACATGATTTAATTTTATTTAGTTATAACAATGTTATTTGAAAATACATAGTTTAGGTTTATCAGAAAATGTATATATTAATTATAAACTCTTAGGTACATTTTAATTATAAATTTACATCATATCTGTTGACTATAAATATTCCCTTAAGCTGTAATTATATTCGGAAAAAAGCTTAAAAATACCTCATTTATTTTTATTTTGGACAAAAAATATCTCATATTTTTCCGTTGGAAAAATAATACCTCGTTTAATTAATTGATGTTGATTAATACCTCAATGTTTAAATGTTGTAAGATTAATACCTAGCACGTGTATTATTATTTGAAAATTACATTTTTACCCTTTAAAAAGTTAAATTTCTATTTGTCTTTTTTTGTCAAATTAAATTGTTTTAAATAAAACTAAAAAAAATAATAAAAAAAAAGTTAAGAAAACAAAAAACAAAAAATGGCCACGATTACGTTGACTCGGTTATTCTCCATTGATGCTCTCTTCTTCTTCTTCTTCATCTTCTTCTCTCTCTCAAATCAGAAGTAGCTGACTCGACGATGGTGGCTAGGTCTTATACAAACATCCCCTTAATCTGATTTTCGACAATCACGTTTTCTCCCCTTGGTAGCTTGAATCTAACTTGTTTCTAGAGTTGTCACCATCACCGACAAAAACTAAAACCCAAAAGAATTTGGTTTCATGATTTGCTTTCATTAAGACCCACATAAAACAAAACCATAATCCAAATCGGACAATTGGGAACACCCATACAACAAAACCATGATTCCAAATCAGACAATTGGGAACGCCCATACAACAAAACCTTGAATCCAAATCAGACAAATCGCTAGTTCATAGATATTGTTTTGTTTTTACTTGTTAGATCTTTAATTTTTCGTTTTCTACTTCGTGTTCATGTTTAAAAAAAAAATTGAGAGAGAACAGACCTTTAATTTTTTTATGAAATCTAATTAGGGTTTTTGGTGAAGAAATTGAATTCAAATCTACAATCAGTTCTTAGGAAAGTGGAGAGGATGAAGACGAACTTCTCGGGTTTCTTTTTTACTTTTTCTTTTTTTTTTTGTTCTCAATTATTTTCTTCAGTTTTATTTAAAACAAATAGAAATTTTAATTTTTTAGAGGGTAAAATTGTGATTTTCAAATAATAATACACTTGCTAAGTATTAATCTTACAACATTTAAACATTGAGGTATTAATCAACATCAATTAATTAAACGAGGTATTATTTTTCCAACGGAGAAAGATGAGGTATTTTTTGTCCAAAATAAAAATAAACGAGGTATTTTAAAGCTTTTTTCCCAATTATATTCATAATAATAAATATTAAAAATATGAAATATTCAAAAAAAAAGATGAGACACTAAAACATTTTTGTTATTAGTATCAACAATATTGTTTGAAAATATATAATTGTTAGCTATATCATAACGTCTATATATTAACTATCAATTCTCAAACACATTTAAATTCTAATTTTGCATTATATCTATTAACTACAAACTTTGTCTTTGATCTGTTATTATATTTATAATAATAATATATAATAGTAAAAAAAATGAGACACTAAAACGTTTAAGACGCGACTTTTAGTCGTGACTGTTTTTATTCTTACAAATCCGGAATCCCCTTTTCGTCTTCGATAACAGAGAAGAAACAGGAAAAAAACTAATTTGATAAAATCATGAGAAATCGATTACATTTCTGATCTTAATCAGGAAAGAACGAACTGGTGTATTCACGCCAAGGTTTTAAATTCTTGGCATGTCAGCGAATTCTTCACAAAACGTATTCGTCTTTTTGTGGACAAAAAGGTTAGAGAAGCTAATCGAATGACAATTCTACTTATATATGTTATTTTAACAGTGCTTATATATTAGATTACTTACACAATGATTATCAAACTTTGAAGGGTGACACAATTGAGGTGGCCTTTGTGCCAACTACACTTAAAAGCTCCCGAAGTATATTGATGAGGGTGAATGGTATTATATTAGGACTTTCAAAATCATCAATCCAACACTGAGGGAGAAAAATACTCATCATCCTTTTCAGATTAAGTTTACTGATGATTCAACCATGACTCTGCTCGAATCAATAAATTTGAAAAATTACTTCTGATTCAAAGATTTGGATGATATATATCATTCGAGAATCCATCATCCCATCTCTTTCGGTACGTTTATTAAAAATGTTTGACTCTTTCATAAAATGTTTTGACTATCTACATCAGTAGGAATGAAACTATAAAGTGTCGTGCAGTAAACAACTATGCTACCCATTTCATGTCTTCATGGGAGTCATCTGGATGCCATCTCACAGATCATCAAACCGAACCGGTGTTTTGTGTACTGCGTTTCTGGAGGGTTGGAGAATATGAAGGTATGTACTATTAATAACACTTGCTTGATTGAACAAATGCTAAACACTATGTGGTATACTCATTTACCAAACTTTAATAACACTTTAAACATCCTTAGGTAAACCGTGTATTGTAAACACACTGGTCTCCTCCAAGATCTTTATAAAACCGGAGTTTGTAGGACTTGAGCATCAGAAGGCTATGTAAGTTTTGAATGTTTATTAATATCAAGTAGTGTATCATGCTAGGGTTTAACTTATGAATGTGTTTTCTATATCTTCAACTCGGAATTTGTTGGACGTTATTACATAAATCATGTGATGAAGCATGAAGGAGAAACTTCAGGGACTTAAACTGAAGGCACCTTAGTTTAAAAACATTTTTTGTATATGCAAACTTTATAGTTATTTTGAATGTTTGTATGACCAAGTACTAGAAACCCTTATATGGATTGCTTTTCTATATTATCTCAATGGTCTAAACAAAGTTAGAACATTAGTTCATATATTTATAGACCAAAGAATTAACCAAATAACATTAGTTCATATATTTATAAACTAAAGAATAGACCAAAGAACATTAGTTCATGAATTAGAGTGATTTCCTTTTATATAATTTTCAAATTAAAATTAACCATAACAAATGCATTGGGCTCATTAAATACTTGAAAATTTGTAAATGGGCTTTAAAATCTTAATTAAGATATTACATATGTAGAAAACTATAATAAACATCTTATTGAGTTCTCTTGTTTGTTTGCTTTTTTTTTTAATTTTTAAAAGTGAAATTAAAAAAACAAAAAATACTAATTTAGAAATTTAGGAATTAAATTGGATTTATTTTCTATTAAATTTGTGCCCGCACAAGCGTGCAGGTAACTCTTCTAGTTCATGATACATTGGGAAACAATTTTGTATTACATTCATCTTAACAAAATCTGTTTAATTTGATATCCCTAATATTAGTGATGTTAAAAATTAGTGATATTAGAAGCTTTTACTAATATCGATACAAACATGTCTAGTTATACATATACGGAAACAAGTTTTATGTCAAATGTGTTGAAATCAAGTCTTTGATTAATCCACAAAATTTTTGAAACATAATCAAGAGCTTAAAGAGAAGAAAATGGAGAAGAGTTACGAAGAAGGTAAATAATCGTTGGAGGCTGAAGAAGCAGACAAGTAACTTAGTATTGGGCCTTTGTGTTATGTAAGGGTGTATAATGAAAGGGATAAGAGAGTTTAAGACAAGAGGAGGCTAACCGTAAAAGTTGAACAAATGGAATCAGAGCTTTCAGTTCTTGGTGATCTTGAAGCTTGAAATTCCTGCGCAAAAGAAACATGGACACAAGTATGAATCAGGTGATTAAAGAGAGAGAGAGTATTGTAGTATATGCAAGAAGCATAACCACAATGAAGAAAATTGTTATATCAAATGTCAATACGAAACCCAGTTTTCATTTAAGCAATTCAGGATGAGAAGAGGCTGTTTTGGCTGTGGGAAACACAAGCCAGTTTGAAAAGATTGTCGAAGCAAAAAGCATCAAGATACACAAACACAAAATTACCAGGAAGAAGAAACAGGGCTGTTTAGTGCAACATATGTTGTAGAGCAAACAAGCAGTGATGAAGTGTGGCTGATTGACAGTGGGGCAACTAATCACATGATTCGTGAAGAAAAGCTCTTCACCACCATAGACAGGTCAGTTCAAGTTCCCATTAGAATTGGAAATGGTGCTAGATTAATGACTGCAGGAAAAGGAAACATTGAAGTCGTAACTAAGAAGGAAACAAGAGTTATTAAGGATGTGTTTTTGGTTCTAGAGATAGACAAAAATTTGTTGAGTGTGCCCCAGATGACTAGAAATGGTTATCAAGTGTTGTTTGTTGGGAACAAATGCATTATCCACAACCAAAAAGGAGATAAGATTGCTGAAGTGGAAATGGCAAGGAATGCTTACTTATTGAGAATGCAGATTGTAGAGGAGAGTGTGCAAATGGCCAAAGAAGAGAGTATGTCTGAGTTGTGGCACAAAATATTGGGTCATTGAGGACTACACAACATGCAAAATCTCCAAACAAATCAAATGGTTAAAGGATTGCCATTTTTCAAAGTGATTAAGGATGTATGTGAGGCATTTGTAAAAGGGAAACAATGCAGAGAGGAATTTCCTAAGAAATCAGAGACCAAGGATGTATGTGGACCACCACTGCAGACACCATCATGTAATGGAAGTGTATACATACTGACATTTACTAATGATTACTCACACTTGCTATGTGTGTAGTTCCGGAAGTCAAAGTCAGAGACATTTGCCACCTTCAAGAAGTACAAGAATCTGGTTGAAACACATACAAACAAAAAGATAAAGAAAATCAGGTCAGATAGAGGAGGAGAGTTCAAGTCAGAAACTTCTACAAAATTCCTAGAAGAAAACGGAATTGAAAGGCAATTTACAGTAGCTTACTCACCTCAACAAAATAGGGTTTCTGAGTGTAGAAACATAACGTTGATGGACATGGTAAGAAGCATGTTAAAATACAAGGAAATGCCAAATGAATTTTGGGCAGAAGCAACATGTACAGTAACTTACCTTCAAAACAGACTTCCGACTAAGGCCTTGATTCAAAAAACTCCCCTTGAAGCTTGGAGTGGCCATAGACCTTCTGTTAACCACCTTAGAGTATTTGGATGTATATGTCATGTGTGGATCCCTGCAGTAAAGAGAAAAAAGTAAGATGATAGATCAGAGAAAGTTGTGTTCATGGGATACAGTAGTGTAAGTAAAGGGTATAGAGTGTATGTCCATAGTACAAGGAGGATAGAAATATCAAGGGATATTTTTTTTGAAGAAAATAAAAGCTGGAACTGGAAAACTCAAGAAGAAGTTAAGGAACAACCTAAGGTGTCCCTAGTGCTGAAAACCCACCTCTTAAGACAAATGTGGGAGCACAAAGGAAAAATGATACAAGTCCAGAAAAAAAATCAACTACAAGAGATGTGAGATAGGAAATCAGTTCCATACCCTTATATAAGCTAATAAAACGGTTTATTTCATTATTTCCTAATCTAACCTAATCTATCTAAACTCTCCCTCTTGGTGGCGACAGAGTAAGAGATCTTCGAGTTTCTGTTCGGATCTTGTGTGTTTTTGTCTCGATCAAACTTGTTCTTAATCTCTAGTGTAAGTTCTTCTGTCTTAATCTTTTCTAAGTTGTTCTCGTTTAAAACAAACTCAATATTAGCTAAATCTTTGTCACTTAAAGCCTTAAACTACTTGTCTAGTATATGTGAAGGTCTTTCGCCTATTGTTCTACAACAACGCTTAATAGATTTATATTGTTGTGTGTCTTTGATTCGTTGTATAGATCTAGGGTTGTTACTTTTTAGGATAGTGCTATTCTTGGTTCGATTCTTTTCCTTTGATGTTTAATAGTTATGGCCCTCATATTTTTTGTTTGTTATGATAGTGTTGTTCTTGGATTGATCCTTTTCCCTTGTTGTTACTTAACAGATGTCTCATGATTCTGGTGAAGACAACAGCGACCCGGTTCTACATGAAGAGATTGATGATGGTCCACCAGCTTCTTCAGTTGGAGGGAAGAGAAGACAAACACAGCCCACAACTTCTACTCTTACGTCCCAATCGAGGAGGAAGCCAGCTCTTAGATCTTCGGTTTGGGAGCATTTTATTCAGCAAGCACATGATTCCGCCATCGCCAATTGTCGGTACTGTGGTCAAGAGATACGATGTTACACAGTGATTCATGGAACAAGTGCAATAAAGAATCACATTAGTAGGTGTAAGTTGTTCAAGATGCATCAAAAGAGTGGTAGTCAGAATGTGTTGGCTGGTGATAGCAGTGGTGTAATGACAGCAATCAAGTATGATCAAAGTTTGTTCAGAAGGTCTGTGAATGAGATGATCGTCCTTAATGAGCTGCCGTTTGCATTTGTGGAGTTTGAGGGATTTAGGAGATTGTGCATCAACATGTTTCCCATGTATATTATCCATTGCTGGAAGACAGCGACATCAGATATATACACTATGTTTCTGAGAGATAAAGAAGCTTTGAAGGAGCTGTTTGGTAAGGAGAAGCAAAGAGTGTCTATGAAAACTAATATATGGGTAGCTCCCACGACTTCTTGTAACTACATGGTGGTAACAACTCACTGGATTGACAGAGATTGGAAGTTGCAGAAGAGGATCATTAGTTTCAAGCCAGTCACAGATCACAATGGTGATACAATTGCTGAGCACTTGGTTGTCTGTCTAGAAGAATGGGGAATCGAGAAGTTCTTCACAGTAACAGTCGATAACGCTAAGGGGATTAACAGACGCTTTGATCATGAGAGGACCTGATGCTTTAGTTAGCAATGGTGAGTATCTTCATATGCGGTGTTGTGCGCATATCCTCAACTTGATAGTGAGGGATGGTTTATCCAAAGCAAAAAGGAGTATAGTTTCAATCATAAATACGATTAAGTATGTGAGATCATCAGGTGATAGGTTGAAATCGTTTCTGTTGAGGGTCGACACAGGGAACATAGGTAGAGGTAGTTTGTGTCTTGATGTTGCTACTAGGTGGAATTCGACCTATCTAATGCTGACAGCCGCAATCAAGATCCGGGTTTCATTTGAGAAGATGTTGGCCAAACACAAGTTATATAACGACTACTTTATGGAGACTGAAGAGAATGGTGAGGAGAATGGTGATGAAGCTGAGCTGAATGGGTAGAAGCTTGTTGGTCCTCCTACTTTTGCTGATTGGGATCAAGTTCAGAGGTTAGTTAAGTTCTTGAAGATCTTTTTCAACTTCACTTTGTCTTTCTCAGCTACCAAATCAGTGATCTCTACTGTTTGCTATAATGAGATTGTGACTATTGAGAGGAATCTGATCAATCTAAGCGCCAACGGTGATGTGCTACTAAAGACAGAAGCGATGATGATGAGGAATAAGTTTCAAAAATATTGGGATGGTCTCTTGAACATGAATCCGCTTGTGATCATCGCAAGTGTGTTTGATCCTAGAAACACGATGCAGTTTGCTGGTCTTTGCTTCAACAAGCTGTATGGAAAAGACAGTGTTGAAAGTACACATCTAAGATCATCAATAAAGGGTGTGATGAAGAAGATGTAAGCAGAGTATGTAATGAAGTTGAGTATAAGTGAACCTGGAGTACCAACTACTGCTGGAGTCGTAACTGATCCTGGAGTATCAGCAAGTGATTTGTTTGATTTGTCAGATGAGGATGGTTATGAGAGGATGGATACGCTGTACTCTAAGATGGTGGCTGAAACTACTAATGAAGAATGTAGTAGTGAGCTAGATATTTACCTGTTGGAGAAACCGGTACCAAGGACTCCAACTGCTTTGGGATTGGAGTTTGATGTTTTATCTTGGTGGGGGCGCAACAACTCAAAATTTCCAGTCTTATCCTAGCTAGCTAGAGATATATTTCCTGTTCAAGTGTCGTCGGTTGCTTCTAAATCCGCATTTAGCACAAGTGGTCACATCTTGGACCCATATCGCAGTTCTATGTCACCTTTCATGGTTGAATCGTTGGTTTTCACTCAACAATGGCTGAGGAATACCATTCAAGCTGAGAAATGAGCCAGCTTAGTTCAGATGTATGAAGAATTCTAGTTTCATGAGTCGTTAGGTAACCCATTTCTCATAATTCTTACCTTTTTCATCACGTTCTTGCATAATGACTAATTGATAATCATTTTGCTTGTGCAGCTACACATAATGCGACTCATGCAGTTGCAGATCCGTGATCGTTTGCAAAAAAAAAAAAACTGATAACTATTAACTATTTTTTGGAATCTAGTAAGTAAAGAATGACAATATACCAAATTCATCTGGTAAGAGGAGAGGATCATTGGTATATTGTCAATTCTCATTCTCTCTATTAACTTTTGGCAAGTGACTTATTTTTTGAACAATTGTCTCCTAATATCTTTGTGACCTTAGTATTAGACCTTCATGGAGACTTTAGTAAGTGTGATTTTTTGTAAGTTGTCTCCCATAGTCTCTTTATGTATAAGAGAAGTAGGATTGATTGATGAACACTTCTACTTGTTCTTTTTTGTAAGCATGACTTGTACGCTATCTTAAGAACTTAAGATGTTAAATGTCATGAATCATACTGTATTTACTGATGTTGTTGAGTTGTGGTTGCTCGTTGATGGTGGTGTATTGACAAGTGGGAATTACCCGAAATAACCGAACCTCCAAACCGAAGAAACCGTGTACGAACCGAACCGAACCGATCTATAAGTCGGTTAGTTTTGGTAGATTTTTTAATTTTCGAATAACCCGATAACCGAAAAAACCGGCCCGAATTACCCAAAAAAATCAAATTCGCAAGCCTACGATACAATTAGAACCCTAATAGCACTTGCTGCACAAAGAAAGTGGAATTTACATCAGATGGATGTTAAATCAGCTTTCTTAAATGGAGAAATCACCGAAGAATTGTATGTAGAGAAACCACCTGGCTTTGAGATAGAGGGAGCAGAGAATATGGTTTACAATTTGAAGAAGGCTTTGTATGGTCTAAAGCAGGCTCTAAGGGCTTGGTACAACAAGATTGACTCATACTTCATGTCACAAGGATGCAAGAGAAGCGATTGTGATGCATCAATGTACACACTAGAATGTGAAGGTGAAATCATGATAATAAGTCTATACGTAGATGATCTTATTATCACAAGTAGCAATGAGGATATGATCAATCAATTAAAGGAGAAGCTGAAAAATACCTTTGAGATGACTGATTTTGGAAAGCTCAAATACTTCCTTGGATTTGAGATCACCTACACAGATGAAGGAATATTTCTAAGTCAAAAGAAATACGCAAAACAACTGTTGGAAAAATTTGGGATGAAGCATTGCAAGAATGTAGGGACACCACTGGTACCAAATCAAAAGGATCTAGAAGAAGGAGCAGAACTTACCAACACAAAGCTCTATCTGTCGAATCATGATAGGAGGATTGTTGTATGTACATATTGGATTTGCTGCCTCTTATCTGTCCAGGAGTCTATCACAACCAAGAGAGAAAAACTTGCAAGAGGCAAAGATAGTGTTAAGGTACATACAAGGAACAATAGACTACGGGTTAAACTTTCAGGAAACAAACCAAATAGAGCTAGTTGGCTTCTCAGATTCAGATTGGGCTGGCTGCAAGGAAGATGCGAAGGACCACAGGAATGTGTTGAATGGCGCTGAATGCAACCACAAACCATGTAGTCTGTTTGAAACGTTTAATGGGGGAATTAAAATATAATGCTACAGAGAGTGTCCCAATCTATTGTGACAATACATCGGCAATAGCAATTGGAAAAAAATAATGTCCAACACAAGAGAACAAAACACATTCTAATTTGTTATCATGTTGTTCGAGAAGGAGAAAGAGATGGAGTAATTAGTCTACAGTATTGCAATGGGGAAGAACAAACTGCAGACATCCTTACCAAACCACTTGGGACAAAGCAATTGGAGTAATGCAAAATCCAAGTGGAAGAAGAACGATTCAAAGAGGTCTCACACAAGCTCCCCCAGCGGAAGCAAACATGCAAAAACGAGAGAAGATTCAGGTAACTGAAACCAAAGAGAAACAAGAGACACTTGAGATCAAAGAAAATCAGGAGAAAGTGATGAAATCAATGACAACGGGAAATCAGATGAAGAATACGGTGATGAGAGAGAAAGAAAACTTACCAGTAAGCTATGCAGACATCGTGATGAGATGTTGTCCAATTGAACATGGAATCAAACCGAAAACTCAAGGGAATTTGGAGGTCAAAACCCTAACATCAAATTTGGGGATTAATCGAAAGAATTGAGAGGGAGTGTTGGAATCAAGTCTTTGATTACAGTTGTGTGGAA
Organism: Camelina laxa; assembly: GCA_024034495.1. Classification (NCBI taxonomy): domain Eukaryota; kingdom Viridiplantae; phylum Streptophyta; class Magnoliopsida; order Brassicales; family Brassicaceae; genus Camelina; species Camelina laxa. The sequence goes on along the minus strand of CM043882.1, from coordinate 16,818,422 downwards.
AGTCTGTCAAATGGTAATTGGCCTAATTGATTTATCTGGTAGTTAGAAATGCAGGCATCCTGACTATACTTTGTATTAGTCGGAAAGGACCAAACTCGGAACATACAGTGTGATGGCCCTTCGGGAAAAAGTTCACTTGACGCACTTCGGTGCGTTGTTACCAGGATTAACTAGATCAGCCGATATGGTTTATTAAAAAAAGTGTCATTAGTGTTAAGATAATTTAGTTTTTGTTTTTGTATACAAGGTTAAATTAAGAGGGGTGTATTGAACTTGATATTTTAGGAGATTTGTTGAGATTTTAATATTTGAGGATATTGAGAGATTTGAGTGTAATTTTAGGAGATTTGGTTTTTGAATCTAGGGATTTTTAGAATTTGGTGAGATTTGAAATTTGATATTTGGTGAGATTTGGTTATTGAATTTTAGATGATTTTAGATGTTTATATGGTTAAAAGAAAACAAAAGAGATGGTACACAAAATCTCATTTGTTGGCAAAGACAAGAAAGTTGCACCTCATATAATTATCCATGTCTGTTGCTCGTGAAATCTGTAAGTGCCAGAAGAGTAATGAGTTACTGATCAGGAAGCTCCCTTTCAAGAGACTTGTTCGTGAAATTGCCCAGGATTTCAAGACAGTGGCTTTAAAAGCTTTCTGTTAGGAGACTTGAATATATACAATGGTGGTTGGCTATTTTTTATTTCTCTATTTCTTACGTACTCGTTCTTATGATTTGCTTGTGTTCTTACCTAGCTACGTTTTGTGGTGTGTGTATTGCTGTTTCTTTTGCAATATTGAACTGAACACCTTTTGTTGTTGAATTTAGTGTTCTCCACAACGACAACACTTTAGTTCTAAGAGTTGCGACCGATGATGACATCAGCAACTACATCGCCTCTTTAGATCTTATTGGTGGACCAGAACCTCTTGAAGATTTTAGTCAAGTTCGATCAACAAAAGGAGATCAAGAGGACGAAGACATCGACGTGGGCATGTTGGACTTCCGCTCTCTATCAGAAACCCATGAGATGTAGAAGAGCGATGCACAAACCCAGATGTGGACATTCTTTGTCGGAGAAAAGAACGATTCTTTCGACCAAATTAAGATTCCCACTTGAGCACTCAAAGGTATTGACCGTTGCTGTTGAGGGAAGCTCCGCTGTGTAAGTCTTAAACTAATAAAATCTAGGAAATTATTATTTGTTAAAAAAAAAATTTTCTCTCTAATTAATTATAAACAAAAATTTGTTATTAATTTCTAAAAAATTGTTAGCAATCAAAACTTCAAAAGTAGAATTTGATACGAAACTATATTATTATTTTTTCTCAAAGTTTTGTTAAAATTCAATATTATGATTCTGCTGTTATATTTTGATTTCATCTTTAAACTATATTGAATTATTTTTATTTTAATGTGTTTTTCACAGCCGTTCTCTCTTTGGCACAACCACCAATGTATCTTTCTCTAGTGGCGTCGATAAGACTCGGCGCCGCTGGGACACGGTTTCTACAGTCTGGTTGGTTCTTGTTTCAGCTTTATCAAAGGTCTTTTGAGATTCCAGATCTCACCTCCGACCATGCTTCAGCTTCCATCCCACTCGTTTTTTGCGCATCGAGTGACTCTCCTCAGTGAGATTGCCTCATGATATGTCTAGCATGTATTTATCATGCATTTAGCTAGGATAACTCATTGTTTTGCATCACTTTCTAGTGTCTTTTATATTTGCATGTTTAGGTAGTTCTTGTATCATCTTCGCTACCAAAACATTTTCTGAGTTTGTAATTCATACTTCTCTGAATCTATTTAGAATTTACATTTGTTTCTTTGATCATTCTTGCTTCTTAGAATATCTTCTACTTAATCATGCTTGATTTAACATTTTTTGGGTTTGTGTTCTTGAGTATGATGTTTTCTGCATTTGAGTAGTGTTAGTGTTCTTAAGAGTGGGATAGATTAGGTGGAGAATGTTAGTGTATAGGGTGTTTAAGCTTAGATCTGATTGTTTCCCTTTTGGATTAGGATTCTTAATGCTAATTTCTTACTGATCATTAGGAATTTGAACTTAGGCATTTCCACACCCAAAAAGTGTTTGATGAAATGTCTGACCAACTAAAGTGCCAAAGATTTGCATTCCTAGCCTAAGAGATTAGATGTCTAGGGTGTTTATTGACATGAATGAACTCATTTGTCTTGCATGCTTGACCATGTTTCTCTAGCAAGAGCTAGGTTTGGAAGTATTTGAGTCTGAGTAGCTTCTGCCAAGAGATTGAATTAGCTAAGCTGTGATGTTCATTGTCGAGGGATAGTTTGATTGTGACATGTTAAAAACTCTGTAGACTAGGAGACTCCGCCTATATCAATTACTCTCATCCTTAGGACCTCTACCTTTCTGATTGATATTGCATTTCTGAAACTGTTTTCTATTCTTACTGTTTAGTTCATGCTTAGACTTGTTTTTGCTTTTACTTATTCATGTTCACTTCTTGTCATGCATGTTCGTTTCTAGTTCTCTAGTTTATTTCCGTTTTTCATTTTGATCATTCTAGGATTGTTAGACATAAACACTCTCTTTAAATTGGCTTGACTTGTGATATCTTGATTGCATCTTGAGTGACTAGCATCATCTCATTTGGATTTATACCTATTGTATTGTAATGACATGATAGTACTCTAGGATAATTGATAGTAAAATCCTAGTATCATGTTCCCAGCCACTTATTACTGTTTCTGAGATCCATGAACGCCCCACTAGCCTCAGTTTTCGTCTACTATTCGCGACCCTCCTCCACCCCTTTACCTCTCGCCTACTCACCTATTCTCACCAACCACAAAATATCTCGTCCTCTCATTACCCAACGTCTCTCTCCCTTGCTCCCTCTCACTATACACAACACTCTCTCTTTCTGTCTCATCATCTCGCCACCATCCCTATCTTCACAATTCTCTATCTTTTAAAACAATCTCTCATCTCTCTCTTTCACTCACCTCCACCTCTACGCTCATCATCTCTCACCTCACTTTCGCTTCTCTCTTTCTCTCACCTCCCACCAACCAAAAATCAATTTTTCTCTCATTTCTGCACTCTCTTCTCTCTCTTTGCTCGATTCTACTCTCATCTCCTCATCTTGATCCACTCGACCGCCGGCGCCTCTGTGTCACTTGAGTCGACCGGTTCTGACTCGACCGCTAGAGTTGCTTCTCGCCCGATCCATTCAAGTAACAACCAATCGACTCAAGCCTTGGGAGCTGTTCTCTCGTCGTCACCCATGACTCAGTTCCACTCGACTGACCGGAGCAACTGTTTCCCTCGAGTTACCACACTGCAACTCGACCGACCTCTCTGAGTTGACTAGCGTGAAGCAGTGACTTGACCGACATCCAATTCGAGGCCACGCCTCGATCGGATTTGTCTCCACGCCACTTCAGTGTTTGCATACTCATCCTCTCTTAACACTCTAAATTTTGAACTTCATAATTGATCTTGTCATTTGCTCAGTGAAACGACCCGACCCGACCCGTTTTTTTAATAATAAATAATAAATAATAATAATAATAATAATAATAATAAATACACTATAGCTCGTGGTCCCATACCTATTAGCCACTTAACCACAATCACACAACAGCGGATAACAGAAACAATATTAGTAATCAATAAATATCCAATAATAGATAACCAATATGAAAGTATAACAACAATCCAATAACCAATCATCAGAAAACATGAAACCAGCAACCTACCAATGTTTTAATGACCCAACTCTAGCAACCTAGCAATGCCAGACAATATCCAATCGAGTCCCTAGAACATCCTCCTCTTCATTGCCTTGATTCCACGATCATCCTCCTCTTCATTGCCATGATTCCACGATCACTCTTTGCCTTTACCTGCACCAAAAACACAAATTGAGATGCATGAGTATTTTATAAACACTCAGTGAGGCAATCCTCCCATCCACTGGACTATACACACAAGCAACTGAGATATCAATGTTCAAAACAATCAACAAACAAAGCAAACAAACCAGGAAGCAAACATAGTCTCGCTGGAAGGGAGGTGTCCACCGACACCAGCCAAATGTCGACCGACACTGGCTCTTGGTGTCGACCGACACTACCCCACTGTGTCGACCGATGCTTACTTACTGGGGTCGACCGACACCCTCCTGGTGTCGATTGACACTGCCTCTGCAACCGCGTTCCGCTCGAAGCTGGGGGTCAAACTCCTCCAATACATCCAATACTCAATCTTCAAGCCATATGAATCCGTAGGAACCCTATAGCAACCCAAATAAGGAAGAAAACACAATAAGTTTCACCAAACAAGAAATAAAATCAAAATCTATGGCTTAGATAAGCCATGGTCATGCACTCACAAGCAACTGAGATATCAATGTCCAAAACAATCAACAAACAAAGCAAACAAACCAGGAAGCAAACATAGTCTCGCTGGAAGGGAGGTGTCGACCGACACTGGCTCTTGGTGTCGACTGACACTATCCCATAGTGTCGACCGATGCTTACTTACTGCTGTCGATCGACACTGCCTTTGTAACCGCGTTTCGCTCGAAGCTGAGAGTCGAATCTCGCTTCCAAACTCCTCCAATCCGTCCAATACTCAATCCCCAAGCCATATGAATCCGTAGGAACCCTATAGCAACCCAAACAAGCAACAAAACACAATAAACTACACCAAACAAGCAAGAAAATTGAAATATCAGGCTTAAATAAGCCATGGTCATGCACTCACCTCTTTGCAGGAAGTTTCTGACCAACAATGATGAATCCCACACTTCCAACAAGCTTCTCACACGTTCCTAGCCTTGGAACTTCAGTCCCACAGCAAGATCTCACCAAATAAGCCTTGAAATCTCAGAAGAACTCACAAAACCACAAAAACAATGTTTCACTCCTTTTTTCTCTGTTTCAACGACGAGACAACAACAAAACACGACCTAGGTCGTTTCACTCCTTAAATATCATGATTTAATTGTTCTCTTTAAACCAAACTGACCAAAAATCGACCATTAAGTCAATTTGGTCAAACCAAAAATTAATGGTGTCGACCGACACCACCAGTGGTGTCGATCGACACCCATCCCCAAAATACACATTTTGGTTCGCGGATGTTACAATTTTCCACCACCAACATAGATTCATCCTCGAATCTCGAACAACCATCGGCCAAGGACTCCCGTGCAACCGTCTCCATGGTCCGCTCTTCTCCGAGCAATCTATGAAAGGTCACCTCTAGGTGATAGACTCATGTTCCAGACATTATTTGCTCTCGACTTTTTGGACTTTCCTTTTACTAATAGGCCTCAACCTTGAGATTTTATTGGCTCCTCATCAGGCCTAATCCTGCGTACCATAATATTGGCTCCTCATCGGGCCTAACCCCGCATGCCATAATATATAAGGAAGTCCAATATTCGTCTCTCGGGTTGCCATCCTACAGCGCGCCCCCGGAGCGTCATCCAAAGGCGATATACCAACCATACTCCCAAGCCAGAAAGTGTCAGAATATGTCAGTACTAGGAGAACCGAAGTTCCCCAAGAATCGCGAGCAAATAAGTATGAACACGTCTGAGTCCTATCCCTAACCATGTTTCCTTCCCGTGGGTTGCGTAAAACATCACAATGTCCTACCAACCACATATCCCCTCCCTGGAATACCTCATGACCACACAAGGATCATGTACATGCCACAATGGCCGCATCAAAGGCCAAGAAATTTCCTAAACAGGACCACCACCAAGGACAAACAAATGTCCTAAACAGGACCGCCACCAAGGCCAAACTAATGTCCTAAACAGGACCGTCACAAATACCACTCGTCCTCAAGGATCGTCACAAAGACCTTTTGTCCCGGAGGACCGTCACGAAGACCATACATCCTAAAGGATCGCCTCAACAGGCAACACGTCCTGATGGACCGTCACAAAGACCACACATTCCGAAGGACCGCCTAAACAGGCACATTGGCTAAACAGTCCGCCACAAAGGCCACACAATTGGCTAAACAGCCCGCCACAGAGGCCACACAATTGGCTAAACAGCCTGCCACAAAGGCCACACAATGTCTCGAAAGACCGCCACACACGGGCACAATGACTCGAAAGTCCACCACGAAGGCCACACAAGCCCCTCCAAGGCTCACAACCGCTAAAAAAATGGACAAATTCTAACTCCCATAAAGATTTCCACTTTTCGAATTTTCCACTTTTGAAAACTTTCCACTTTTAGTTCTATTTCATGAAACTTTTCCTCAAAACCACCGCCTCACAGAAATTTTGTAACCCAAACACCACCTCATCTTGTTACTTAGTCGCACAACCAACCACCCCTAAGCGACCAAGTAAACAAGAGAGATGGGCTGGAATACTCCATTCCCGCTCCAGCCAAAAATTACAGATGTACCAGGCTAGACAAGCTCAAGTCGCGGCTTGCTTTTATACAACTTCTTAAACCTTGCCTTCATCCTTGCCTCTAGCTCCCAAGTCTGCTCCTCAACACCATCATAGTCCCACATGACTCTCATCAAAGGAACCTTCTTCTTCCAGAGTTCCTTGACTCTCCTCTCGAGAACCCTCACTGGTCTCGCCTCCAAAGTCATGTTAGGCTGAAGATCCTCAAGAATCTTAGCCAACAACTGATCATCCTCGCGGATACACTTACGCAACATAGACACATGGAAAACCATGTGGAACGCACGCATAACCTCAGGCAACTCCAGCCTATATGCTACCAGTACCACCCGCTCAATATCTCTGAACGAACCCATATACCTCGGACTCAACTTAGCCTCTGTCAATGAACTGTTTGGACCCCACAACATGGCCATCTTGAAGTACACTCTATCTCCCACCTGAAAACTCAATTTCTCTCTTCTTCTTATCAGCATAACTCTTCTGCCTATCCAGGGCTTCCTTCATGTTCAGATTGAGAACCTGAATCTTCTCTGAGGTCTCCTGAACAAAACTACCATCATATATGCTTCTCTCCCCCACCTGAGTCCAGCATAATGGTATACGATATGGCCTCCCATACAAAGCCTCATACGGAGCCACCCCAATACTCACCTGATAACTGTTGTTGTAGGCAAACTCTTCCAGTTACAGGTAATCCACCCAATGGCCACCCCAATCCAACACACACATCCTCAGCATATCCTCCAATGTCTGGATCACCCTCTCTAACTGCCAATCTGTCTGTGGATGATAAGCTGTACTCATATGCACCTTAGTGCCCATCTCTGCCTGAAATGCCTTCCAGAACACCAAAGTGAACTTAGAATCCCTATCAGACACAATACTTGCTGACACCCCATGCAATTTGACTATCTCCTCACTACAGGAAATAAGGGTTTTTTTAGCATCTGAAAACCGTTATCTAACGATACAACAGCGATGTAGAAAGCGCTATGTCTGCTCCCGTTATAATAGGTCCGACACTTTACATAGCGGTTTTCGTAACTGCTATCGACATATTTGATAACATAGCGTTATTTTATATGCAATCTTTAAATAGACATAGCGCTTATTATTTGCTGTTAATTTGAATTATAGCATTTTTATAATACATATACAGTTTTTTATTTATATAAAATTATATTTATACATACTACTTACTATACTTATACTTATACTGTATCTATACAAGCTGTATGTATTTTTAATTTGATTGTTTGCTAATTAAAAAATAACAATATACAAGCTGTATGTATTTTTTATATATACATTTTACACTAATCCTATTGGGATTATTTGTCTTCAATTGTTTTGTGGGTTCTTATCATAAAAACACATTATACTTTTTGTTTTCTTGTATAATTTTGTTACAAAAAAACTAAGACAAAAAAACACATCTACAGATTTTTCTTTTTGAGATTTTGACTCCATCTTGAATAGCTCGTTGAGTCGTTTCTCAGCTTTTGTGGTAACCTCTGTTCCAGTATTCCACTAGCCTTCTTGGTTGCACATCTCCTTCTCTTCACAAGGCTCTTGTGCTGCGTCCTGGAAGAGATAATACTCAGAACCAGAACTCAATAGTTTTTGCCGAATAAAAACCAGAAAATTCTCAAATCAGATAAACAAATCTTAACGCAAAGAAACTCTTTTTAGGAAAAGGGTGGGAATTCGAATCAAGAAACATATAAAAGTATAATGAATCATCTTAAATCGAATTCAAAGGCCTAAACTTCTCTATAATCAACAACTCTAATCACTGAACAAAAAACCAACAAGAAACACAATTACCAAATCCGTAACAAAAATTTCCTAAATCTCATCAATTGCATTCACCCATTAACTTGCTCTACACATCAAAACACTAAGAACATTAAACCCTTAAAATATGAAAGCAAAGGAATAACCCTAAAAGAGCATATTGATTAGCTCTGCGGCCATAAAAGCGAAGAAGTAAGATTTACTTAAATATAGACACAAGTTTGTTAAGCAAAGAGTAAATAACCCATCAGATTTATGGAAACAAAGAAAGAAGGTGAAAAGTCTCCCTAGCTTGAATGGTTTCCCGTTGATGTTTCCAATGAGTCTGAGGTTCCCCGGTCAACGGTTGTCGGATCCATTTCAAGAAGGTGGCTGCGGTGTGGGTTGGTCGAATTCCATTGAGATATAAGAAAATCTTGATTCAAAAGTCAAAAGTTTTTGGTCGTTTGGTTTTTGGTTCTGTGTAGTGTAGGGCTTCACAGAAGGAAGATAGAGAGATGACTAGAGGAGTACGAAAGAAACGAAGGGAAGAAGTGAAGGAAAAAAAAAAGGTTAAATTCGCGTCCGTTAGATTTATTATAATCGACGGTTCATATTACGAACAAGGTGATCCTCATTTTACTGGCTTAGCCAATGAAACAATAAAGAGGTTGAGATTTTGTATCCCTTGGATTCACTCGCATCCTACGGTTCAGGATTACGCCACATCAGCTATCTGAGTGATCTATTTCCATTAGCTCTCGTTTTATGTATATTTCTTGTCACATTTTAATCATTTTTCTTAATTTAAAATGTTTTAAAATACTATTAACAAATGGAAAAATGTGTTACAAGAATAAGATTGTGATCATAATATTTTTTTAATAATGATTTAATTTGTAAGTTAAAATTTTTTACAATCAAAACCATAAAGCATAATGTAAACTATTGATGAAAGAATACATACAAGTAACCAATTTTTATAATTAATTTGTATATTGTAAATTTGTAATATTATATATTCCTATTGTAAGCTATTATTATTACAATTTTTCTTTTACATTTGATGTTACTAATTTATAAAAAATGAAATATATTTCACGATTGAACTCTAAAGTCTAAAGTCCAAACCCTAAATTCTATACCCTAAACCCTTTAGGGTATAAGAATTAGAATTCAATTTTAAAACACATTTCACTATTTTCAATGATAACAATAAAATGCAAATAAAAATTAATTTGTTTTTCAAAAAACATAATTTGTTTTTTGAAAAACATTAAAAACAAGTGTGAATTTATAGATCTTATATTACATATTCATAAATCCATAAAATACTATTATAATTTTACTGTTAATAGAATTAGAAAAGTTTAATTCTTAATTGATAAATAGTAAAATATGTATGTTATATTTTTTTGCATTTTATTATGTTAATTGATAAATAGTAAAATATGTTTCACGATTAAACCCTAAATGGTTTTAGGGTATAGATTTCAATCTTAAAACATATTTTTAGTATTTATAAATTAAGAAAATAAAAAAAAATAAAAATAAAAATAAAAACTTTATTATATTTGATTATTTAATTATGTATAATTAACAAATAAATTTAAACGTTTGAGAATATTAATTGATTAGGTATAATTAACAAATGAGTGTACGAGATTAATTTATATAAAAATTAATGTTTTATTTGTAGTTATAATTATGTATTGAGTATTTTTAGTATATATATATTTGTAGTTTTTTAAATCATATATTTGTTGTTTTGATTATTTGTTTATAGCAATGATAGAGTAAAAGAGGGAATACCTTATGATATTAAAACCATAGAAAATCATTACAGAAACATAAACTCATTTTCTGACATAGACCAAGTATATTTGATTTCTAAATTTGGTCTCCATACACTCGTACTACCAATCTTGGAAACTTCTACCTAGACCTGGCTTCAATTGTTTTTTTCTCTCGTTAAATTCACTTCGTCATGAACCTCCCTCTCTTGCTCAAACACGTAATCTAACTCGAGTTCTTGAAACCATCTAATGCAAAGCCTAAGCCTTTTTACATAGTCCATCGTATTCTCACATCTCTCCGGCAAAGAAAAGCAACTATAATCTCAAGCAGCAAAATCAGCAGCACTTATGTATAGCCAATTAAACAAAGAAAAGGAAAAAAAAGCTGCAAACTGCTTACGGCCATGGATAATCAGATAAGCTATGCAACAACAATTGCGATTGACTATACGAAACGAGTTACAACTTTGAATAAGCTCTCCGGTTGAATTAGAGAAGACACATTGGCATCTATACTCTATACATGTCCTTGCTTTGGTGAACAGAGACTATTCATACGCGAGTGACTTATGATCTTAGTTGAAACATGAGCAAAAAGATACAAGTCACTTTTAATAGAGATTCAACTCATGAAATTTCTCATCTTACAACTCCACAGAGAATCTAAAAGACATGTCATCACTTCTAATCAACAAGCGTTCTTACAATAGCAAGTCTGATAAGTGATAAGAAAGAATCAAGTCCGAAACTCAAAACAAAATTAGATCTCTAATCCTGCAACCATAGAAGATTAGAGATACCTTAAATGACACAAGCTCTCTCAAACCCATGCCCTGTCCACATCACAACAAAACAACCACAGCTCCAGAAACGAGTATACTGTATACAATTTGTGATAAAGAGTTTAAGGATCTGACAGTCAAATAACAATGACATTCAACTCACATCAACAACAAACACGAGAAAGAAATTAAACAAACAAACAGTAGGAAAATAACAGCTTACAAAGTAAAAACAAGCGCCAGCAGCATTAATCTTGAAGATTTGAAGACTAACTGCAAAAAGAAATCGACAAACCCTTAAAACCGAAATCTCTAATTGATTATTGACCAAACTTAAAAAAATCAAAATCGCACATACCTGTTAGTTATTATAAGTGCCAAATCAAACTGCAAGACAAGAACAATCAAATACATATCAATTAGAAACCGATTACACTGAATATATCGACTATTTACGAAAACCTCAAAATCGAAATCTCAAATTAAACACGAATACCTTTTAAGTTTTGACTGAAGTCTCATCGAGCTCTTACTGCAAAAAAGAAAAGAAAAAAAAAGTATTCGATTGAAAGCTTCAATCTTTGCAAATAACCAAAACCCAAACACAAATTCACTTTCAATGACAAATTCGATTAGATTTAGATGGCGACGATTAAGAGGAACGAGATTGCGAGTGGAATATCAAGACAGAGATCGAAAACAAGACTGAGACTGAGAGGACACGATACGGAGATCGAGACTGAAAGTAAGAGGAACGAGACTGTGATTGAGAGATCGAAACAGAGATGATCGAGAGTTGTAGGAAAGAAAAATTGAAAGAGACAAAGTTGTCAAATGGGAAAAAGAAACCCAAAGTGCTTCCTTGTTTTCGACCTCATAAATTTTTATCCTTGGTCAAATTTTTTGGAGCGAATTAAACTTTTCATTTCCCCGTTTATTCCTACCATAACGTTTTACTATAATATTTGCTATCATAAAACCAAAAACTAAGCGCCACTATAAAATGTTTTCGCGCCTATTCTACCATAGCGTTTGTTTTTTCGTAAATGCTATGTAAATTTTCTCAAAATTCAACTATAGCAGAAACATTAAAAACGCTATTTTATACTGCTCTTAATAGCCTTATTTCCTATAGTGCCTTCACATACTTCTTAGCCAAGACCGCTGCTCCATCAGTCTTCTTAATAGCTAGAAAATGTGCAGACTTAGTCAACCGGTCCACAATGACCCAAATAGCATCAATATTTCGTGACACTGGCAATCCTACCACGAAGTCAATCGTGATCATATCCCACTTCCACTATGGAATGGGCAGACTCTTCAGCAACCCGCCTGGAACCTGATGCTCAGCCTTCACTAGCTGAAAAACATCGCACCTCACCACCCAACCAGCCACATCCTTCTTCATCCCGACCCAGTGATAGTATCTCTTGAGGTCACGATACATCTTAGTCGCTCCTGGGTGAATAGAAAACTTGCTCGAATGAGCCTCTCTCAGGATATATTGCCTCAACTCCTCATCCTTGGGCACACAAATCCGCCCGTGCACACAAATCCGCCACAAGCTCCATCCACCGCCTCTGCCTCAAGTTCAACTCAGGGTGAGTGAATATATACTTCAGGCTCTTGTGATCTGTAAACACCTGCACGTTTGCACCATAAAGATTGGATCTCCAAATCTTCAGGGCAAAAACTACAGCAGCCATCTCCAAATCATGAGTAGGATAGTTATCCTCATGCTTCTGCAGCTGCCGCGAAGCGTAGGCGATCACCTTCCCATGCTGCATCAACACACACCTCAAACCAACTCTGGATGCATCAGTATAAACCACATAGGGTCCTCCCTGCTCTGGCAAAGCTAACATTGGCATAGTAGTCAACATCTCCTTCAGGCTTGCAAAGCCCTCCTCACACTCCTTTGACCAAACAAAAGAAACATCCTTCCCTATCAACTTAGTCATCAGACGTGCTCTGCTCGCAAAGCCCTGCACAAATCTTCTGTAATACCCCACCAACCCAAGAAAACTCCTGATTTCAGTGGCATTATGCGGTCTAGGCCAATCTCTGATAGGCTGAACCTTCTCCGGATCTACCGAAACCCCGTTTGCAGAAATAATGTGACCTACAAATTTCATCTCTCGCTGCCAGAAGCTACACTTACTCAACTTAGCAAACGACTTCTGCTCCCGCTGCTTCTCCAGAACTGCCCTCAAATGCACTGCATGCTCTTCCGGGCACTTAGAATAAACCAGGATATCGTCGATGAAGATGATGACAGACACGTCCAGAAACTCCTAAAACACGCTGTTCATCAACCTCATAAACGGTGCTGGCGCTTTAGTCAACCCAAAAGGCATCACCACAAACTCATAATGCACATACCTCATCCTGAATGCAGTCTTCCTCACATCTGCATCATCTATCGGAATCTGATGATAACCCGACGCCAAATCAATCCTGGAGAACCAAGTAGCACCTCTCAACTGATCCAAAAACTCATCGATCATAGGAAGAGGGTACTTGTTCTTCATAGTGACGCGGTTCAAACCCCGATAATCAATACACAAGCGTAAACTCCCATCCTTCTTCTTAACGAACAACACCGGCGCTCCCCACGGTGATACACTAGGACGGATGAATCTCTTGTTCAACAGATCCTCCAACTGTTTCTTCAACTCTTCCATCTCTGCTAAAGCCAGTCTGTAAGGAGCCTTAGATAACGGCGTCATCCCTTGTTCCAGTTCAATCGTGAAAGGATCAGACCAAGATGGTGGTAATCTCTGCAACGACTGGAACACATCCTCAAACTCCTCAACCTCCTAAATACCGCTAACCGTCGAATGCCGCACTGACTCCGGCATCAAAATAGTAACCAAATAAGCCTTACGGCCCTTCTCGATCATCTTCCCAGCCTGAATGGCCGAGATCACGAGACTCCCCGAAGTCGGTCTAACTCCCTCAAAAACCAACTTCCCTCCTGGACGCTCAAACTCCACTCTCCCCCGAGCAATCCAGATGTACCTTATGCCAATACAACCAATCCATCCTGAGAATAACATCATACAACTCCACTGGACTGATAAGTAATTCCGCTGGCCATGAGTCTCCTGCGATCTGAATATCAACTTCCTTCGCTCGGCCAATAACTCTCAGAAACTTTCCTCTCATAACTCTGATAACTCCCGCACGCTTCTCGGGATCTCCTCTAATGTCAGCACTCTCTGCGCACTCTGGAGTAATGAAGCTATGAGTAGCTCTAGAATCAAACATAACGTGGGACTTAAACCTGCCCACCAACAAGGTCCCTACACAAACCTCATGTGTTGAGAACCTAACATTTTATCAGTAGCCTATTAACTCTTAGCTTTGAGTTTAACATGCCTCAGAGAAGCAGAAATATTACTGAGATCTTAGATGAAATGAGAGATGCGTATGGTTGTAGGGCTAGAGAACGCTCTTCGCCTAAGTCTATGGCAAAAAGTTTTTTGGAAATGAAGAACATGGTAGGAAAAGTTGTTGAGGGTTCAGTGCAGTTACTGAATCATGAAGCAGAGTCGAGCAAATGAGTCAAGCCGTTAGCCAAGAGTAATAGTCATGGAAAGAGACTGATACAAGTTTCTGAATCAAGATATAATGGAAGGGATTATGAGATGGAGGAACCTCATCTGCGTTCAGAGCAAGTGCCCAGAAAATCAGTGAGAAGAAAAGTGGCTGAGGCGTTGTTGACTCCCAAGGAGTACTATGAGCTATTTCAGCAGCTTGAGTTCATGGTTACAATATATCCCCATGCTGCAACAATGGAGCTGTATCCCCGTTCCCGAGGTTCAAGACCAATAAGAATTCAAGACACTACTTCGAGACTGTCTCTTTGTATTATATGTTTTACTTAATTATTTTCATTGTAAATGTATTGATAAAAAATTTCAATAACAAGTATGTAAACAAAGGAACAGATCGAATTGTATTAATAAGAGAGATGTGATTCGATTACAGATAACAATCAGTTTGCACTATAGGCTATCATAAGTTCATGTCTAATTCGAACCATCCTAACACCACACAACCGCTCGCTGATTGAGTATTCATGGCTCCTTGGCTTGATCACGATCAGCCTCAGTTCCTGAATCCACAAACCAACAAGTATTAGACCGCAAACCGATATCCTAACACAGACCAACAAGTATTAGAACACTTGTTCGATATGTACCATTCGCTTGTTCAACATAATCATACTATGATCCACTAGCTAGGGTTGGTCAAGACCTTGGCCCTTTAAGCAAGCCATTCACATCCTAATATTAACCAAACAAGGCGCAAATGATCAATCGAACCAAGCCGAGTCCAAATCATGGTTAGACGGATCATAGCGAACCGTCCTAAGGGCCTTGGTTCGTGAGTTATGGCTTTACACGGTCATAACTTGGTGGAACCAAGCATACTAGATACCCACACTCTTAAAACCAATCCCGCAACCAGAGAATAGATGGAGAAGAAGAAAGAGAACCACACAAGAGAAGAGAGAGATGGTCACACACACACTCGGCCATAGTCTTAGATCGAACCGGACCATTCCGACCGTCCTTACTATGCGCTAGAGATGATGCTACTGACCATGCTTGCACGTTCGAGATTCTTGGAGTTCTTCTCCAACTCCTTCTATTTGTCTCTGGAATCCATTCCATACGACCTTGCCTTTCCACAATCGATCTTAACCTTGTCATGGTTAGATCCGCACAATATCGACTTTGAAGGATTGATCTCTCTTTCTCTCTCTCTCTTTCTTTGTTACGACGTTCTCTATGTTTTCTAATAAAACGAAGTGATAGATGATGATGGGTGCTCTCTAGTTGCGTGCACAACTGTCTTGGCCAAAAAGAT
The DNA here is from genome assembly GCA_024034495.1 of Camelina laxa. NCBI lineage: Eukaryota > Viridiplantae > Streptophyta > Magnoliopsida > Brassicales > Brassicaceae > Camelina > Camelina laxa. Next base: position 16,802,756 of record CM043882.1, on the reverse strand, counting down.
ACCTTTTAGTGTGAGAATGGGTACCACCTTGTCCCATCGCACCCTTTCGCCCTTGGACGCTTCTACACATGTCTATTCGCCTAAAACTGACCTTCAACCGAATACTAAATGGGCCTGGACCATTCCCACATCTTTGGACCAAGGCTTTGGCCCGTCCATGCCAACAGCTCAACAGCCGGACCATAATGTACCGTCCTGGACCAGCCCAACTGTCCGTGACCATAATGTACTGTCCAGGTGACGTGAGCTGACACCCAGCTGGTCCAGCTAAGTGAGAGTGGTCCAGCTCATGGAGCTTACCCAACTTTGCTCGAGCTAAACCGAGCTAAAATGAGCTTCTTACAGCTTGTCGAGCTTCCCGCTCTCAATACCTAGCTGCCCTTTTACTCGTCCCGCACGACTAACTTTGTTCCCTCCTTAATTTGGTTAAGTCTTAGCTTCCTAAGATCCTAACCTTCCCACTTTGATCATGGAACGCTTGTCCTTGGATCATACGATTCGACCAGTACGTTTGCTCAAACCATGATCCGTCCCAAAAGACTTATTCTGGACTAGGGGTACTAAAGGAGCAACTCGGGATAGCTGAGGATGTGCAATTTCTGTTTAGGCAGTGCCACCTGGAGAGGCTCATTAACACTCCCAAGCATGGATATAAGGATGAAACCAACCAATTCCTCTATACTCTGAGTATGCACTTATATGTCGATGAGCCGGCACAATGTGTGATAAAGGCTTGGGTTACATCACATTCCACATTCACGGCCAGTTTTAAACATACACCATCAGAAGCATCGAGGAAGTACTTGAATTTCCCAACAGAACTGGGACTGCGCCACAGATCGATAGGACTGAAGTGGCGGCACTCTGGGCAACAATTGGAAACAAAGGCAATGCACTTGAGAAACCCGGTGTTGTGATACTTCCAGAAGGCAGTTGCTAATACGTTTTACGCAAAGGAGATCAAGGGCTATAACACAAATGGTGAGCTTGACATGATTAACATAGCAGTTAAAGGAGTTTCGTTCACTGCAATGGATGGAACTGAACTGCAAGGTTACATGACCAACACTTCCACCTTGTTCTACCTTCTGAACTACATGATGACCTACAAGACTTGGGTCTCGTGATCGATGTTCATATAATTTACCTTGTTTTCCGTTAGTATTTTCACTTCTTTTGCATCATTTACCATCTAGTTTGGCCCCTTTTGCATAGTCTTAGGAATGTTTATGCATTAGAATGTAGTTGCATGGCATTTGCATGTTTTCTTGCATAAACAGGTGATTTTGGAGCCTAAGGAGCATGGAAGGAATGCTGAAGAACATTGGAGCTGAGAAGAGAAGGAAACAAGAGAGTTACAGCTGAAGAACCAAGGTCCGGAGTCCCACTCGACTAGACACTCGACCGTGTGCGGAGAGGGACTCGACCGAGTGGAAGGAGCAGAAGGAAAGCCAACTCGACCGGTCACTCGACCGAGCACCAGGTCGAGTGTGCCGAGCCGCCTAGCTATTTTGTCTTTTAGCATTTTTAGGGCTTCCACTACTTTTCCTATAAAAGGACCTTGTACCCTTCAGCCACCAAAGACACAACTTTTTAGATATTCTCAAACCTAGTTTTTACCTTTTAAGAAATTATTCCTTTTGCACTTTTATTTTATTAGATCTTGTACCTTCTTTTGAAGGGATAAACATAAGATTTTTGTATTTTGTTAGTTTCATAACGTTCAAGATATTAAGAATTTGTGCTTGATTCTTTCTTCATTATTGTAGATCTTTGTTTTATCATTTGATGCAAGTTTCGGCATTTTCTGGGTTTATGACTTTGATGTTCATCGTGTGTTCTTGTGAGTAGTTGCTTAGGATCTTGAGGATGGGTTAGGCTGGATTATGTTTGAGGTTTGTTTGATTTGGTCAAGCTTGATTGTTGTAGATCTCTTCTAGTCTAGATGTTCTTATTGCTGATCCTATATCTGAGAGGGTAGGATCTGATCTCAAGCATCTTAGCATCATACCAATGTTTAAGGAGCATAGATAAGGCTAGATCTAGAGTTTACCATTAGACTTGCTAAGAGATTAGAGGTCTTGTTTGGTATTTGACATATTTCTTAATGCCTTAGAAAAATATTGTCTAGAGATTAGCTCAAATTGTTTGAGATTTGTTGACCAAGTTAGATGACCTCAATCATTAGTCCAGCCCATGAATCCCTCCTAAAGGCCTTCTTTGTTTATTGATTTCATAGTCTTAATCCTGCTGCTTGCTTGTTGTTTGATTTGCTTTCATATTGCAGGGTCGAGCTGGACAAACACGAGAGAACAGAGCATCACAAGAAATACAGAGCAATATGAAAGCAAATCAAACAACAAGCAAGCAGCAAGATTAAGACTATGAAATCAATAAACAAAGAAGGCCTTGAGGAGGGATTCATGGGCTGGACTAATGATTGAGGTCATCTAACTTGGTCAACAAATCTCAAACAATTTGAGCTAATCTCTAGACAATATTTTTCTAAGGCATTAAGAAATATGTCAAATACCAAACAAGACCTCTAATCTCTTAGCAAGTCTAATGGTAAACTCTAGATCTAGCCTTATCTATGCTCCTTAAACATTGGTATGATGCTAAGATGCTTAAGATCAGATCCTACCCTCTCAGTTATAGGATCAACATTAAGAACATCTAGACTAGAAGAGATCTACAACAATCAAGCTTGACCAAATCAAACAAACCTCAAACATAATCCAACCTAACCCATCCTCAAGATCCTAAGCAACTACTCACAAGAACTCATGATGAACATCAAAGTCATAAACCCAGAAAATGCTGAAACTTGCATCAAATGAAAGATAAAGCAAAGATCTAAAATAATGAAGAAAGAATCAAACACAAATTCTTAATATCTGGAAAGTTATGAAACCAACAAAATCCAAGAATCTTATGTTTATCCCTTCAAAAGAAGGTACAAGATCTAATAAAATAAAAGTGCAAAAAGGAATAATTCTGAAAAGGTAAAAACTAGGTTTGAGAATATCTAAAAAGTTGGACTCCTGGTGGCTGAAGGGTACAAGGTCCTTTTATAGGAAAAGTAGTGGAAGCCCTAAAAATGCTAAAAGACAAAATAGCTAGGCGGCTCGGCACACTCGACCTGGTGCTCGGTCGAGTGACCGGTCGAGTTGGCTTTCCTTCTGCTCCTTCCACTCGGTCGAGTCCCTCTCCGCACACAGTTGAGTGTCTGGTCGAGTGGGCAGTCGAGTGGGACTCCGGACCTTGGTTCTTCAGCTCTAACTCTCTTGTTTTCTTCTCTTCTCAGCTCCATTCTTATTCAGAAATCCTTCCATGCTCCTTAGGCTCCAAAATCACCTGTGTATGCAAGAAAACATGCAAATGCCATGCAACTACACTATAATGCATAAACATTCCTAAAACTATGCAAAAGGGGCCAAACGAGATGGTAAATGATCCAAAAGAAGTGAAAATACTAAGGGAAAACAAGGTAAATTATATGAACATCAGAAAGCAAAACGCTTAAGATGTTTAGAGTTCTAAGAAGAAAAGAAAGAGAACCATAGTGATAAAGAAGAATTCTCAATCCGCTAGAATGATAAGAAGTAACCTCCTCCTAAGCCTAAGTGCAAAGAATAAGAGAATGGGTTTGAGAAGAGAAATCGATGAAGGGTAGAGAAAGGACCAACTTCTGGGCTAGAATTTTAGGGCTGAGTTTCCTTGGAGACCTTTGGGTAGACGGGGTACTGCTCTTGTATGTATCAGTTAGTTTCAACCTTTATCCTTCTCTTAAGCTCAACTCCTTTCCATGAGAGAACCTTGTTCTGTATTGAGAAAACCACTTGAGAAGGAGACCATCATTGTCTCAAACCTTTTACCCTGGCCAAATGAGTTTGATAACATTGCATAGCTTGATTCAAGGTTCTCTATTAATAAATGTTAAAGGGAATGATTGATATGATTGCATGTGTAGATTAAATTTTAGAATCTTTTCAGGTTGTGATGAACTTGTCTAAAGTTTTTGAATAAAGTTCCTTAACCATGCATCATAGAATTAAAAACAAGGACCTTGATTCTAACTACTTTATTCAGCATTTTTTAGGTTCTGAGACCCCATCTTCAAACCTCTATTCCATACTTTGTTCTTGATTGTTTGCTTGAGGGAAAGCAAAGAATAAGTTTGGGGGAGTTGATATGTCTATATTTTGTCTCTCCGTAGCATGTATTTAGCTAGAATAACTCATTGTTTTGCATCACTTTCTAGTTTCTTTTATATAATTTACATGTTTAAGTAGTTCTTGTATCATCTTCCCATACATCTTGCATATTGGAGTATTTCAGGTGTTAGGAGATATCCAGACTGTTGGAACCGAATGGAGGCTGAGACGTGCATCCAACTCAAGCGCACAACAAATAATGCAACGTCGGACTCAACCAAGCTCAACTCGACCATTAGACTTGAGCTCACTCCCGGGAGAGAAGTCATGCGACTCAAGCACCACTTCAAGGGGTCGATACGCTCACACTAGAGCACCACTTGAGAAGCACCCCAGGGAGAGACACCATGCGACTCGACCAGCACGACTGGAAGAGATGACATTCCACTCGACCGACCACGCCAGACATCCGACTCGATCGACCCGTCTCACATGCTTCAGAAGATTCCCGAACCGCCTCTCTATCTTGTCGTTATATGTTTTAGAGTTTTCTATGTTTTGCTATAAATACTCTCATAAGTCTTTACCCAAAGGATATTGTTATTACCCTAGGATTTATGAGTAGCCACCATAGATTCTGAATCTATTTAGAATTTGCATTTGTTTCTTTGATCATAAAATATCATCTACTTAATCATGCTTGTTTCAACATTTTCTAGGTTTGTGTTCTTGAGTATGGTGTTTTCTGGGTTTGAGTAGTGTTAGTGTTCTTGAGAGTTGGATGATTAGGTGGACAATCTTAGTGTATAGGGTGTTTAAGCTTAGATCTGATTGTTTCTCTTTTGTATTAGGATTCTTAATTCTAATTTCTTACTGATCATCTGGAATTAAAACTTAGGCATTTCATGACTGCTTGATTATGTTTCTCTAGCGAGAGCTAGGTTTGGAAGTGTTTGAGTGTGAGTAGCTTCTACCAAGAGATTAGATTAGCTAAGTTGTGATGTTCATTGTCTAGGGATAGTTTGTTTGTAGCATGTTAAACACTCTGTAGACTAGGAGACTCTGCCTATATCAATTACTTCCACCCTTAGGACTTCTACCTTTCTTATTGTTATTGCATTCCTGAGACTATTTTCTGTTCTTGCTGTTTAGTTCATGCATAGACTTGTTTCTGCTTTTACTTATTCATGTTCACTTCTTATCATGCATGTTCGTTTTTAGTGTCTAGTTTATTTCCGTTTTGCATTTTGATCATTCTAAGATTGTTAGACATAAACACTCTCTTTGAATTGACTTGATTAGTGATATCTTGATTGCATCTTGAGTGACTAGCATTATTCCATTTGGATTGATACCTATTGTACTGCAATGACATGATAATACTCTAGGATAATTGATAGTAATCAAAGTAACATGTTCCCAGCCACAAGTGTTACTATTTCTGAGATCCATGAACGCCCCACTAGCCTCAGTTTTCATCTATCTTCCCGCCTCCTCTTGCTGTCAACCTCAACATCTCTCCGCTCATCGGATCCAGATCCTCTCACCAAGTGTTTACTTGGCTGCAGCTAGATGGGAGCTCTGCTTTGACGTTGGAGTCGACGAAGACCTTGACGAAGAAACCTACATCCTCGACATCCTCTGCTTTTGTTTCGTTAACCCTGTGGCCCAAGTTTAATCCTCACTCTTATCTCAGAACCCTGGAAGATAGTTTACTTTGTCTAAATTATGAGTCATCCCTGACCTGGAAGATCCTTAGACCCGCTGATTTTAACTTCATATCAAAGTCAGATCTGTTTGTATCAGTTTATCCTGCTCGGTCTAGCCGAATATTCCTGTGTAGCAGAATACTAGATGTTTCGGTTATATTTAATTCTGAGAAATGTGCTAAGTTATATTTTTAACGGGTTTTATAAACGCTTTAATTTTATTTATTTTGTCCTTTCAATCCTCTCAACTCGTCCAACAACGGTTGAAGTTTTCTTCTTTTTGAATTACTAAGAGGTTCTGGGCCTAGGTTCGTACATTCCCTCATACCAGAGACCAGAATATTTTATATGGTTCCCTCCCAAACACCGTCCCTCGAACCAGCGACCTCTAGACGGTTGAAGTCCTTGCTTGTAGCCTCTTTCATAATGGGGTTTGATAAGTTCAAGGTCAGCAGCTGTCTTTTAACTTTCTTCAATCGTAGTAGCTCGAGAAATAAGGATGGACTCATAGTAGTATACCAAGTCATTTACATGAACAGTAGGCTGCACGAAGGTAATGTCTTTTGAAGAAAGATATACGTTGAAGAAAAATGTAATGGCGATGAGAGCTCAAAGTAACCGACCTGAGATGCATGGTATGAGTGGCGGAGGTACAGATTCTCACGCAAATTCTCAAAAGGAGAAAGCATCGGAAAACATTGCCGACCTTTAAAATCTGAAGCGTCAAATTAAAGATATTTTAAATTTTTATATGGAGGCCCTGTGACTCTTATTATAGAAGACTCTTATTATCCTCTTTTTTTAATCATGTATCTGTTTTTAAAAAATCAACTTAAAAGGAAGGTCATCTCTGTATAAATTGTTTTTTTATGTTCATTTTTCTTGGTTTGACAAAAAAAAAAATGTTCATTTTTCTTTAGTTTGAAATAACTATTGTTTTAAATTGATATCGTTGTTGTCATAGACAGTGTAAGCTGGAATCTTGGTAATTCTTTAATCCAATAATGATAACGATTTGCCTTCATTATTTCATTAATTAACTTTAGGGTTCAACTACAACGCAACAATTATGGCGACACTATCTCCTAACTTCTATATATGCGAGAGTATTATACAGTATAATAACTTTCTTGAAAAAGAGCCAAATGAAATGATATATTTTTCATTCATATATAAGAACTAATAGGACTTAACATTCAGTACACCACAAGATAATTTTTGTTGTACAAAATATTATTTAAATCAGTTTAATTCGATATATCTAATATTGATGATCATGTTAAAATAAAATTTTAAAATAAGGATTTAACTTGTATTGAATAGATTAATAAGAATTAGAAAACTTATTAATCTCGACTAGAACATGACTTGTCATATAGCAACAATTGTCGAGTCTCTGTAACTATTTACATCAAATACCATTGGTGTTAAGATTTTTTGATTTTTTTATTGAAGGTAAAAATGTAAATTAAGTCCTAAACTAATAAAATCTTGTGAATAGTTATTAGTTTTCCAAAAAAAATTCACTTTCTCTCTTTTGACTAATTATGGAAAAAATTAGCAATTAGAATTTTAAAATTGTTAACTAATCGGAACATAAAAACTAGAATTTGATACGAAATAATACTATTTATTTTTAGTAAACATATTTGAAAGATTTTTCAAGATTTAAAATTATGATTCTTCTATCATTTCTACTTTAATTCGGTTTAAAAGTATTTTGAATTATCATTTTATATTTATGATTAATCAATATGTAAAATTTTCCAGCATATGTTGTGGTTAGAATTTTTTTTAAAATGGATATATATTACTCACTCTAGAAAAAAAAGTATGTGTTCAACATTCCATATATGTGGGTTGGTGAAATAAAAGTCTTTGGTTGATAAAATTAATAAGTTCTATTTGCTCACAATTATTATATTATAATTACTAATTTCAAATATCTCACAAAATTATGATGCAAAATACGACAAACATATATACAATAGAAATGTATAGTATACAAAAAAAAAAATGGGGCATTCGCAAAAATCCCCCTTTTTAAAAATACCCCTTCATGTTGACCATTTTTAAAACTACCCCTTTTATGTACAAAATGACCAAATTACCCTTTTATGAGTGACAGCAAGAATGTACAGTCATCAAAATCAAAAATATTTTCCTGCGAAAATTGAAAAATTTTCTCGCCAAATTTTTTGAAATTTATACATTTTAAAAACATTGTAAACGCTTTTAAAAACATTTTAAAAGCGTTAACAAGGTTTTCAAAAACCTTGTAAACGCTTTTAAAAACCTTGTAAATGCTTTTAAAAAGCTTTTAAAAGTTTTTAAAAGCATTTACAAGGTAAGGTGTTTAAAAACCTTTTAAAACCCTTTTAAACACCCTGTAGAAACGTTTACAAGGTTTTTAAAAACATTGTAAAAGTGTTTACAAGGTGTTTAAAAACCTTTTTAAAAACTATTTGAAAACTTTTTAAAAACCTTTTAAAAACTTTTAAAAACCTTATTAAAACCTTGTAAAAGCGTTTACAAAGTGTTTAAAAAATCTTTTAAAACTTTTTAAAATATCTTTTAAACACCTTGTAAATTTTTTTTGGCGGGAAAATTTTTTGTCGAAAATTTTTATCAAAATTTTTATGACAAAATTTTTTTTGGCGGGAAAATTTTTTGTCGAAAATTTTTATCAAAATTTTTATGACAAAATTTTTTTGGCAGGAAAATTTTGTTTTTTTTTTATTGATTAAAATATTTTTCATCTAAGGGTAAAATGGTCATTAAAATTAAAGGAGGGCAAAAATAAAAAATGGCCAAAAAGGAGTATTTTTGAAAAAGGGTATATCAAAAAAGGTATTTTTAACAAATTATAAAAAAAAAATACAGTAATCTTCTAAATCTCACATAATAACAATGTAAACACAATTAGTAATCCTAAGTGGTCAAATTCGATATTAATTTGTATACATGTCAAAGGAAAAATACACTAACCTTCAAAATATGTACAAAATCTACAGATTATACATCAAGATGAAACAAATCTGAAAATTTGTATATTATGCATTATACAAATTAAATAATAGTTTTAACTTTTAAGAGTTATTAAAATCATTTTAACATCAAGTCTTGAGTCTTTTAAGTAAGATTTTATGAAAAGAGCAAGGGACCCATAAAAAAAATGATAGGCTAGAATAGTAAGGGAAAATCGATTTTTTTTAAGTGAGCAAAGTGAGAGGAAATGAATTTGGAAGTCACCTGATGTGTCTGCATTTTATAGGATTTTACCCATGGTTTTTACACTTGTTTTGAGTCTTTTATTAAGTCCAAGTGTGCTTTTAGAGTCTTTTTAGTCTTTTGTGAGTCTGTATAGGTCTTAGGTGTCTTTGAAAGGAATCTGAGCGTTTTGGGGATGACAACATGCATCTGGAGCTAAATTGGTTGAAGACTGATCGAGGTAGTCAGCAGATGGAGTGAGACCAGAAAAACGTTCCGGATCGACTGATCCTTTCTAGATCGACCATTCCCGTCCCCGACGCAATCTTTCCTTTTCTGATTTAAACCGACTTTTTAGGGATTTATTTTACTATTTAACCACGGGGCTCGACCCCTAGAAAAAACAACTTTTACCCTACGCCGTTTTTGAGCACTTGTAAGCCTGGAGAAGATCTCTAATCCTTTCTAACCCTTTGGAGAAGAATTCTGAACCCTATTATCTCTTTTTGCAATTCAAACATGTTTTCTTCATATTTGATTTGTGATTGTTTCTGTTCGATGTCTGAGTAGTCTTATTGTTGGGTTTCGGGTTTCAAAGGGGGTTTTATGATTCACTGATTTAGGTTGTTAGATTTGGGATTGACCTATTGTGTTCTTCATCTATTGTTGTGTTTATTGCTTAAACTAGATTAGCCACCTAGTTTATGATCATAAGTTTAATTCATCTAGGCATCAAAAGTGTTGTTGAATTACTTGAAAGAACATAGGTGAGCAAGGTGATCCTTAGCCAACGACAGTTGAAGTTGGGGCACCTTGTGTACAGTTCCATGCTCCAAAATCGAATGCCTAAAAAATGTGAGGATCCGGGACCATTTACCTTGCCATGCACGATAGGAGATCTCAAGTTCAGCAAATGCCTTTGCAATCTAGGAGCAAGCGTGAGCCTCATGCCACTCAGTGTTGCGACTCAACTTGGCCTCTATACTTTCAAACCGACCCAAGTCACCCTCGTCCTTGCTGATCGTTCCACTCGACGCCCAGAAGGAGTGCTGGAGAACCTACCAGTGCAAATTGGGAACTGCTACATTCCTACTGAGTTCATAGTTCTGAAACTTGACGAGGAATCCCAAGAACCGATTCTACTTGGAAGAACTTTCTTGGCCACAGCTGGTGCGATGATAAACGTCAAGGAGGGAAAGATCGATTTACACATGGATGATCTGATTTTGAGATTCAATTTGGAGAAAGCAGCTAAGAAACCTACGATTGATGGTCAAACTTTCTGGGTTGATACCATAGGCGAAATAGCTAATGAGATCTATGATGAATTGTGTACAAGTGATCATCTGGCTGTAGCACTCACCAAGACGGAACCAGAGCTGGGATATCTCTCTGAGGAGACTGAGAACTTGGCCAGAACACTCGATGCCGCAGCAGTTCTGAAACATGAAGTCCTATTCATCAATCTGCACCCTGGACTGACTGATCCGGAAACTGGAATGACTGATCCAACTCCTCTTGAGGAAGCATCCGATAAAGGCGATGGATTGACCATTCCAAGCGACAGATCAGCTGATCCCGAAATTTGCCCTGGGACGAAATCAAATCAGGAGGATTGGAGCGAACTCAAGGCTCCAAAGTTGGACTTAAAGCCACTCCCAGAAGGGCTAAGGTACGCATATCTCGGACCTAACTCCACATATCCGGTTATCATTAACTCTAACCTAAACAATGTTGAAACCGCACTCTTGCTCTGCAAGTTAAGAAAATTTAGGAAGGCTTTGGGCTATTCCTTAGATGACATTTCAGGTATATCACCGGAGTTGTGCTCACATCGGATTCACCGCGAAGACCCATCTAAATCCTCCATCGAACACCAAAGGAGGCTAAATCTGAACCTTAAGGAAGTGGTGAAGAAGGAGATCCTCAAACTGTTGGGAGCCGGAGTCATTTTCCCATTCTCTGACAGCACTTGGGTGAGCCCAGTCCATGTCGTACCAAAGAAAGGAGGGGTGACAGTAGTTGCAAATGAGAAAAACGAGTTGATCCCCACCAGGACAGTAACAGGGCATGGCATGTGTATCGACTACCGCAAGCTTAATGCAGCCACAAGGAAGGACCACTTCCCTCTTCCATTCATTGATTAGATGCTTGAGCGTCTAGCGAACCACCCTTACTACTTCTTCTTGGATGGTTACTCTGGTTTCTTCCATATTCCGATTCACCTGGATGATCAGGAGAAGACCACTTTTACTTGCCCCTATGGCACATTTGCTTTCCGAAGAATGCCTTTTGGGTTGTGCAATGCCCCAGTCACCTTCCAGCGCTGCATGATGTCGATCTTCTCCGACTTAATCGAGGAAATTATGGAAGTCTTTATGGATGATTTTTCGGTGTATGGCTCATCCTTCTCCTCCTGTTTATCCAACTTGTGCAAAGTACTTCAACGCTGTGTGGATAAACACCTTGTGCTGAATTGGGAGAAATGTCATTTCATGGTCACCAATGGGATTGTTCTCGGCCATCGAATTTCAGAGAGAGGGATAGAAGTCGACAAAGCCAAGATAGAGGTCATGTCCAGTCTGCAGCCTCCGAAACCGTTAAAGACATTCGCAGCTTCCTTGGCCATGCTGGGTTTTATCGAAGGTTCATAAAGGATTTCTCCAAGATAGCTATACCACTCACCCAGCTGCTGTGCAAGGACATCTCTTTTGAGTTTACTGCAGATTGCTTGGAAGCGTTCCTAACAATCAAACAAGCACTGATCTTGGCTCCAACAGTACAACCACCCGATTGGGATCTGCCATTCGAAGTTATGTGCGATGCAAGTGATTTTGCTGTGGGAGCGGTTCTGGGACAACGCAAGGATGGTAAGTTGCATGTTGTTTACTACGCTAGCTGGACACTCGATGGAACACAGACCAAGTACGCCACAACAGAAAAGGAATTACTCGCCATAGTCTTTGCCTTTGAAAAATTCAGATCCTATCTGGTTGGATCCAAGGTTATTGTGCACACAGATCACGCCGCACTGCGCTACTTGTTAACTAAGAAAGATGCTAAACCGAGATTGATGCGATGGATACTACTACTGCAGGAGTTCGATCTTGAGATAAGAGACAAGAAGGGGATTGAGAATGGGGTCGCAGACCACCTTTCTCGGCTGAGAATTGATGAAGAGATCCCCATAGATGACCGACTCCCTGAGGAGAATGTGTATGTGGTTTCAGCCTTCATCGACTGCTACAAGGAGAAGCCGATGTTAAGGTCCTTCAACAGATAGTTAACGATTCACCATGGTATGCCGATATCGCAAATTATTTGTGTGTTGCAGAAGAACCTCCGAACTTCACTGGAAATGCTAAAAAGAAGTTCCTTAGAGATGTGCAACGCTACTTCTGGGATGAGCCTTTTCTCTACAAGCATTGTGTTGATGGCCTCTACAGGAGATGTGTTCCTGAATCGGAAGCCCAAGGAATTCTTTTTCACTACCATGGTTCTAGCTACGCGGGACAGTTCGCTACTTTCAAAACCGCGACAAAGGTGCTCCAAACAGGCCTCTGGTGGCCTAGTTTATTCCGAGATGCACACGACTTTGTCTCCCGATGCGACTCTTGCCAGCGACCTGGGACCATCAGCAAGCGGAACGAGATGCCACAAAATTTTATCTTGGAGATTGAGGTGTTCGACTGTTGGGGAATCGACTTCATGGGGCCTTTTCCACCCTCTTACTGCAATCTCTACATACTTGTTGCAGTGGATTACGTTTCCAAATGGGTTGAAGCTGTCGCAAATCCTACCAATGATTTGAAGGTAGCCTTTTAGATGTTCAAGAACATAATTTTTCCACGGTTTGGTGTTCCTAGGGTGGTAATAAGCGATGGGGGCACTCACTTTATCAACAAGCTTTTTGCAAACCTTCTGCGAAAACATGGCGTGACACACAAGGTTGCTACCCCCTACCATCCACAGACCAGTGGGCAGGTCGAGGTCTCTAATCGAGAAATCAAGAGTATCTTGGAGAAGACAGTTAACTCAACCAGAAAGGATTGGTCCTTAAAACTCGATGAGGCATTATGGGCATATCAGACTGCTTACAAAACACCCATCGGCACAACCCCTTTCCGGCTGGTTTATGGGAAATCATGTAACTTTCCTGTTGAGTTTGAGTATCATTCCTTATGGGCAACCAAGCAGATGAACTTCAAACTCAATTCCGCAGCAGAAAAACGCCTTATTCAGCTAAATGAGCTTGATGAGATTCGCATGGATGCTTATGAGAAAACCAAGATATACAAAGAAAGGACCAAAGCCTTACACGACAAGAAGATTATCCCCAGGGATTCTGCTGCGAATGATTTGGTCCTTCTTTTCAACTCGCGGCTGAAGATATTTCCTGGGAAGATGCGTTCCCGTTGGTCCGGATCTTTTCGAATCAACGAAGTCATGCCCTATGGTGCCGTTGTACTTTGGGACCAAGGAGGCCAAGAATTCACTGTCAATGGCCAACGTCTTAAGCCATACCTAGCAGATCATGATCCGACTGAGGCCTATCTTCCTTTGGAGGAACGACAAGCTGCTTAAGCAGAAAGAAAAGTCAGGCTCGAGACTATAAACAAGCGCTAATGGGAGGCAACCCAAAGGGTTTGCATTTGCTTACCCTTCTATTTTGGTTTTGTTTTTCTTTTCTTAGGACATTTGCTATTTTTATTTTCTTTACAGAGTTACTCGAGAATCACGTTTGGTAGTGAGTTTTGTTTTCAGGAACATGCTCTAAACGCAGAAGATGCGAAACCATTTTCAAGGAAAGTTCCGTGGTGGTCAGGATTAGCTAATCCAATTGTGGATTGACTGATCCCCGTTCCAGGTAAGTAAAATCGAGGGACGTAAAAAAAAAAAAAAAAAAAAAAGAAGGAGAAGGAAGGAAGAAAATTGGTTTTCGGGTTTATGAACTTAAATTGAACCGGGTTAAACCGGATTCGTGTTCACACTCCATAAAACCTAATTCATTTCTTTTTTTTTTCCTTCCTCCTTCGTCGTCCACAAACTCGATTTCCCTCTCCTCTCAAATCCTCTCTCGTTTGATTCAAATTTTGGGTTTCTCCGACTTGATTTTTCATCCTTTACCCAACCCAATTCTTGTGCCAATCATTCGAACAAGGTAAGTGCGTCCTCTCCCAATTTATATTCGGTTTCGGTGATTCCAAGGTTCACTTCTCAATGTTTGAGATTTATGCTATTCTCTCCTCTTCTTTACCGTTGATGATTGCATTGGTGAGATTGATTGTCCTAGATAAATCTTGGAGATAGATTTTGGTTGCAATAACTTGAATTTCGCATAGGCTTGTAACATGGATTGATTTAGCTTAGGGAATTTTCGATTGCTTCAATTTTTTCTAATATATTGGCTATTTACTTTTTATTGTAGACAATGCCTAAACAAAGTCGTAGCAGAAAGGAGACTGCCACTCCTTCCGAAGAACCGCCAACGAGAGTTTGGAATGATGAGGATACTAAGGGTTTGAAGCTACTCGGACAATGCAAGATGGAACCAACTCGTTTTGTTGATCGGGGGTTTTTTTCAGAAGATGAGTATGCTGTCGGATTTCGATGTGTTGGTGAAAAACATGGGGTTTGGTACTTTTGCTGAGCAAGCATGGGACTTGCATGATCGGCTCGCTCGAGAGTTCCTCGCCACTGTGCAAGTCGATTCGCCGGGTGGTTCTGATATGATGGCTGAGCAGTGTTCGATCAGCTTCTTCCTACTCAAGAAACATTATGTCATCCCCATGTTTGATCTATGTGACATATTCGGTTTCCCCAGAAACACATTATGCACGATGGAGAAGCTCGACAGTAGGACAGAAATTTGGAAGCTTATTGCTGCTGGGCAATATGCTTCTCGAAGCGCCAGGCAGCCTCGCATCCGCAACCCCGTCCTCCGAATCACGGCGAAGTTCCTGAGTAACACAATTTATGCTAGGGCTGAGACTAGCACATTGCAGCTACCTGAGTTGTGGATGTTCTTCCATGGTCTTCGCAGGTTCCTTCACGCTCCGGATTCCCCACTATACCACCAAACTCATGATGTTAACTTTGGCTTCCTGCTATTTAAGGAGTTTGAGCCGGTTCGGAGGAACATGGCTCATGCTAAGAACAAGAGATTTCTCATCGGCAGCTTGGAGTCCTCTATCATCGAATATTGCGGCGTTGTTTTGCCACCACACGCTGAGGTGTCACAGCGGAAGTTGCTTGACCTCAAGTACATGATTACTAGTGAGATTTTGGTGAGACACAACTTCTGCTATCGCTTCTAGACCAAGACCGGCCAGCTTCGTTATATGCTGATCCCTATGCCTATCGTCACCTCCCTCCGCAAGGTTCAGAACATCAATTTTGATCCTCCTGTTGACATCCTTATGGATATTGATGATGTTCTTTTGGGAGAGGAGCGAGAGCCTGCAGCCCTCCGATCCTGTAGCCGCCCACAACCCGCCGGGGCATCTACCTCTTCGCAGCCATCTCAGCCCCTTCCACTGTTTCCTCCTTTCGATGTGAACCAGTTTCTTGCCGCACCGCCTAAGGAGCCAGCTCGCACCGAGTTTGAGAGATGGGTCTACGACACTCAACGGAAGAACAACGTGCTACTCACTCGCCTGGCTACTTGGCTCCAGAGTCTCGCGCCATCCTGTTTCGCACCACCCCCAACAGCTCACATCGATACCGAAGACGAGGAGGACGCAGCTACTGAGCCTCTGGGGTCTGACCATTCCGCGACGTCCTCACCATCTCAGTAGTTCTGACCAGTAGCTACCTCTTTCCGGGTTACTCTGTTTTTCTTTTCTAGGATTTTTATTTTTAACTTTTGATTTTTATTGTTGGAGGTTTCTTTTCCTTAGTTTTGCTTTCACACCGGGACGGTGCGAAGTAAGTCGGGGGAGGGATGTCTCCAAGTTACTAATGACGTTTTCTTTGGTTGTTTCTTTTGATTTTTCTTTTATTTGAGTCAGTTTGTCGTGTCTAAAAACAAAAAAAATTGGGAAACTATGATCATTTCTAGGAATCTTTTGCTTTGAACTAACACTCTTATGATTGCTTTAGTACTTTTGATTTTTGAATGAATCTTGGAATGAACATGAGCAGTCTCAACACGCCCCAAAAGACACTCGCCAAGGAGAACACTAAGTTGAACCAGAAGTTGTCTCTAGCTTTGACAAGACTTAACCAGATTTAATTTCTTACCTTGGAGCTTGGTATACATCGGACAAGACTCCTCCCTTTAAGCCTTACAAGACATGCAACTTCTCACAAAGAATGCTTCCCCTATCTCTTTCCTTCAGTACTCAGTAAAAAAATAAAAAAATAAAAGAAGAAGAAAGCAGAAAAGGATATAGGTAATAAAAGAAGTGAACTGAGGGGTGTGCGTAAACCCGTGCATCTTTCGGAACTCATGGAAACCTGTCCGCAAGAAAAGAGCAAAGGATTGATAAAAAAAATAAAATGATACCCTAGAAAATTAGGGAGAAATCAATCCTTTGGAAGTGAGAAAAGAGAGAGGAAAGGGAGCATAAGAGGAGGTCTTGGGCGATAAGAGGTTGAAGGAGTCAACAGTTCAATGATCGATACTACCATGGTAAGACCGCACCTTTTTGCTAATCTGATGTAGAGAGACAACGATGGGGAGACTGAAGGTTCTCTAAGGCCGTGGAGTTCAGAGTAGGGAGTGTTGATCCTAATCATGGGCAGAGTACAGAAAGTAGTTCTCAATTTGATTTGATGAAGAGTGCAAAGAAGAGGTTCCCAAGAATATGTGAGTTTCCACTTTCAAACCTTTTATCTGTTCTTGAGTTTTTGTCTGTTCTTGTTTGAGGACAAGCAAAGATTCAAGTCCGGGGGAATTGATGTGTCTGCATTTTATAGGATTTTACCCATAGTTTTTACACTTGTTTTGAGTCTTTTATTAAGTCCAAGTGTGCTTTTAGAGTCTTTTTAGTCTTTTGTGAGTCTGTACAAGTCTTAGGTGTCTTTGAAAGGAATCTGAGCGTTTTGGGGATGACAACATGCATCTGGAGCTAAATTGGTTGAAGACTGATTGAGCTAGTTAGCAGATGGAGTGAGAGCAGAAAAACGTTCCGGATCGACTGATCCTTTCTAGATCGACCATTCCCGTCCCCGACGCAATCTTTCCTTTTCTGATTTAAACCGACTTTTTAGGGATTTATTTTACTATTTAACCACGGGGCTCGACCCCTAGAAAAAACAACTTTTACTCTATGCCGTTTTTGAGCACTTGTAAGACTGGGAGAAGATCTCTAATCCTTTCTAACCCTTTGGAGAAGAATTCTGAACCCTATTATCTCTTTTTGAAATTCAAACATGTTTTCTTCATATTTGATTTGTGATTGTTTCTGTTTGATGTTTGAGTAGTCTTACTGTTGGGTTTCGGGTTTCAAAGGGGGTCTTATGATTCACTGATTTAGGTTGTTAGATTTGGGATTGACCTATTGTGTTCTTCATCTATTGTTGTGTTTATTGCTTAAACTAGATTAGCTACCTAGTTTATGATCATAAGTTTAATTCATCTAGGCATCAAAAGTGTTGTTGAATTACTTGAAAGAACATAGGTGAGCAAGGTGATCCTTAGCCAACGACAGTTGAAGTTGGGGCACCTTGTGAACATAATCGAACTAGAATTTAAAGCTTGCTAGGATTGTTTAGATTCAAACGACGGTTTAGGATTCATTAGATTGCCTTGCATAGATAATTAATTCTGCGACAGTAGGTTAGTTTTATATTTGAGATTCGAGTTCAAGAACTGTTCCTAAAGCTATCCCAATCCATCTCTCAATTTCGTGATCATAACCCTTGATTGATTCCCTGCGCCCAATACTTTCTCTTAATTTTACAAACTTTTATTTATTTTCTGCTTTGATTCGGTTACTTGAAAAACAATCTTCCTATTGCTTTAGCTATACTCGGTCTATATAATTTCATAGTATATCGTTTGGTCTATGTGGATTCGACCCTGAAGTGCTACGACGACACCACTAGATCGTGGTTGAGAGTGCTTTGGGTTATTGATTTAACTCTAGATCATCACCAAAACTTGAAAAGAGACTCGCACATCCTTTGATCGATAATATCCTTTGGTAGACCGAATGCCATATGTTAAATCAATGTAAAGAGATGATAATGGAAATTTTGAAAGTTCCTTTGGATCGCACGATTCATCATATGGTGTGTTGATGCTTCCCATGGGCAATTACATAAATTAAAGAAGTGATATCAAGGCAATAAAGAGTGGAAAAAGGAGTTTTCTAAAGATAAGTGAGTTCCTGCCTTTCTAAAACCGTTCTCTTAAGAATAGAATTTTTAGTTGTTCTTGTTTGTCCTGTTCTTTCTTGAGTACATCCAAATGTTCAAAATTCAATTCTAGAAATGTGTTAAGTTATATTTTTAACGGGTTTTATGATCGTTTTAATATTTTTTACTGTGTCTTTTCAATCTTCTCAACTCGCCCAAAACAAGTTATTTTTATTTTTAAATTAGTAAGAGGTCCCGGACCTAGGTCCGTACATTCCCTTATGCTAGGGACCAGAGCATTTTATATAGTCCCCTCCCAAGGGTCATCCCTCGAACCTGCGACCTGTACACGGTTGAAGTCTTTGCTTGTAGCCTCTTTCATAATAGGGTTGGTAAGTTTAAGGTCAGCAGCTCTCTTTTAAGTTTCTTCAAGCGTAGTAGCTTGAGAAACAAGGATGGACTCATAGTAGTATACCAAGTCATTTACATCAACTGTAGGCTGCACGAAGGTAATGTCTTTTGAAGAAAGATATACGTTGAAGAAAAATGTAATGGCGATGAGAGCTCAAAGTAACCGACCTGAGATGCATGGTGTGAGTGGCGGAGGTACAGATTCTCACGCAAATTCTCAAAAGGAGAAAGCATCGGAAAACATCGCCGACCTTTAAAATCTGAAACGTCAAATTAAAGATATTTAAAATTTTTATATGCAGGCCCTGTGACTCTTATTATAGATGTAAACTCTCTCTCAAGGATATATCTAGGAACCAGTTTTAGAATCTAAAGCAGGAATGGATTGACAAACACAAATACAAAAGGAGTTAATTAAAATAAAAGTTTAGAACAATGCTATTACATTAGAGAGGGGGCAAGCAATGATAAGCTTTCCCCTTGATGTTTTATTTGGAAGCAAAAGAAACTTGAACAGAAACACACATAAATGTCATGTCCTGATCACACCGAATGGAAACAAAAGTCACACTTGGTACTTATATGATCAGGTTATATCAAGCCTGTTTGTAGCAGTGGCAGTGTCTGTCAGTGCCCTCAATAATCGCAAAGCAGACTGGAGGAGAACCGTATGTGGCTTTGCAACAGTTACAGCATATCGAATCTGTGGTTCCGTGGGCTGTCGGGCACTCGCCGAGGAACGCACGTGGACTACATCCACTTGTGCAAGCGACACCCTGAGCCTCGGTCTTAATGGATTCCTAGATGTTAGAATGTTAAGATATTCATCAGCACAAGATAATTAAGAGACAAGTGGAAAGTATAATATACAGATGAGATCATTCTAACTACAAGAAAACAGGGTTTTAGCACATATAGTCGGAACTGGGATAAGTGCTAAACCCTCTTTAGTACAAGAAAACAAGTGCAAAGTACAATATATAGTCGGGAAACCCCTCGTTTTCTTGTAGTAAATTGGTAAAACTAATATTATACCAGTTGAAGCCATCAGGAGGACAACCAAGAGAACAGTGAAGCTGACGGAGTTGATGATGTTCTTTGCCATTTCTTTTCTTCTTTCCTTTGCCTTCGCTGAAACTGTTTCTTTTATTTTTCTTTTGGATTAACTTCAAACTTTGATGATTTAAATCCGACGGCGTTGTCATTTATTTATAGGCAAAATTTTGTAACTCTGTTGTATTCGTTTAATCACTTCTCTATTCTTTCTGATTTTCCCAAGTTCATTATGTCGCCACAATTATGTAAGCCTGTCTTTGCTATCCTCTTTTTTTAATCATGTACCTGTCTTAAAAAATCAACTTAAAGGAAGGTCATCTCTGTATAAATTGTTTTTTATGTTCCTTTTTCTTTAGTTTGAAATAACTATTGTTTAAAATTGATATTGTCGTTGTCATTGGCAATTTTCTTTAATCTAAATTGATAACGATTTGCTTTCGTTTAGTTTATTAATTAACTTTAGGGTTTCAGCTACAACGCAACTGTTATGGCGACACTATCTCCTAACTCATACTTATGTATGGGAGAATATTACTATAATAACTTTAGTTCATTAAATATTTGTGGTACTATTGTTACAAATTTTTTAAAAACGAGCCAAATTAAACGATATATCGTACACGCATATAGGAGTAAGTTAGGTATTAACTCTTATTCATGATACATTGGGAAACAATTTTGTATTACATTCATCTTAACAAAATCTGTTTAATTTGATATGTCGAATATTAGTGATGTTAAAAAATAGTAAATGTGAACATAACCCATATTAAACTGTTAGATTTGTTGTAAACTAGAGAGTTTAAGGTGTAAATCTCTTGTTCTTATTTCTTATTAGGAATAGAGGTTACATATTTATAGGGCAAAGGAGTAGCCCTAAGACCAAAACAGAATAGGAAATACAAAGTATGAATGGGCCATAGGCTATGGGCCTAATGGGCTGAACCCATGGACTAATGGGCTGGACAGTAGATGGGCCGGTCTAATGGAGTCTACTTAAGTGTTTTACAACACTCCCCCTTGGACGAAATGACCGTGCCTATGTAGGATGAGATCGATGCAATGTGCTTAGGGGATGCTGCCTCATTAAAACCTTACCAGGAAAACCCAGTGGGACAAAACCTTGGTGAAGGAAAAAGAGTACAGCACACATTGCTCCCCCTGTTCCAAACATCACTCCAAGTCCTTAAGCCTCCGCATTCCAATCTGGTGCGCGAGCTTCTTGAATGTTGTGGTCGGCAGTGCTTTGGTGAAGAGATCAGCTGAGTTGTCGCATGACTGAACTTGCACCACTTGAACTTCTCCGGCCTTTTGTAGTTCATGTGTGAAGAAGAACTTGGGCAGTATGTGCTTCGTCCGATCTCCCTTAATGTAACCATCTTTGAGTTGTGCGATGCAGGCTGTGTTATCTTCGTAGATGACCGTAGCTTCCTTGTCTTCGATCATACCACTATCTCTCCGAATGTGTTGAGTCATGGACCGCAACCATACACACTCGCGGCTGGCTTCATGGATGGCTAGGATCTCCGCGTGATTTGAAGATGTAGCTACAAGAGTTTGCTTCATAGAACGCCATGAGACCGCAGTACCACCATGTGTAAACACATAGCCAGTTTGCGATTTGCCATTGTGTGGATCGGATAAGTAACCTGCATCAGCAAAACCAACTAAACCTTCTTTGTTATGGTTAGTATAATAAAGACCAAAATCCACCGTCCCTTGTAGGTAACGTAGGACGTGTTTAATACCATTCCAGTGCCGTTTGGTCGGACAAGAACTATATCTTGCTAGGAGGTTCACGGCAAAGCATATGTCTGGTCTAGTGTGACTAGCCAAGAACATTAACGCTCCTATAGCACTGAGGTAAGGCACTTCTGGACCAAGGACCTCTTCATTCTCCTTCTTAGGAGCAAATGGATCCTTTTCTACATCAACACTTCTCACTAACATTGGGCTAGTCAATGAGTGAGCTTGGTCCATATTAAACCTCTTGAGTACCTTTTCTGTATATGCCTTTTGGTGCACAAGGATCCCATTATCTCTATACTCAAGCTGCAATCCCAAACAGAATTTTGTTTTGCCTAGGTCTTTCATTTCGAATTCTCTCTTAAGATATTCTACTGTTTGGGCGATTTCTCCAGGGGTTCCAAGGATGTTTAAATCATCCACATACACTGCTATTATCACAAATCCTTTGTTTGCAAACTTCTTTATAAACACACATGGACTGATTGGGTCGTTCTTATAGCCTATCTTAGCTAAATAATCACTCAATCGATTATACCACATTCGACCGCTTTGCTTCAGCCCATAAAGCGATTTGTCTAGCCTTATGCAGTGTTGGTCTCGAGAACCTTTCTTATCTTTAAGCTCTATACCCTCTGGTAATCTCATATAAATTTCATTATCCAGTGGACCATATAAGTATGCAGTCACAACATCCATTAACCGCAAATCCAGTTTCTCTCTTACAGCCAGACTTATTAGATATCTAAAAGTCGTTGCATCCATCACAGGGGAGTAAGTCTCCTCATAATCTATGCCAGGTCTTTGAGAGAATCCTTGTGCTACAAGCCGTGCCTTGTATCTTACAATTTCATTGTTTTCATTTCTCTTTCTTACAAAGACCCACTTATGTCCAACTGGTTTAATTTTGGGTGTTGTCCTTATGATCGGACCAAACACACTTCTCTTCTTTAAAGAGTTTAACTCCACATCAATAGCTTCTTTCCATTTAAGCCAATCTTTGCTTTGAGTGCACTCTAACATGGATGTGGGTTCATGATCCTCATTTATCTCAAGTGCTACCTTGTATGCAAATATATCATCAATGTCGACATTCTTTCGGTTCCATTGAATACCAGATACAATATAATTTATTGAGATCTCATTATTGTCGGCTCCTTCAGGCTTATGAGGTTCAGCGTCCTGATCCTCACTTGGTGCCTTAGGATTTTCTACGACATTGTCTGTATTCTCTATAGTTCCCTTAGCCTCGGTCTGTTTTGCACTTTTAGACTTCCGAGGATTTTTATCTTTGGAACCTACCGGTCTACCTCGTTTTAAACGTGGTTTAGACTCTGTAGCAACTTGGTTATTGTGTTCCTTTTGAACATCAATACGTACTGGTGCATTGCAAGCTGGTATGTACGATTTTGTTACTTTCTTTGGGTCAGCAAAGGAATCTGGCAATTGGTTAGCTAGGTTTTGCAAATGAATAATTCTTTGGACTTCCGCATCACATGCCATAGTCCGAGGATCTTGCCATTCTAAGGATGTTTGATTCCATGTTAATTCTTTACCCAGCTTGCTAGTCTCTCCACTTAACATAGGGAATTCGGACTCAACAAATTGACAGTCCGCGTATCTGGCCTTAAATAAATCTCCTGTGGTTGGCTCAAGATACTTTAAAATAGTGGGAGACTCATATCCAACATATATTCCCATCCTCCTTTGAGGTCCCATTTTACTTTTCTGTGGTGGAGCAATCGGTACATATACGGCACAACCGAATGTTTTGAGATGGGACAAGTCTGGCTCTCGACCCGATAATAATTGGGATGGTGAATATTTGTGTTCACTAGATGGCCTGATACGTATTAGTTCGGCAGCATGTAAGACCGCGTGTCCCCAAGCCGACACGGGCAGCTTCGATCGCATTAACAATGGTCGAGCTATCAATTGTATTCGTTTAATGAAGGATTCAGCTAATCCGTTTTGTGTATGGACATGTGCTACGGGATGTTCCACACTCACCCCCATGGACATACAGTAATCATTAAACGCTTGGGATGTAAATTCACCAGCACCATCGAGACGTATAGTCTTAAGTGGAAAGTCCGGAAAGTGTGCTCTTAACCGAATGATTTGAGCTAATAGCCTAGCAAATGCTAGGTTTCTCGTGGATAACAAGCAAACGTGAGACCATCTGGTTGATGCATCGATCATAACCATAAAATATCTAAATGTCCCACATGGTGGGTGTATTGGTCCACATATATCACCTTGTATCCTTTCCAGAAAATTTAAAGTCTCTTTTGTGACTTTGACTGGTGAAGGTCTTATAATAAGTTTCCCTTGTGCACATGCTACACAAGTAAGATTTTTAGGGAAAACTTTTCTTTCTTTAAGGTTGTGCCCATTCGAACTCTTAATCAGTTTACGCATCATGTTCGAACCCGGGTGGCCAAGCCGGTCATGCCATAGAGTGAACTGTTCATTGAACATTTTATTCTTTGCCATGTTAGCTTCTATCATACTTATCTTAGCATGGTATAAACCAGTGGCTAGGGCAGGTATAGTCTCTAAGACTTTCTTATGTCCTTTTACAATTTCTGTAATGTATAGGAATTCTTTATTTCCTTCACCCTTGGTTTCAATGTGATAACCATTTGATCTTATATCTTTAAAGCTCAATAAGCTTCTCTTAGAGCTGGGTGAGTATAAGGCATCACTAAGTTCGATATGTGTACCGTTAGGCAACAAAATGTGAGCCTGGCCGTAGCCTTCTATTAAGCTTGCTATACCCGCAATTGTGCTAATATTTGCATTTCTTTTTGTAAGATTTATAAAATATCTTTTGTCTTGTAATATGGTGTGGCTGGAACCACTGTCCACTACTAGTACACTCATGTCCTCGGCCATCTCTATAAATAGGACAATAATTTTGTGTTTTAACAAGACTTTCATAAACTAAAATCCTTTGATTTAAATTTAAATAATTATCCATTACATAGAAATAGAAATTAAATCATAGAAAGCATTGAAATTAAACCAAAATAAAAACGAAAATTGTTCATCATTCTCCTAGGCAGTCGGAAGTCTCATGGTCCAGCAAGTCATCATTCTCATGATCGAAGTCTCCTTCATCATCGATGTAAGCATGGTTAGCTTCAGGAGTCTTTTACAAAACTTCTTGATATGCATCAATGAGATGTTTGGGTGTCCTACAGTTCTTAGACCAGTGGTTTGACATACCACATCGGTAACAAGTCGATTTGGTCTTGGTTTGTGGTTTGAAGGACACACGGCCCTTATCACCACGTCCGCGACCTCCTCGGCCTGCTTGACCGCCACGACCACCACGTCCTCTACCACCACGGTCACGGCCATAGTGTCTTTCTCTGTGGACATAGTTGGTCTCTTTAGGCTCATCAAGTACCTTAGAATCTGTGGCACCATTCTTTCCCAAATCAACCTTGTGTGCTTCTGGTAATGGGGCTGTACCAGGAGGTCTCATAGCACTGTTTATCAGCAACAACTCATTGTTCTGCTCAGCTAGAAGCAAGCATTCTATAAGTTGCCCATAATCAGCAAAACCCTTTTGCCGGTACTGTTGCTGAAGAACAATATTGTTAGGGCTGAAAGTAGACAAAGTCTTTTCTATCAGCTCCTCCTCAGTAGTCTCTCTTCCACACAGCCTAAGGAGTGAGACAATCCTAAAAAGCTCAGAGTTGTACTCATCCACGGATTTGTAATCCTGGATCCTTAGGTGTTTCCAATTGAATTCGGCCTTAGGAAGGAGCACAGTTTTCTGGTGTCCATAGCGGCGGTTAAGCGCTTTCCAAAGGACCGAAGGATCTTCTATGAAGAGGTACTGATTTTTGAGACACTCAGCAAGGTGATGGTGCATGTGTTGGATACACTTGTTATTGTTTCTATCAGTGCTCTCAATACCCTCATCGATGCAATCATGCAAGTCACTCGATTTCAAATAGATCTTAGTGTCTTGTGCCCATTGCAAATAGTTCTTTCCATAAGCTTGCAAAATTGGGTAGTCTAGGCTCTTAAGACTTGACATCTGCATAAAACAGAAAATAGACAACCGATAGTTATCATGCGGTATTTGAGACCGAACCATGCATTAGGCCATGCGGTATTTGAGACCGAAACATGCCTTGCCTCTTATTGTTTTTCGGTTTAAAATCATGCATGCAAGACAACAAAAGCAAATAGATAATGCATGCAATAGTTTCCTTTATTTCTAGATAGGATTTCCTTTTTACAAAATTTCCTATTTAATCTAGGATTCAATAATATGAGACTTAGGATAATTGCTAAATTATTTTAGGTGTTTATCTCCAATATGTTTTAATTCCGATTTCATGTTTTAACAATTATGAAAAATTAACAAACAAAAACTTTCTCTTAATCGAACTTAATCCTAGAACAATACTAATTTATGCAACCGATTTTTCTAGCATCCTAACATGGTCCGATTTTAATTTATGATGCATGAACAATCCAAGTTTAAATCTCCTAGAACAATTAGATCAAATCCTATCATATGATCCTAACAATTTTAATTCTAGGTTCTTATGCAACACAAACAAACAAGCAATCAAAGACAATTTAAAACAACCAAAATCGGATTTTAAGCTTGATGTAATTTGGTGCAATTATCAATCAATCTAACAATCCTAACAATCTGATTTTAAGTCTTAGGATTTAGAAAATATAAAGTTTGTTAGATTGTATACTTGGATGTTTTAGGGTTCTATAGTTTTAGTTCAAATTCGATCATAGGGTTTTGAGGAGGTTTGAATTTTACCTTAACACCTTAGGATTCTGACTGGTTTGGACCGGGAGCTAAAGACCTCGGTATTCTACTCGATCAGCTCCTCGCGAACTCTCGGACAGATACTCGTACCGCCTGTGTACCGCTCTCGATCAGATCCGTGTATCGCTACCGATCAGCTCCGTGTATCGCCTGCGTACCGCTACCGATCAGCTCCGCGTATCGCCTGCGTACCGCTACCGATCAGCTCCGCGTACCGTCTGCGTACCGCTACCGATCAGTTCTGCGTACCGTCTGCGTACTGCTATCGATCAGTTCCGCGTACGCGAGTTCACCCCCGAACCAAGTAACCACAAACCTCGATAGGGTTTTGAGGGAAACTTGATCACAAGCTAAGGATGCTTGTGTATCAGAAAGAGCTTCGAGATCAAGAGAGATTCTCGAAGGAAGATGAAAGAATAATAGGCGGTTTAGGGTCTTAGGGAAGAAGTGAATAGGCGGCTGCTTTTAGGGTTTAGGGCTAGAGGCTATCGTGCTGATAACGTGTTGTAAACTAGAGAGTTTAGGGTGTAAATCTCTTGTTCTTATTTCTTATTAGGAATAGAGGTGACATATTTATAGGGCAAAGAAGTAGCCCTAAGACCAAAACAGAATAGGAAATACAAAGTATGAATGGGCCATAGGCTATGGGCCTAATGGGCTGAACCCATGGACTAATGGGCTGGACAGTAGATGGGCCGGTCTAATGGAGTCCACTTAAGTGTTTTACAACAAGATTTATGATATTAGAAGCTTTTATTAATATCGATACAAACATGACTATACATATACGGAAACAAGTTTTATGTCAAATGTCATTTTCCCTGCACAAATGTGGTCTAGTGGTAAGAGAGAATTTGGGGGAGGTTGGAAGGAACTAACCCAGATCCGAGTCATTCTTGAAACGAAAATTATAGTTGGGTGGATCGGAAATTCTGTCAGTTGGTACTCGGGCCAATTGGTTTATATGCTAGTTAGAAATGCAGGTGGTCTGACTATCGCTGATATTAGTCGGAAATGACCAAACTCGGAACATACAGTGTGGTTATTATATTATACCTATGATTATTCCAAACTCGGAAATGTCCTTTAAACTATCCTACTTGTCTTATATTACTCTTTTCTAATGAATGAAAATATATGTTTGTTCACAAAAAAACTATATTGAATTATTATATTATACCTATGATTATTAAATATGTGACAACCTTCCCACAGGTTTGATCTGCAGCTCAATTGGTGACAGCTTGTCATGTGGGAAGGTTGTTAAAGGGTGGGGACCAGGGTTCGAGGAACGCCTAGCGCACCAATAACCTACTAGTGGATTTGGATAAATAGTTCCTGTCCACAGTGAGGAGTTAGGATCGATGCCCTGCAGGACCAGCTTGGAGACTATGGAGGCAAGCTAGCAGTGAGGCTAGTGGGGTTCACGGGACAGATCTTTACAAAATAAGTAAATTTTGTTTCGTGCGAGCCGACTATGACTGCCTGGTGGTGATGGATTTTGTGAATCTGTCTTAATAGTTGAATCCGATATGGTCCTAAAAGATTTTTCAATCATTGGAAACTTCTCAAAGTTGAGGATCCCCATGAAAAACTCTTAGAGCCCTTATCTTTACTTTTGTTGTACTATCTTTGCATAATGTTGTGTGCTTTAATTGCAAGAAAGTTTTTGTTTGTTCAAAAAAAAAACCTCATAAATGTGGTCGACTATTTATAGCCAAATAAATATTTGTAACTTTGTTATATTCGATTTAATCACTTTTCTCTTCTTTCTAATTTTGCCAAGTTCATAATATGGCCAAAAATTGTTGGAATTAATCAAAATTCTGATTTCCTTTCTAGAATCTTTTAAAATGCTATCGATTTAAGGATGCATTTATTTTGACAAGAGTTTATGATTGAATAAATATTACATTCATTCAACAAAAAAGAACCATATGGTTTTGTTTGTTTCTTCTTCTGCCACAAGCTAACAATGATTGCGATTTCGATTGTAGAAAGCTTATAGCTCAAAGCATAATCGAATCTGATCTTAATGCCCCAGATTCAGTCCCTCAACTCTCTCTCTCTCTCTCTCTCTCTCTCTCTCTCTCTCTCTCTCTCTCTCTCTCTCTCTCTCTCTCTCTCTCTCTCTCTCTCTCTCAAGGAACAGATATTAGAATGCTAGGCGGTAATGGAATGACGAACGAACACAAATACAAAACAAGTATTATATATATACTGATTGAAATAAAAGTGTAGAGAACATGAGTTTACATTTGAGAGGGGGCAAGCAATGATAAGCTTTACCCTTGATGTTTTATTTGGAAACAAAAGAAACTTGAACAGAAACACACACAAATGTCATGTCCTGATCACACCGAATGGAAACAAAAGTCACACTTGGTAATTATATGATCAGGTTATATCAAGCCTGTTTGTAGCAGTGGCAGTGTCTGTCAGTGCCCTCAATAATCGCAAAGCAGACTGGAGGAGAACCGTATGTGGCTTTGCAACAGTTACAGCATATCGAATCTGTGGTTCCGTGGGCTGTCGGGCACTCGCCGAGGAACGCACGTGGACTACATCCACTTGTGCAAGCGACACCCTGAGCCTCGGTCTTAATGATTCCTAGATGTTAGAATGTTAAGATATTCATCAGCACAAGATAATTAAGAGACAAGTGGAAAGTATAATATACAGATGAGATCATTCTAACTACAAGAAAACAGGGTTTTAGCACATATAGTCGGAACTGGGATAAGTGCTAAACCCTCTTTAGTACAAGAAAACAAGTGCAAAGTACAATATATAGTCGGGAAACCCCTCGTTTTCTTGTAGTAAATTTGTAAAACTAATATTATACCAGTTGAAGCCATCAGGAGGACAACCAAGAGAACAGTGAAGCTGACGGAGTTGATGATGTTCTTTACCATTTCTTTTCTTCTTTCCTTTGCCTTCGCTGAAACTGTTTCCTTTTGTTTTTCTTCTGGATTAACTTCAAACTTTGATGATTTAAATCCGACGGCGTGGTCATTTATTTATAGGCAAAATTTTGTAACTCTGTTGTATTCGTTTGATCACTTATCTATTCTTTCTGATTTTCCCAAGTTCATTATGTCGCCACAATTATGTAAGCCTGTCTTTGCTATCCTCTTTTTTTAATCATGTACCTGTCTTAAAAAATCAACTTAAAGGAAGGTCATCTCTGTATAAATTGTTTTTTATGTTCATTTTTCTTTAGTTTGAAATAACTATTGTTTAAAATTGATATTGTCGTTGTCATTGAGAGGGTAAGCAGGAATCTTGGCAATTCTTTAATCTAAATTGATAACGATTTGCTTTCGTTTAGTTCATTAATTAAATTTAGGGTTTCAGCTACAACGCAACTGTTATGGCGACTCTATCTCCTAACTCATACTTATGTATGGGAGAATATTACTATAATAACTTTAGTTCATTAAATATTTATGGTATCATTGTTTCAAATTTTCTAAAAACGAGCCAAATTAAATGATATATCGTACACGCATATAGGAGTAAGTTAGGTATTAACTCTTATTCATGATACATTGGAAAACAATTTTGTATTACATTCATCTTAACAAAATCTGTTTAATTTGATATGTCGAATATTAGTGATGTTAAAAAATAGTAAATGTGAAGATAACCCATATTAAACTGTTAGATTAATGATATGAGAAGCTTTTATTAATATCGATACAAACATGACTATACATATACGGAAACAAGTTTTATGTCAAATGTCATTAGTTTTCCCTGCACAAATGTGGTCTAGTGGTAAGAGAGAGTTTGGGAAAGGTTGGAAGAAACTAACCCAGATCTGAGTCATTCTTGAAACGAAAATTATAGTTGGGTGGATCGGAAATTCTGTCAGTTGGTACTCAGGCCAATTGGTTTATATAATAGTTAGAAATGCAGGTGGTCTGACTATTGCTGATATTAGTCGAAAATGACCAAACTCGGAACATACAGTGTGGTGACCCTTCGAAAAAAGTTCACTCTGAAACACTTCGGTATGTTGTTTCTAGGGTTGACTGGATCAGCCGATATGGTCTATTATAAAAAGTGTTATTAGTCATTTAGTTATTTTTGTATAAAAGGTCAAAATATAAATTAAATCTTAAACTAATAAAATGTATGAAATTATTATTAGTTAAAACATTATTTTCTCTCTCTAATTAATTATGGACAGAAATTTGTTATTACTTTCTAAAAAAAATTTAGCAAATCAAAACTTCAAAAGTAGGATTTGATACAAAACTATATTATTGTTTTTTCTGAAAGTTTTGTTAAGATTTAATATTGTTATTCTAGTGTTATTCTTTGATTTCATCTTTAAACAATATTGAATTACTTTTATTTTAGTCTTTTCTTCACGGTCGCTCTCTCTTTGGCACAACCACTGAGGTATCTTTCCCTAGCGGTGCCGAGTCTGATCGGCGTCGATGGGACATGGTTTCTATAGTCTGTTCGGTTCTTGTTTCAGCTTTATCAGAGGTCTTTTGAGATTCCAGATCTCACCTCCGACAATGCTTCAGCTTCAATCCCACTTGTTTCCTCCGCATCCGGTGACTCTCCTCGGTGAGATTGTCTCATCGAGTTCCCAGCCACCTGTTACTGTTTATAAGATCCAAGAACGCCCCACTAGCCTCAATTTTTGTCTATCTTCCCGCCTCCTCTTGCTGTCAACCTCAACATCTCTTCGCTCATCAGATCCAGATCCTCTCACCAAGTGTTTTACTTGGCTTCAGCTAGACGCGAGCTCTGCTTTTACGTTGGAGCCGACAAAGACCTTGACGAAGAAACCTACATCAACGACGTCCTCTGCTGTTGTTTCGTTAACCCTCTGGCCGAGGTTTATTCCTCACTCTTATCTGAGAACCCTAGAAAAAACTTTACTTTTTCTAAATTATTAGTCACCCCTGACCTAGAAGATCGTTAGACCCGCTGATTTTAACTTCATATAAAAGTCAAATATGCTGGTATCATTTT
Organism: Camelina laxa; assembly: GCA_024034495.1. Classification (NCBI taxonomy): domain Eukaryota; kingdom Viridiplantae; phylum Streptophyta; class Magnoliopsida; order Brassicales; family Brassicaceae; genus Camelina; species Camelina laxa. Next base: position 16,771,356 of record CM043882.1, on the reverse strand, counting down.
ATCCTGCTCATTCTAGCCAAAGTTTCCTCGGTAGCAGAACACTAGATGCTTCGGTTTTGCTTGAAAACTACTTCTGTCACGGTCAGTTGAATAGTTTGGTCTGGAGGTTTGCTATTCTGCACTTTGTTAGTCTGACCCGCCAGTCGGGCCATCTTTAATGATTGCATTCCCTGTTCCTTTATCCTACATATCACCATTAGTTCAACTGTTTCAGTGTCAGCCGGTAACTAGGTTTGATCTGAACTCCACTCTTCCCCTTCCTAGTCATCGTTACTTAGCTTACGGATACCATTAGTCCGAAGATTGCTAGAGAACCTTAAACCGCCTTTGTTGCTAGACAGGTTTAAGATTCTTATGAGAACCATGTTAATAGATTCACCTACGGATGATCCTCTGGAAGGAGATAGCTTGCTGAAACTAGGCAGTATGACCTCACCTCTATGGAGTAGGGGTTCCCTCTGTTTCATCAGCCTCCTCTCTTTATCTCGCCTAATGAATATGGTTTCCATAATGCGACTCAACAAGTTTTTGAAGCTCCCATAATTAAGCTTGAAGAATAGTGGTATTATGACCTCTGCTCCAAGAAGTAGTACTTACTGCAACCTCTTCAAGCTACCTATACCCAATCACAGAACCACAATAACCATTGTAGTGACCGGATTTTAGAGCACTCTCAACCTTCCTCGATCCTTTGGCAAAGCTCTACTTAGAGTTGCCCTTGTCAGTCCGGTGAGACCTTCAGCTTTGGCCGTTTCATTGCCACCCAGTTTTCGAATCAAAACAGTGGTCATCTTCTCTTCCAGTGGCATGCTCAAGGAAGTTGCATCTATATGCCTTGACCTTACAAGTTATAGAATGCTAGCTAGCTTTTGGTTCATAACTCTCAAGCTCCAAATATCTTTTGCCCTTATCTACCTTCGTCGCTTTGTTGCTTTAAACTATGGGGAGTGCCCTCTTAAATTGTCCTTTAAACTATCATACTTGTCTTATATTACTCTTTCTCTAATGAATGATAACATATGTTTGTTCACAAAAAAAACTATATTGAATTATTATATTGTACCTATGATTACTAAATATGTGACAACCTTCCCACAGGTTTGATCTGCAGCTCAATTGGTGACAGCTTGTCCTGTGAGAAAGTTGTTAAAGGGTGGGGACCAGAGTTCGATTAACGCCTAGCGCACCAATAACCTTCTGGTGGATTTGGATGAATAGTTCCTGTCCACAGTGAGGAAGAGAACTCTCACTACTGCTGAAATAGTTGAGCAGGCTGTCTACGCTCCTTCACATAGCTGTGGTTTAATGTATGTTTGTACTGATTTCACAGGATGGGCTTGAAGAGGAATTTTTTACTGCTGAAATAGTTGAGCAGGCTGTCTACGCTAGGCGATTGCTTTCCCATGAATTTGGCTCAATAACAAATGTCTTCTTTATGGTATGCATGTTCTTTAGACAAATAAAAAAAAATAAAATAACGGTATTCAACATATTTAGATCATATTTAAGGTCTGTTTAAACTAGTGTCTCCAGTTTCTCATGGAGCTGGATGTGTTTTGTAGGGAATGGAAGAGCCATTTCACAACATTGACAATGTCATCAAAGTTGCAAACATAATGGTAGATGAGCATGGACTTCATTTCAGTCCCCGTAAGGTCACAATTTCAACCAGTGGCCTTGTTCCTCAGCTGAAGCGTTTTTTCCGTGAGTCAAACTGTGCTTTGGCTGTCAGTCTGAATGCAAAAACTGATGAGGTTTTGTTTGATGCTCTGACCTTATGAGGGATGATCTGACCTTATTGAACCCGAGTTCATGCTCAAGTATGTTATGATAGAGATATTCATGTAGCTTTACTGTCATAATTCTATTCATGGATCAAGGAGAGAACTTATCAACCAGAGAGTATAGAAGATACATAAATTGAATCGTTGATGGAAATGTCAATACATGAATACCTTCGCCATAAGAGTTAAACGGTAGACGCCGGTGACACTCATCACGGCGGCGTAGATTTAATGTAATAACACGTCGCAATTTCATCGGTGTGTATTATATTAATTTTACAAAATTCATGTAAACCGTTTAACTGTTAATTTAACCGAACTTGAACCAGAATCTTTAAACCAAGTCTATCAAGCCTATGCAACTTCAAGACTCCAAAGGCAAAAGGATTACGTGATTAATCTCATTCTCAAAACTTATTTTTTTCGTGAGAACAGCGAAGAAAGCAGAGCAAAGAAGAGGAAGAAGAAGAAGATGATGATGATGATAATGATGGAAGAAAAAGTTATAGACTGTAACCACAATATGACCGTCGACGACATTAATCTCTCTCTCTCCTCCGTATCACTTCTCCATCTTACGACTACTCTCTCCTTCCCCATCCGTCTTATTTTAAATTAAGTCAGTGAAAACTTCTCTAGAGAAAATAAACTTGAGTGATCAGAGTTTATACACTTTTTATTTTATTTTTTTAAAAATACGATCTTGTATGAATATTTAGTTTCTTCTTTTAAAGATTCACTTCCTATATTTAGTGGTCTCTAAAAGTTTCAGTGTATACATTCTACTTTTTTGTAGTATATATCTACTAATTTTCTCAGAGATAGAGTAAAAGGAGTAAAATATATTCTAACGTGTTCAGAGTATAGAATAAATCGTAGAAGATTTATACTAAAAAGTTTAGAACATTGAGTAAACCGTAGAATACATACTCGGAATATTGTAGAATATTGAATTTCGAACTACTAAACCATTTAGAACAAAAACTATTCCTGAAATTAGTATGACATGTACAAAATGTTAAAATACAAAATCCATTTTTTCAGAATAGTAGAAAATGTTTTCTTAATCTTTTATATCAAATTTTATCCATCAGAAAAATAACTTATACATTTTTTTTTTGTAAAAAATTGTTTTACCTCTATTATTGTATATCTACTTATTTTCCTATATTTTACTTTTTATAACTTGTTAAATTTAAGTTTATTAATTTGTACGAGTACTTTAGGTAAAAATGACCATTTAAAAAAAAAGGTGTATTTGGACAAAAAAAAATTTCTGATCCTTTATTTCCAATTTTCCTTGTAAACGCATATAAGCGTAAGTTAAGAATCCTCTATATATTAATAGAGAATCACTTTCAGTAAAAGCTGAGGTTTCATGTTCACAGAGCTCCTTTACTAATTTAATAAATGTTCTTACTTCTCATTACTATTTACATAAATATGCCATTAAAATATATGAATTAATGTTTTTTCTATTAGTTTTTAAAAATGAAAGATTTAATCAACTTTTAAAATTCAAAAATGTATTTAATTATCACTTACATAACCTATTTAATTATTAAAAGTAAATTACATTCATAAAAATTATAAACCATTTATCTTTTTTCTGAAATGCTAAATTTATTCTCCTATTTTCAAAAAGTCTGAAGACTATTCAAATATATTTAAAATAAATAAATAAATAAATCATGACAATAATCATAAAAGTAAATTACATACCACAAACAAAATTAAACTTATTCACCTATTTAAAATTTTGAAACGCAAAACTTATTCTCCTGTTTCAAGTATTAAAAATTAATTATCACAATATAATTTTAAAAATAAAGAAAATTTCACAAACAATTTTAAATCTATTCACTAATTTAAAATTTTGAAAAATAAAAACTTTGTCTTCTATATAAATATTTTAATGACTATTTAAATATATGTGACTCAGCAATCTTAACATGGTATCCATGTTATTGATTTTTTAAAAAACCTAGGACAATCCTATAAGTTTTCACCAGAACTACACTTATTGATTATTTACAACTTTTTGTACATTTTTTTCATTGCATTTTTACACATAGGATTAGTTTAAATTAATTCGATTGGTCTAGAAAATATTTCTTTATCTAGATAATGGTATAATGATGTAGATAACAATATGAAACAGAAAAGATGTGAATTGATTTTAGAAACACAAAAAGACATCAAAACTTTCTGCAACACGTTGAAATTCCTTTTCACGTTTAAATAGTTCATGGGTGAAACGTATTACATAAAATAAACGTAAACTTGAATAAACAAAAAAATAAACTTTATTTTGAGATTTTGTTTTACACAAACAAATCTTAAATCTCAAATAATAATATTATTCATAATATTTTATTTGAATCGATTTAACCCGCACATAGTGCGGGTTAGTACCTAGTTAACTCTTATTCATGATACATTGGGAAACAATTTTGTATTACATTCATCTTAACAAAATCTGTTTAATTTGATATGTCTAATACTATTCTTATTATTTTTTTGTTGCTTTAAACTGTGCGAAGTGCCCTCTTAAATTGTCCTTTAAACTATCCTACTTGCCTTGTATGTTACTCTTTCTCTAATGAATGATAACATATGTTTGTTTTAAAAAAAAAAAACTATATTGAATTATACCTATATTTACTAAATATGTAAATTTTGTTTCGTGTGAGCCGTCTATGACCACCAGGTGGTGAAGGATTTTGTGAAGTCGGTCTTCATGGTCGAATCAGCTATGGTCCTAAAAGATTATTCAATCATTGCAAACTTCTCAAAGTTGAGGATCCCCTTGAAAAACTCATGGATCCCTTATCTTTATTTTGTTGTACTATCTTTGCTTAATGTTGTGTGCCTTAGTTGAATGAAAGTTCTTGTTTGTCCCAAAAAAAACCTCATAAATGTGGTCAACTATTTATAGACAAATAAATATTTGTAACTTTGTTATATTTGATCTAATCACTATTCTCTTCTTTCTAATTTTCCAAAGTTCATAATATCGCCAAAAATTGTAGGAATCAAAATTCTAATTTCCTTTCTAGAATCTTTTAAACGGCTATCAATTTAAGGATGCATTTATTTTAACAAGTATTATGGTTGAATAATTATTACATTCATTCAATGAAAAAGAACCATATGGTTTTGTTTGTTTATTCTTCTGCCACAAGCTAACAAAGACTAGATTTTGATTTTAGAAAGCTTATAGCTCAAAGCATTTACCCACTTCCAGCTATACAATGTATATTATATCCAATTACATCCACACTATATAAATTTACTTAATTAACCAAAATCAATAAAGCTTCTCAATTGCGTTAAAAACTGATAATTCAAGTTTCAAAATTAGATCAATTTTTGACAATTTTAAACAAATCAAACATCAATAACAACTTAGGTAAGAGAATAGCAACATTTACAGCATTTTTGTATAGGTAATGCTTGATTCGGACCAATAATGAGGCTTCAGATTCCCGACTTCAATTACCACTACAGACGACAAAACAGAAGCATATGTGTAATATATGAGAACGAAGCAAAAACCGAATGAAAAACTAGTCGGGTCATCGATTTAAAACACAATTGAAAAGTTAAATTGATTTTGGTTAATTGGGTAGGTTTCTATAGTATGGATGGAATTGAGTAGAATATAAGTCGTATAGATGAAATTGGGTAGATACTAAAACTATAGGGAACCTAGTTGAAACGCTACATTATATGGGGATTGCCCTATTAAAGTTTATATTTGATTCATGAGTTTTCATCTCAAAAGTCCCTAAATAAATTCTGACAATCTCACAACTTTCTCTATTTAATGGAATATTGTTTTGATTTTTAAAAAAAATCGGAAAAGTGGTGTTTTCAGTGTTATCCAAGAAAAAGACAAGATAATTACAAAGAAAACCTGGGTATTTTCCACCCAAGCAAACCTTACTCGGATCTATTCAGAAACCCGGAAATTTTTTAAAAAAAAAAACTTAATCGACAACTGTAAACTTTATTCTTAAAAAACCGCTCCCTCCTCTATTTCTTTGAGCAAATCAATCGATTTGGATGAAGGAACTAGGGTTTTCATCTTTCAATCAACCCCTAAATCGATTAAGAAGATGGTGGAAAAAAAAGGGTTTGCCGAGAAGGAGCTCTCATTTGAAGAATAAGATGGGGACAGATTCGAATCTGGGAGAAACTATTCCGGTGGTAGAAGAAGAAAGAGAGGTTCCGAAACCTACCACTCCGGTGGATAAAGAAGGGAATCACGCGAATCAGGAAGAATCCGTATCTCCGGAATCAAGTAATCAAGAGGAAGATGATGAAGAAGGAGGAGATAATGAGGGATCCGTTTCTGTGGAATCAAGCGATGGAGAAGAAGAAGATGAAGCAAAAGACGATGAAGGAGAAGAAAACAATGATTGTGAAGGAGGAGAAGAAGAAGATAAGGAGGGAAGTTCGAACTCAAGAACTAACTCGAGAAGGAGTACAAGCCAAAGTGAGAGCGACCACATTGATTCAAGTGTAAGTACAACTAGTGTGTCTCTTGCTTTGTCATTTGGAATTGATTTGGATTTTGAAATTTAAGTAATACTGGTTACGCTTGGTAGAACTAGTGTGTAAACCTAGCATAACTAGTGGTTGTAAAACTGGTACAACTAGCGGGTGTAAAACTGGCAGAACTGGTACAACTCGTGTGTGTAAAACTGGTATAACTATGTCAAAGTGGTATTGTTGCAGGAATCAGAGGAGGAAACAGAAGCGATGCAACCTTCAGGAAACAAGAAAATCAAGCTATCGACAAGGTGTCATATTTATGAAAGTTTGACAATGCTAGAAGGCTTGAAGCATCCACTGATAGTTATGAGAGGGATTGGTTTGAGAAGCATCCACAATTCAATCACAAGCTTATGGGAATGTGGATGTTCCTTCTTCGAACGAAAAAAATAGAAAAAAAAGAAGGAAGCATGGTTCGTTGTAACTGTTGTACCAATCTGTTATAGTCTGAGGGAACACGCGTTGATGTCTGGATTAGAGTGTCGGAGCTATCCACTTCATTATAAGAAAGCTGGCAGTAAAGTCTTGAAAACGAAGTATTTTGGAAATAAAAAAAGGTTAGACTTGAAGACGTGAGAAAAAAAGCTTGAGGAAATGGAACCAGATCGTTCTCTTGATAGGTTGAAGATGGCGGTCCTCTTCTTTCTAGGAAGCATCATTGTAGGCCAGACAAAAGACTCGGGGAAAGATGCTATGGGTGTCGATGATTTTTGTCTAAGAGCGGTGAATGATCTAGATTTTTGTTAAACTTTTCTTTGCGGGAGATTATTATTCGATCACATGCTAAATTCGATTTCCCATACAATGAGACATTTTGGGGGGGGGGGGTCGTGAAGAAAGAGGGTGTGTTATGGCCTGTTCCAGGTTTCTGTATTCCTTTGGAGGTGAGTTAGTTTTAAAATTTGAAGTCTTTTTCATTGTTGATATTTCTTATAATTAAAGTTAATTTTAGTTATATGTGTGTTGTGTAGTTTTTACTATTTGAGGCAATTCCAAATTTGGGGAATCAATACATTGAAGAAATTCCTGATGCGGATGAAAAGTGTCCTAGGATGTGCAGGAGAATGTTTAAGAAAACTGGGAAGAAAGGGTTTCCTCTTCGGGAAATAACTGATAAACTTGGTACAACAACGGTTAGTTATCCTAACATCTAAAGTTACTTATCCTTTGTATAAATTGGTTTGTTATGTATCTAAAGTTCATCGTTTACATAGGAAATTGCTAGTGTGATTCCATATATTGATGAAGAAATTCTTCTTCTCAATGGAATCATGGAAGAAGCTGAGGAAGATGATACCCATGATGTCATTGTTGCCAGTTGGATGTGGCGTCTTCGTAGAGGATAATTATCTGTATTTTTTTAGGATATGTATACAGCAGATGTGTCTTCTCGGTTAGGACAAAACAATGCGAATGTGGTGGTCGGGGAAACAGACGCTTGAACAACCGTTGAAGCCGGATATAAAAATCAAGTTCGATAACATTTCGGCCAAGATTGATAAGATTGAAAAAAGGATCGAACCGTTGGAAGAATATGTGAAGGAGCAAAAGAAATCAAAGGTAAGAGACTCTGGTAATACTTGGTAATACTAGAATATAAGGTGTTAACTATATTTGGTTTCATGGCAGGCACCTACAGATGAAGATGATGAGCTCCCTGTAGATCCACCAAACAAGCATCCGAGTACTTCGCAAGTAGCAGAAGGAAGAGAGAAGAAGAAGAGGGGTGGTAAACGGAATGCGGTAGACAACATTGACACCTGAATCACCACAAGGTCCAAGACTAATCCGGTGTGAAAACTATGTTCTTTTCGTCGTATTACTAGTAAAACTATGGTAAACTATGTTATTCCTGGATTTGCCATCGTATTACTAGTAAAACTATGTAAAACTATGTTAAAACTATGTTAAACTATGTTAAACTTCATATCTTTTTGCAAAATATAACCATTCAATAAGATAATTCATAGAAAAGGATAAAACATTCTTCCTAAAGGAACAACATTCAACAAGAGAAATCAAGAGAATTCATAGAAAAAGATAGGAACATCCTTCCTTATGGAACATCATTCAACAAGTTCTCAACCGGTTACCAACCAACGAAGACAAGAGTGATAATCTCAACGAAGATAATATCAATCATAACACAATTTTTCAAGGAGATCAACTCGACTGGAAAGACACGCCACCACCTTCCTTAGTTTGGAAATCTCGTTAGTCTTGTCCTTAAGCTACAACTTCAAATTATAGATATGCGTATGATGGGGCGATTTCCCTCAATTTCTCCCAATGGTTATCAACATCTTTCCTTAAGCTTTTCATTTCTTCTTCAATTGCATCAACTCAAATTTTCCACCTGTGCAATCCATCATCCGACACAATATATCAATGAACAGACATCATACTCAGATCTCTCAAATGTATTTAATTTAATTTGATTTACCTCATACTTAACGCAAGTAAACCATCTCTTTTTCTCTGTTTATGCTGGAGAGATCTCTTTGACAATTCGTTCGTCACACGGGCATATTAGAGGCATGCCCAAATCACCATCGGCTATGGCTGTTCGCAACGCGTCTAACTTCCTCGCCCTCTTCTGATCAGCATAGTATGGATCCGCCTCAAATTGCTCCATGGTTTGAGAAGAGAGAAATTAGAAATCTAGATCGACTTTCAAGATGGAGAGTGGATAAGAGAAGAGTTTCGAGAGAATGAATGGATGAGAGTGGGGAGAGAGAAGACGATGAACGAAGCTCGATTGTGAAAAAGGAGAAAATCTTTGGGGCTGTGGTCAAGAAAAAAAGGAAAAAACCTTAAAATTATTGCCACATGTGCCATATGTGTGCGTTCACACTGTGTGTTCACACACAATTGTACCGATTAATGCAATTGCACTAAACTTGGACATAGTTGTAGTTTAGGGGATTTTCAGTTTAATCAGTTATACTAAACCTTAACATTATTTTTTTTAGTTTGACAGTTGATTAAACTTAATTAACAAACAATTACAAGCTTTTTGTGTATTCATATGCTAAAAATTGTAATTCTATAACTTTGTCATCCTTACTTGGTTATTATTTACAAAGTGATATTAAAAGTGTAAGGAAACACTTGTTGAGATTCTTCCATAATAATTCAAAATAGGTATATTTTGAAAAATTATTCATTTATAGTAGAAAACTATGTAGAACATTTACACAATATGTATTATCAACACTGGTTTTAGGTTTATTAATTCATTCTCAAATTTATTACTTTCAGTAGTACCAATTTTACTATTTTTACAAGGTTTATCGTAGTTGTGTGAGTTTTACTCTCTTCTATACACATCTATTGAAAGGAAAAAAACATTAATAGACTTCAAATTAAGTTTCAAGAGGGAGTTATGCCATAAAAAAAGTAGAGAGTAGTCAAACCAAACATAATTGATACATGAATCAAACATGAATATTACAAAATGAGACTTGAATTTCTGTCAGTCATAAATACTATTTCAGAAGAGTCCCCAACAATGGTTTTCAACATCTCCAAAAACCAATTCCAACTTGCATCATCCTCACCATCAAGAACACCAAACGCCATGGGATAATGGTGACGATTAGGATCTTGAGCCGATGCAAAAATAGAACACCCGCATATCCGTTCTTTAGAAAAGTTGCATCCATAGTTATAACTTTCCTCATGACTTGAAATCCTTCAATGCTAGCTCCCAAAGCTATGAACAAATACATGAATTTATTATTCTCATTCAATGCACATATGATCTTGTACCATGATTAACCTTCTCTAACATGTGCAGATAACATCGCAGCATCTTGTAGCTTTCTTCTGGGTTACCTTTCAAATCACTAACAGCTTGAATTTTCCCTCCCAACGCCGTGGAATATGATATATCAACACAGGTCTTGACAAGATCCATGATAATTTTCGGAGGTGGAGTTTCCATTTTCCCTAGATAATCACCATGCAAAAGAGAATCAACTAATCACCATGCAAAAGAGAATCAACTAATTTCCTAGTCTCTTACTGTTGCTTGAACTTTGACTAGCCCGAGAGCATGTATGCATCTTGTTGTGCCTTCTAATCGAGAAAATATCTGTCTCTGGAATCCTAGCAGCTCATAAACCCCAATTACATCCTTCTTTAGGAAATTTGAGCACATAACACACCTTATCCGAATGCAGCTCTATCCACCACTTCTTGCAATGCCTTCTTGTCTGAAAATTCTTGAAGTTTAATCAGACACAAACCATCATCCCATGGTTCAATAAACTTACACGGTTGAACACCAGGCCGTGGCTCAGTATATTCATCACCTTCATTATGTGTTACAACTTCACCCTCTTTATTAGAATCACCCTCTACAGCCTTTTCTTTGCCTACGTAGACAACAATGGAGTTAGGTCCGATTTCATCATCCTTCGAGTGTTGGTTTTTAAAGTTCATACCAACAGAACTTTGGTCCACTATGGGCACTAGGGGCACTTTGGGCACTGTGGGCACTATGGGCACTTGCTCATGCTGAGGCTCAGAAGGGATGACATTCACAAACAACATATATCTTCGCTTCTCATAATTAACGAAGTCTAGATAAACATTAACATCCTCATCATCATTAATCTTACAATGTTCCAATGTTTCTACCAGTAGTGGCTTGTAGCACAACTGCAACTGAATGTTACTTTCAACAAACCAAGCTTCTTGTATATCCTTGCTTTTAACATTAACAAAGTTATATTTCTCTTGAACATTATACTATACATGCGACCTTCAAATTTAAAATGTAGGCTGACGTTCTCACACATTGTATCCTGCCAAACCAACCAATATAAAAAATCTAAATTAGTAGTACTACTAGTTTTCCTAGTTGTACTACATGAATCAATATTACTAGTTGTACTACATGAATCAGTATTACTAGTTGTACTACATGAATCAGTATTACTAGTTTTACTAAATATACCAGATATTACCAGTTTCACCACCTTCTCTCTCTCCTCCTATCAAAATCGAATCAATGATAAACGAGTTCTAATCTAATCTCCATAATTCACTGAAATCCAAAGCCAAATCCCTTTCTTATCTAATAGATAGCTCAATCGACCCATAAACCTTTGTAAAACATCCAATGTGCTAAGCTTTCTTCAATCAAAATCCAATTGAATTTCTAAATTTACAAATCAAAAACAAATTCAATCAAAAGCTACTATAATATGAAGAATGCACATGCATTTTGAAGAACAACTTGATTCAACTCGAGTTGGTGAAGAACGACAGCAGTAGGAGCTCCGACGACGGAAGAATCGTCGGCGGCTAGGTTGAGAGGTCGGATCTTTTGGGTCGAAAAAGAAGCTCAATTATTTTACGGTTTTTTTCTTTAAAAAAGAAATTTAAGCAAAATTAATAACATAATGAAAAGTAAAATCATCTCACCACCTCTTATTAGAAAAGGAGGGGGTATGAAGAATAGAGAGGAAGATAGGAGATTTGCCAAAAAAATTTAGGAACTTTTGAGATGATCACTCATTGTTTTGTTTGTCGTGTTATCAGTTTCTTACTATTTCCATAGTTTATATTCAGTCTTACTTATTTGTACAAACTAGATTAATAGTTCATAATAGTTAAAACAGCTTTTGAAAGGGTGGTTTATAAGATTTACTAAATTCATCCGCTTGTGAAACATATAACATTTCTTTTTTTACTAGTTTTTTTAAAATACACAAACCAATTATCCCCACTTTAAACATATTTTTATTTAGAAACATACATAGCTTTAAACAAAACAAAAACTGTAGTTGACTCCCATAGAAGCTTATGTTTAAACGTAACTCGCGTTGGAGAAGCCAAATTGCATTTCTTCTAAGGCTTATATCATAAATTCACTAACCACGTAAATCACGATTTCTAGTTCATCAATACATTTATGTCGAAAACGAAACTACATATGAAATCATCTATTCTAAGAAATGATGATGCTCATTGTCGGAGTTCTACAAACCACACATGCGTTATGATATTTGAATCTTGCTTTTCAAGAAACCACTATAAGAACATGAACATAAATAGGATCAGTCGATAATCATAAAAAAAACAGCAAGATTGGAATACAAATATAAATTTGTGAACATGATGAAAGAATTATTGAAATTGATAAAACTATAAATTTAATAGAAGAGAATTTTTTTGAGAATATGATTAAAGAATTAAACGTAAAACCTCAATAAGAAAAGCACAATATTATACATTTTTGTAAGGTGAACCAACAACAACCAAAGCGTTATGATTATTGGATCTTGCTTTCCAAGAAACCACTATATGAACAGAAAAATAAATAGGATCAGTCGATGAATCATAAAAAACATCAAGATCGGAATACAAATATAAATTTGAGAACATGATGAAAGAATTATTGAAATTGATAAAACTATAAATTCAAGAGAACAAAGTTTTTTTTTTTCTTTGTTGAGTGAAAGCAAACGATAGCATTGTATTTATAGTTGTAAAGGACCTATCTTTTTAGGGTTTCCAGTATGGAGGTGTATTGTCGTCGGGTTTTTTTTTCCTGCAGAAGTCCACTAATTTTTAGTTTAACGTCGATCTATAAACAATATAAGCCCATTAATTATCTCAAATCTGTAGAATTTGTAGTACAAAACAGAAATAGAGTTGTAAAAATGGTGTTTTCCAAAAAAATAGGATATATCTAGCAAATTCTAGTTTTGCAAACAACTTTTTTTGTAAATAAATTATTTCTGTCGATTTATTTTTAATGCGAAAATAGATAAATTTACGTCCAGGGGCAAACTATTTCAACATCAGAGGCACTTTTTGTTAATGACAAAACGGTAATGCGTTGTTGAGATTGAATGTAGGACGTTTTTACTTGTGCTATAATATAATAGATTTTATATATAAATAATAAGTTTACAAATTACGACATCAATTATAGTTTACCTATAAATTCTCAATGTATAAACAACTTACACTCATCATAAAAAAACCAAGACAGTTCTAGGATTGGAGCTTTCTGATTCCTTACTTAAAACTAAACACTATCACTCTAGCTCTAAAAACATTACGATGCAACGTATTGGTTTGTCGTCGGACAACAATTATATCTCTCCCGTCGGATCACCTACGCTAGCCGAATTGCTAAAAGACTGCGACAATTTCCGGAAGGAAGATTCTGGCAACCCCGCCAGAAGCGACGATCCATCTCATCACACGATAGATGTCGAAGCCTTACATGTACAACCAGTACCGTTCGTATTAGCCTTTAAAAATCTTGAATACAATGTCACACTTCGTCAGGGGTTTGGTTTCTCACGGAAAAGCTCCGTGAAGACTCTACTCGATGATGTTTCCGGTGAGGCTTGTGACGGCGATATTCTAGCCGTTCTTGGTGAAAACGGAGTAGGGAAGTCTACTTTGATCAACGCCTTAGCGGGGAGGGTTGCAGAGACGAGCTTGAGAGGCTCAATAACACTTAACGGAGAGAAGATTTTGCAATCTCGATTGTTGAAAGTTATATCAGCGTATGTGATGCAAGACGATCTTCTTTTTCCGATGCTTACCGTTAAAGAAACCCTAGTTTTCGCTTCCAAGTTTCTGTCTTCCAAGAACCTTGTCCAAATCCAAGAAGATAGAACGTGTTGAAACCCTAATTGACCAATTAGGGCTAAGAAATGTGGTGGACACTGTGATCGGAGATGAAGGACACCGTGGAGTCTTTGGCGGAGAGCGACGACGCATTTCAATAGGAATCGATATTATCCACGACCCTATCGTTTTGTTTCATGACGAACCTACGTCCGGGATAGATTCCACCAACGCGTTTATGGTGGTGCAAGTTCTTAAATGAATAGCTAAGAGCGGTAGCATTGTGATTATGTCTGAAACGACCAACCTTTTTTTTTTAAATAATAAATAATAAATATAATAAAAAAAAAATAAACTACAACTCGTGGTCCCATATCCACTAGCCACCTAACCATAATCACAACCAACAGCGGAATAACAATACCAATAACCAATAAATAATATCCAATAAATATAATAACCAATAGAATAATATCCAGTATAATTCCAACCATAAACCAATGAACTAGCAATCCTAAGCAACATTCTAGGACTCAACTCTAGCAACCTAACAAAAGCTAGACAACCAAGCGAACCACTAGAACATCCTCCTCTTCATTGCCTTGATTCCACGGTCACACTTTACCTTTACCTGCACTACAAACACATATTGCAATGCATGAGTATTTTATAAACACTCAGTAAGGCAATCCTCCCATCTACTGGGCTATACACACAAGCAATAGAGACATCTCTAACCATCAACCAACAATCATCAATCAACAAATCAACAAGCCAAACAACACATAAACAAGTAGATTAGAGAAATCTCCAGCTTAGATAAGCCATGGTCCTGCACTTACCTTAACAAGTGATTCACAAAACTAAATACAACCAAATGAGAGGCTTTCCAATATCCAAGAACAACCAAACTTGTTCCTACAACCAATCACAACAACAAACAAATATTGAAAACAAACTACCAAGAAAACAGAAAAGAACAACCTCACAAGTGAAACCACGAAATCAAAACTAACCATTAACTTTCTAATCCATCCAGTGAAAAGCAAGGTATATACGTCCAGAAGCTTCCCACAAAATTTCAGCACGATCAGATTATAGATGAAACCGCAATCGTCCCCGTAACACCCGCTGGTCTCAATCCGCGAATGAGAAGAAACACCCCACGAAACTGCCAATATCTCCTAAAATATTAACCCAAATTCACTTCTGTAAAAAGGAGAGTGTACGAAAATCTCTTATCTACAACCCTACCAAAAATCAGTACCTTTCGAAACGATTTGACCAGTCGGATCCTCCTTCCCCAAAACTCTGACAGTTCTGTCTCTCTCTTAACTCTAAGGAAAAAGCTTGATCTCCTTCTCTTTCCCCTTTACACCAAATAACCAAGGTTCTTATCTCTCTTTCTCTCCCTCCCTCTGATGAAAATGTCGACCAAAACACCAAAAACATGAAAGGAGGCGTGACTTTGAGAAAGAGCTAAGGGTTTTTGGTTTAATTAGATTAAACCAAGATTTAATTAAACCAAAATTAATTAAAATCCACTCTTTGGTTTACTCAACAAACTCAAACTCTATTCCCGGAACACGGATGTTACAATTCTCCCCCACCAAACTAGATTCGTCCTCGAATCTTGAACAACTATCAGCCAAGGACTCCCGTGCAACCGTCTCCACGGCCCGCACTCCTCCGACTGATCTACAGAAGGTCACCTCTAGGCGATAGACTCACGCTCCAGGCGTCATTTGCTCTTGACTTTTTGGACTTTCCTTTACTCATAGGCCTAAACCTTGAGTTTTTATTGGCTCCTCATCAGACATAAGTCTGCATGCCAAATGTTGGCTCCTCATCAGGCCGAAGCCCGCATGCCATAATGTATAAGGAAAAGTCCAAACTCGTCTCTCGGGTTGCCACCCTACAGCGCGCCCCCGGATCGTCATCCGAAGTCGATATACCAACCATACTCCTGAGCCACAAAGTCTCTGAATATGGCAGTACTAGGAGAACCTAAGTCCCCCAGGTTTCCTTCCCGTGGCTCGCGTAAAAACATCTCAATGTCCTACCAACCACATATTCCCTCACTGGAATACCTCATGACCACACAAGGATCATATACGCCACAAGGGCCGCCACAAAGGCCAAACAAAATGTCCTAAAGAGGACCGCCACCAAGGCCAAACAAATGTCCTAAAGAGGACCGCCACCAAGGCCAAACAAATGTCCTAAAAAGGACCGCCACCAAGGCACTCTGGCTAAACATCCCGCCACAAAGGCCATCTGTCCCGAAGGACCGTCACAAAGACCATCTGTCCCGAAGGACCGTCACAAAGACACTCTGGCTAAAGAGCCCGCCACAAAGGCCATCTGGCCCGAAGGACCGTCACAAAGACACTCTGGCTAAACAGCCCGCCACAAAGGCCAAACAAACGTCCTAAAAAGGACCGCCACCAAGGCCACACAAATGTCCTAAAGAGGACCGTCACAAAGACACTCTGGCTAAAAGCCCGTCACAAAGACCCCACAATGTCTAAAAAGACCGCCACACACGGGCACACTGACTCAAAAATCCGCCACTAAGGCCACACCCAAGCTCCCTTTAAGGCTCTCCACCGCTAAAATGGACAAATTCTTACTACCATAAAACTTTCCATATTTAGCACTTTCCACTTTGGAAAAACTTCTATTTCAGGAAACTTTCTTCCAAAACCCCATCTCACAGAAACTTTGTACCCCGAACACCACCTCATCTTGTTACTGAGTCGCAGAACCAACCACCCCAAGCGACCGAGTAACAAGAGAGATGGGCTGGAATACTCCATTCCCGCTCCAGCCACGGATTACAGATGGGACCAGGCTAAACAAGCTCAAGTCGCGGCTTGCTTCTCATACCACTTCTTGAACTTTGCCTTCATCCTCGCCTCAGGCTCCCAAGTCTGCTCCTCAACACCATCACAGTCCCAAAGGACTCTCATCAAAGGAATCTTCTTCTTCCGAAGTTCCTTGATCCTCCTCTCGAGAACCCTCACTGGTCTCGCCTCCAAAGTCATGTTAGGCTGAAGATCCTCAGGAATCTTAGCCAACACCTCCTCTCCCTCACGGAGACACTTCCGCAACATAGACACATGGAAAACCTTATGGAATGCACGCATCACCTCCGGTAACTCCAATCTATATGCCACTGGTCCAACCCGCTCAATCACTCTGAATGGACCCATATACCTCGGACTCAACTTAGTCTCTGACAATGACCTGTTCGGACCCCGCAACATGGCCATCTTGAGGTACACTCTGTCTCCTACCTGAAACTCAAGATCTCTCCTCCTCCTATCACAATAACTCCTCTGCCTATCCTGAGCCTCCTTCATGTTCAGCTTGAGAACCCGAATCTTCTCTGAGGTCTCCTGAACAAAACTAGCACCAAACATGCTCCTCTCCCCCACCTGAGTCCAGCATAATGGTGTACGACATGGCCACCCATACAAAGCCTCATAAGGAGCCATCTTAATACTTGCCTGATAGCTGTTGTTGTAAGCAAACTCTACCAGGTTCAGATGATCTGCCCAATGGCCACCCCAATCCAACACACACATCCTCAGCAAATCCTCCAGCGTCTGGATCGTCCTCTCTGACTGTCCATCAGTCTGGGGATGACAAGCTGTACTCATATGCACCTTAGTGCCCTTCTCTGCCTGAAATGCCTTCCAGAACACCGAAGTGAACTTAGAATCCCTATCAGACACAATGCTCGCTGGCACCCCATGCAACCTGACTATCTCCCTCACATACTTCTTAGCCAAGATCGCTGCTCCATCAGTCTTCTTAATGGCCAGAAAATGTGCTGACTTAGTCAACCGGTCCACAATGACCCAAATAGCATCAAAGGTCAGTGACACTAGCAATCTTACCACGAAATCCATAGTGATCATATCCCACTTCCACTCAGGAATGGGTAAACTCTTCAGTAACCCGCCAGGAACCTGATGCTCAGCCTTCACTAGCTGACATACGTCGCACCTCGAAACCCAACTAGCCACATCCTTCTTCATCCCGACCCAATGATAGTACCTCTTGAGGTCACGGTACATCTTGGTCGCTCCTGGATGAATGGATAACTTGCTCGCATGAGCTTCTCTCAGAATCTCCTACCTCAACTCCTCATCCTTGGGCACACAAACCCGACTGTGCACCAAGATAGTACCATTATCTGAGACCTGATACTCTGAATCCACATCCTTAGAGGCATTCACTAGCCCCAAATCCTTCTCCTGAGCCAACGCACTCTACTCAGAAGATCTGCTCTATCTACTGCTTCCAAACCCAACGGTTCCTGTGAAACAGCACATAAGCTCAAAGCACTGATCTCCCCTACCAGAGACTCCATCTCCTGCTCCTGAGCCGAAGCTACCCTCTTCCGACTCAGAGCATCTGCAACCGTGTTAGCCTTACCAGGATGATAGGCTATCTCCAAATCATAATCCGCCACAAGTTCCATCCACCGCCTCTGTCTCAAATTCAACTCAGGCTGAGTGAATATATACTTCAGACTCTTATGATCTGTAAATACCTGTACCTTCGCACCATAAAGATAAGATCTCCAAATCTTCAGGGCAAAAACTACAACACCCATCTCCAAATCATGAGTAGGATAGTTGCCTTCATGCACCCGCAACTGCCATGATGCATAGGCAATCACCTTCCAATGCTGCATCAGAACACACCCCAAGCCAACTCTAGATGCATCTGTATAAACCACATAGGGTTCTCCCTGCTTAGGCAAAGCCAACACTGGCGCAGTAGTCAACATCTCCTTCAGGCTTGCAAAGCCTTCCTCACACTCTTCTGACCAGACAAAAGGAACATCCTTCCCTGTCAACTTAGTCATAGGACGTGCTCTGCTTGCAAACCCCTGCACAAATCTCCTGTAGTAACCTGCCAGTCCAAAAAAACTCTTGATCTCTGTGGCATTCTACGGTCTAGGCCAATCCCTAATAGCCTGAATCTTCTCTGGATCTACAGAAACCCCCTCTGCAGAAACAATGTGACCCAGAAAGCCCATCTCACGCTGCCAAAAACTACACTTGCTCAACTTGGCAAACAGCTTCTGCTCCCGCAGCTTCTCCATAACTGCCCTCAAATGCACTGCATGCTCCTCAGGACTCTTGGAATAAACCAGGATATCGTCGATGAAAATGATGACAGAAACTCCTGAAACACACTGTTCATCAATCTCATAAACGCTGCTGGCGCGTTAGTCAATCCAAAAGGCATCACCACAAACTCATAGTGCCCATATCTCGTCCTGAAAGCAGTCTTCCTCACATCTGCCTCATCTATCGGTATCTGATGATAACCCGATGCCAGATCTACCTTGGAGAACCAAGTAGCACCCCTCAACTGATCCAACAACTCATCGATCCTAGGAAGAGGGTACTTGTTCTGCACAGTGACCCGGTTCAAACCCCGATAATCAATGCACAACCGGAAACTCCCATCCTTCTTCTTGACAAATAACACTGGCGCTCCCCACAATGATACACTAGGACGGATGAATCTCTTACTCAACAAATCCTCTAGCTGCTTCTTCATCTCTGCCAAACAAACACTCAAGTATACCGACATCAACTCAAAGCCACCTGAATGTCAACCATCTTGTTCGTCCAAGAACCTCTAGTAACTTGTCTCTTAGGAAAAACTTCCACAAGATAGATTAATCCAAAATTAGCTTTCCGCTTAGCTATTCTCCACAACAAATCATCAATACGAGCGTAATAAAACAAACAAGTACCATACATTCGCATATTCCGATTCACTGTATCAAATGCTTTGCAGACCGCCAACTTAACCTACTTTACTTGTTTCCCCCCAGCAAGCTTACCAAAACCTTAAATCTAGTAACCTTGTCCATCTCCAATGAACTTCATCCACCATCGTCGCAACGATTAGTTTATCCTGCCATGAAGGTTTCTCATGAATCTTATGTACCTGGCAACCATGCCCTTGCCGGCTCATACCTGCTGCAGCTCTTCTTCCCGGGACTCCAGAACCACCGACCACTCAATCCTAGCACATCAGCCACACATTCTTGACCGCTCCGGTCATAAAACCCTGGCCCACTGGCCAACATAATCCTAAAATCCAAGATTAAACCACCATCACTCTCGAGGTCTACATTCCGTCGTTATGTTTATACTCACGTTCTATACACTGCTTGCTCCCAACTCTTTCACTCTTAGGTCGCAACCTTCGAGTCATACCTATCTCACTCTCAGACCAGCGTCTTTAACTTATACCGTCTCACTCTTGGACCACAATCCTCAAGATCTCGGTATCAGGGGAACTACTCATCCCCTCAGGAGAACAACATCCCCTCTGCCACTCTCAGAGCCCTCAGCCCCTCGAGCTATCGGTATTCTGGGGAATCACCATCCCCTCAGGAGCAACAATCCTTAACGACTATAAACATCTCTCGACACAAGTACCTCCTGTGGTCTGAGTATAACATTGCAATGTTACACCTGCCCACTCAACTTATAACATCCAACTGGATTAACCACCAAGCAGAGAAATATCTGCTCCAACTGCATATGTCCACCTATCCGCCTCTCTAGGCCCGATACCCCTTGAGAATAATCTTATACCGGTCATCTACAACTACTCATCCTCTTAACATAAGATGGAAACTCCTCAACATCCGCAGCCCTTGGCTGCACCCCGCCACATGCGGTACAACTGGAGCCTGCACTGGTACCCCTCTCGGTAACCGCTCCAACAGCACGCCAATAGATCCCCCAAGCGATCATCTCGACCCTGGGCTCCACCTGCTGCAACCCCACACTTGAGTTCCCAGCACCCCCGACATTCACACCGGCTAACCCTCTCTGGTCCCTCCTGATACCCTTGCGACCCTCTGACGTACCTCATCGTGGAACTCTGGACCACACCCTCGCTGGCCTCGGGATCCGCCCGACCATGACCACGACCACGTCCCCGACCACGACCAACAACTCAAACACCTTTTACCACTGCACTTCCAAGAACAGGGACTAACAAGCAGAAAACAAATCAATACCACACAAAGAAACATAACAATAACTCACTGTGGAATCTCCTTGAAGGCTCGAAGAGGATGTTCTAGGACTCCATGCCACACACAATTGACTAACTCACATAATCAACCAAGACATGCAATCCCAAACATCTACAACAGAAACCTAGTGAACCCAAACCTAGAACCGTAAGGGCTCTGATACCAAATTGAAACGACCAACCTTTTTTTTTTTAAATAATAAATAATAAATATAATATAAAAAAAAATAAACTACAACTAGTGGTCCCATACCCACTAGCCACCTAACCATAATCACAACCAACAGCGGAATAACAATACCAATAACCAATAAATAATATCCAATAAATATAATAACCAATAGAATAATATCCAGTATAATTCCAACCATAAACCAATGAACCAGCAATCCTAAGCAACATTCTAGGACTCAACTCTAGCAACCTAACAAAAGCTAGACAACCTAGCGAACCACTAGAACATCCTCCTCTTCATTGCCTTGATTCCACGGTCACACTTTGCCTTTACCTGCACTACAAACACATATTGCAATGCATGAGTAATTTATAAACACTCAGTAAGGCAATCCTCCCATCTACTGGGCTATACACACAAGCAATAGAGACATCTCTAACCATCAACCAACAATCATCAATCAGCAAATCAACAAGCCAAACAACACATAAACAAGTAGATTAGAGAAATCTCCAGCTTAGATAAGCCATGGTCCTGCACTTACCTTAACAAGTGATTCACAAAACTAAATACAACCAAATGAGAGGCTTTCCAATATCCAAGAACAACCAAACTTGTTCCTACAACCAATCACAACAACAAACAAATATTGAAAACAAACTGCCAAGAAAACAGAAAAGAACAACCTCACAAGTGAAACCACGAAATCAAAACTAACCGTTAACTTTCTAATCCCTCCGGTGAAAAGCAAGGTATATACGTCCAGAAGCTTCCCACAAAATTTCAGCACGATCAGATTATAGATGAAACCGCAATCGTCCCCGTAACACCCGCTGGTCTCAATCCGCGAATGAGAAGAAACACCCCACGAAACTGCCAATATCTCCTAAAATATTAACCCAAATTCACTTCTGTAAAAAGGAGAGTGTACGAAAATCTCTTATCTACAACCCTACCAAAAATCAGTACCTTTCGAAACGATTTGACCAGTCGGATCCTCCTTCCCCAAAACTCTGACAGTTCTGTCTCTCTCTTAACTCTAAGGAAAAAGCTTGATCTCCTTCTCTTTCCCCTTTACACCAAATAACCAAGGTTCTTATCTCTCTTTCTCTTCCTCCCTCTGATGAAAATGTCGACCAAAACACCAAAAACATGAAAGGAGGCGTGACTTTGAGAAAGAGCTAAGGGTTTTTGGTTTAATTAGATTAAACCAAGATTTAATTAAACCAAAATTAATTAAAATCCACTCTTTGGTTTACTCAACAAACTCAAACTCTATTCCCGGAACACGGATGTTACAATGTCGATCCATCAACCTAGTGCTCGTATTGTAGATTTGCTTGATCGGCTTATCATCTTATCTCACGGGAAAAGTGTGTTCAGTGGATCTCCAACAAGTCTTCCTCGATTCTTCTCTGATTTCGGTCATCGGATTCCTGAGAAAGAGAATATCACAGAGTTCACACTTGATTTGATTCGACAATTTGAAGGATCCACTGAAGGAACCAAAGAGTTAGGCCCGGTTTGTTTGGTGAATTAACATAATATCTGGATACAGCATCAAGACGCAGTATCTGGACGCAGCATCTAGATGATGTTTGTTTGTGTTATTGGTTCATGCATCCATAAATTGTATTTGGATGCAATTATGTTTGTTTTGTAATTTGATATATGTATCTGGATACAATATATATAAAAGACCAAAAACCCATTTTATTTATGTTGAAGATGTTTTAGTGGTTTTAATTTATTGATGTTTTAAGTATTTAAACATATTAATTTTAAATAAACATTTTAAAATGAGATTTTGCATTTTTACTAAAAAACGAGATTTTGCATTTTTTGCGGAAAACGTGATTTTGCAGTTTTAGCAAAAAACGTGATTTTGCAATTTTGGTGGAAAAACATATATTTGTGTTGATGCGCTCTTTGGCAAAAAACGTAATTTTGCGATTCTGGCGAAAAAACAAGATTTTGCGGTTATGGCAGAAAAATGTAATTTTGCGATTTTGGCAGAAAACAAGATTTTGCGGTTTTAGTTGGAAACGAGATTTTACGGTTTTGGCGGGAAAACAAGATTTTGCGGTTTTGGCAGGAAAACAAGTTTTTGCGGTATTGGAGGAAAACGAGATTTTTTTATTTTGACGAGAAAACAAGATTTTAGGGTTTTAGCGAGAAAACGAAATTTTACGGTTTTGTTGGGAAAACGAGTTTTTGAGGTTTGGAGGAAAAACGAGATTTTGCGGTTTTGGCGAGAAAACGAGATTTTAAGGTTTTGGCGAGAAAACAAGATTTTGCGGTTTTGGTAGGAAAACGAGTTTTTGCGGTTTTGGAGGAAAAACGAGATTTTGCGGTTTTGGTGAGTAAACGAGAATTTACAATTTTGGCGAGAAAATGATATTTTGCTGTTTTGGCAAGAAAACGAGATTTTACGGTTTTGGAGGAAAAACGAGATTTTGCGGTTTTGGTGAGAATACGAGAATTTGCGATTTTGGCGAGAAAACGTGATTTTACGGTTTTGGCGAGAAAACGAGATTTTATGGTTTGTGAGGAAAAACGAGTTTTTGCGGTTTTGGCGAGAAAACAAAATTTTACGGTTTTGGCGAGAAAACGAGATTTTATGGTTATGGCGGGAAAACGAGATTTTACGGTTTTGGCGGGAAAATGAGATTTTACGGTTTTGGAGGAAAAACGAGATTTTGCGATTTTAGCCGGAAAACATGATTTTGCGGTTTTGGCGAGAAAAATATAATTTTGCGGTTTTACCTGAAAACTATAATTTTGCGGTTTTACCTGAAAAATGTAATTTGTGGTTTTAATGAGAAAACAAGATTTTGCGGGTTTGTGGGTGAAAAATTAGAATTTTAGGGTTATAAGTATATTAGAATTGGAAAAAAATATTTTATAATTATTTAATTAAAATATAAATATTTTGGACTTTTACCAATTATGGATGAGGTAAACTCATCCAAACTCTCAAAAAAACCCATTCAGAAATTCAGCTTTTTTTGGATGAGTTTTCAAAACTCATCCAAATACCTAATCTAGTTCATTTCTTAATTGTCACTAAGCCAACAATAACATGTATCTGCGTCCAGATACTGCGTCTGGTTCACCAAACGAACATTACCTTAGTAGAATTCAACAAAAAGTGGGAGCAGAACAAGCTCAAACTCAGTCAATCAGCCCGGGCCACCCCACAAACCACACCTCACCAAGGCTTATCCTTAAAAGAAGCGATCAATGCAAGTGTATCAAGAGGCAAACTAGTCTCAGGTACATCTGGAGTCAATCCCATTGCCATGGAATCAATAGCTTCATATGCGAATCCATCATTTTTTGAAACACTCATCTTAGCCAAACGGTACATGAAAAACTGGATCCGGATGCCCGAACTCATTGGAACACGGATCGCTATGGTGACCGCGATTCTCCTAGCCACTGTGTAATGGAATCTAGATAACACTCCAAGAGGTGCACACGAGAGATCGACATTCTTTGTATTCGTCGTGCCCACAATGTTCTACTGTTGTTTAGACAGTAACCCAGTTTTTATTCAAGAACGATACATTTTCCTGAGAGAGACAACGCACAATGCGTACAGAACATCTTCTTATGTCATTTCTCACTCTTTGGTGTCCTTGCCTCAACTAATTGCCCCTTCCTTAGTCTTTGCCTCGATCACATTCTGGACCGTTGGTTGGAGCGGCGGGTTAGAAGGTTTCTTCTTTTATTCCCTCATAATCTACGCCTCCTTCTGGTCTGGATCCTCTATCGTTACTTTCATATCCGGCGTTGTTCCGAATATCATGATAAGTTACATGGTCACTATTGCCTATGTTGCTTACTGTTTACTGCTGAGTGGATTCTACGTCAACCGAGAGATCGGATACCAGTCTATTGGATATGGTTTCATTACATTTCACCTCAAGTACCCGTACGAGGCTGTATTAATCAATGATTTTGATGACCCGTTACGTTGCTTTGTTAAGGGAGTTCAAGTATTCGACGGTACTCTTCTCGGAGGTGTGTCTTATTCTAGGAAGATTAAGCTCCTTGATACTCTGAGTAGATGTTTGAAAACCAAGATAAGGGAGTCCACATGCTTGAAGACAGGGTCTAATTTACTCGCACAACAAGGTATTACTCAATTGAGCAAGTGGGATTGCTTGTGGATCACGTTGGCTTCCGGTCTCTTCTTTAGGATCTTGTTTTATATCGCCTTGCTGTTGGCAGCAGAAATAAGAGAACGTGATGCTATCATTCCCCACAAACACTTGTGTGCTCTATGGCTTCTAAATCTAAGCTTCAATTCTCGTTGTTATAAGTTTGTATTGTAGTTGACAAGTTGTAAATGGGATATTTCTAAATAAAAATATATCTTTGATATCGAAGTTCAATAGTTATATTTAAATCCAAGAATATTGTAAGTGTTTGAGTTACAAAAAAAAAAAAATAATAATAATAATAATAATAATAATTTATAATTGTGTGAATTATAACGTGATCAATGTGTTCTCCAAACTATATATAAAGTAAATCAACTTTGACTAATCAACATAGAAAATTCAAACATTTCTGCAAACAATTAATGTCGAACACTCGAGTAGACATCTATATTAAAGGCACTTTAAATCAGAAAAAAATTGGAGCCACTTAATGTGTTATTTGAAAATTTCCACGTATCTAATATATTAAAGGAGAAGTCGAGAAGACTCACAGCCAATCTCACAAATTTGAAAAATTTTCGGACAAGCTTTTGTTCTCTATTTAGGTTGCTGAAGCGCACCACATTCATCCTCAGACTTAAGATTACTAATTTGCCATTAATGAGAATCCAATCTGGACGTTTTTACCCTTCAAATTAATTTAGAAAATTATTAAAAGTCTAAATTATTAAATATCTAATCTATATAATCGTCAAAACATGATTTTATAAATCTAGAAACGCTAAAACCTAAAATAATGGACTTTATAAAAAACCCATACAAAATATACTGACCTATTCGAAACCCTAAAATTATAGGTTGTTAACTAATATATATATAGGTACAACCCTAATCATTCTCCATAATCCGAAATTTTTAAAACAGAGAAAACCCTAATTTTCTCACATGTTCTTCAAATTATATATGTATTATAGTTTTGATGATCCCTTATATGGTTCTTCGTATTCGTGTTCGTGTTCTAATGATTCATGTCCTCTTTCTGTAGTATTTGTTTGGAACGCAGGTTCGAGCGTTACCAAAACTTTGAGTATGGTTTCATTACTTCTTATGTTATTTTGTATAGGTTTCTTGATTTATTTAACGTTTTGTAAAAACGATTATACTAATTCTTATGTGTCAGGTGAGTTAGTAAATGGTCGTGATCTTAGTTCTATGTTCCCGCACAAGAATTCTAGTTCTTTTATTTTTGAATACTTTAAACTTTATTCTTTATAGTTTGATGATGCTAAATAGAAAGGCTTATTTCTATAGTTGCAGGAAAGCTTCTGAAGATGATCATATTAATGAGAGATGCTTGGTAATTTTTTAATAGTAAAGTACTCTATCATCGTTATTAAATTTTATTCATGTGTTTGTGTCTCTAATAAATAAATATAAATGAATAGGTGGAGGTGGCGAGGATTATCGAAATTTTTTATTTGAATTATGCATCTTCATCCATGCTAAAAGGTATGTTGCTAAATTTTAAATTCCTTTTATTAATATCTTTCTAATGATTTAATTAAATTTAAACATTGTTTAGATGAATCTACCATTGATCGTATGGTGAAAAACAGGTATTGTTTTACATTTTAAAGGAAAATTATTTATATATATATATATATATATTTGATCCAGAAAATGATATTAACATTTGTAGTTACTGATTATTATTGCAGAAAGACTGTGAATGGTGCTAATAATATCCCAGAAGTTATGGTATATTTTTAAATAAATTATTTAGTTATTTTTTAAATTAATTACTCTTATTTTCTCGGATATAACATCATTTAGTGTGATTAATCAACATATTAGAGATGCAGAGTCAGCAATACAACGTCTTTCGGCTATTGTTCGGTAGTAATTCTATGTTGAAAGGCGGTTTTGACACTAAATCTTTGTTTGGATCATCTTCTAATGTATATTTTTAAATAAATTATGTAGTTATTTTTTAAATTAATTACTCTTATTTTCTCGGATATAACATCATTTAGTGTGATTAATCAAAAGATTAGAGATGCAGAGTCAGCAATACAAAGTCTTTCGGCTATTGTTCGGTAGTAATTCTATGTTAAAAGGCGGTTTTGACACTAAATCTTTGTTTGGATCATCTTCTAACGTTTGTTAATAATATGTTTATTTGGTATTAACACGGAAACAATCTGTGTTTAAAAGTCATCCTGTTATTAAAATTTTCATGAAACATTTTACTAGTGTTTTTCCGTAAATTGATCGTAACCCTATTTTTGTTAATATCTGCAAAGAAGTTATTGATCGCAAAAAATCAGAGTCGTTTTGATATAATCGTGGCTAGCAAGGAGTCAGAAGCTGCAGAGAAACCAGAGATCGTGGGAAGGATCACTCGTTCAAGAGCTAAGGAGATGGCCAAGGAAGCTCATTCACTCATAGCTGATGGGTCATTCGACTTCCCGAGGATCCAAGTCTTCAACATATCCACCATGAAGACTTCACCCGGTAATGATAGCTAGATAACTTTGGTGTGAAGTTTGTACTCTTTTTCCCATAGCTGAGTTTTGTCCCACTGGGTTTTCTCAGTATGGTTTTTAATGAGGCAAATGGATCACTACGTCGAGTTATCTAGAAGTCATTACCAATGGGGAATAATGTACTTCTGTACTAGTACAAGTGACTTCGGTACTACTACAGATCACCGAGACGTTTTGCTGTTTTCTTATTTCCTTTAAACGTCTTGTTGTTTTATTTTGAACTTCATGTTGTTTGGAGTGTCGAGCCTAGGGTTAATTATAAAACCCCAAAGCTACGCCTCTTTGTCCTTTAGCGAATAATGATGTTGTAACACGAATTGTTGAACTTTCTTCCTCAATTTGATTTCTTGAATGCGTTCTTGAATTCTGGGTTTCTAAACACTTTGTGATACAGAAACTCTTCACTTGTTTCGTTCCATTCAACCACCTAAACATCTATCTCCATTGAATCATTGTTCTATCATTCGGTCATCACCACCTCCATCGTTTTTGTCACTTCCGCACCATTACCATCGCATCTCATCACCAGTCACGAATCTACAGCCTTCATCAGAGTTCTAGTCCTAGGGAAATCCTATCATGTGGTATCAGAGCCAACTCTGTGCCAAGGCTAAGCGATTCTGAAACCCTAATCTCGTTTTTTGTTCCTTAAATTCATTTGTTTAGCTTTTAGGGTTTGTTTTTGTTGATTCATTTGTGTCTAGACTGCAATTAGGGTTTAGTTATTTCGAGTTTGTTAGCTATAGGGTTTGGTATTGTTCGATTTTTTTTTTTCTTATAGTCTTGCTCGACATCAGGTCTGCAAGTCGTGTTTTCTTGTTTAAAATTCAGAGTCTTAGAGTTTATTTTCGTTTTTCTCATTTAAAGAACAATTTACTGCGAGTTTCTTCTTTAATTTGCAGGTACAATGGAGCTTTCTCCAGAAGCTATGGAAGCTTTGAACCAAGCCATGTCCAAGCAAATTGCAGAAGCAAATAAGACAATGTCTACTCAGTTTCAGCAACAGATGGAGCAGCTCAGTAACAAGTTTGAGAAACAGTTCAAAGACATAGCTCAAGCATCTACTGCATCAGAACAGAGTTCTTCAGACCCGCCTAGCCCTAATGAAGCCCTTCGTTTAGCTAGAGGAAAGGCTCACGTGGGAACCTCTTCCAAGCATACACGGATCAGAACAGTTCAGTCACCTACCGGGGGAAGAGAGACTTGTTTCAATCAGAGAAGAAACACTCAAGGCACAGAAAGAGAGCATCGCAGAACTGGCAGAGAACACATACATCCACGACGAGCTGAGCCAGTAGCTGGGCATCGAATATACATTGATTCAGATAGAGAGTATTCCGAAGCAGAAGAAGTTTCAGATCATAGTCAAGAGACAATGAGGAGGAACAGAAACAGAGATCATGGTAGGGGTTATGATCCTTTGAGGCAGCAGCTGAAGCACCTCAAAATTCAGTATCCTTCTTTTCATGGTACCAATGATCCAGAGACTTATCTAGACTGGGAAAGGAAGATGGAGTCGAACTTTCAAGTCCAAGGTACCTATGAGTTGAACAAGGTGAAGATAGCCATATCCGAATTCAATGGTTATGCTTTGTTGTGGTGGGAGCAGTTGGGACTCACTAGACATCGACAGAGAGAGCCTGCTATCACTACATGGGAACAGCTAATCACTCAGATGAGAAAGAAGTTTGTGCCTACACACTACCAGAGAGAGATTCTTAACAAGTTTAGGCGTCTCATTCAAGGCACTAAGGCTGTTAGAGATTACTACCAAGAGCTGGAAACGCTTATGATCAGGGCTGATCTAAGAGAAAGTGAAGACATTGTTATGTCTAGGTTTCTTGGAGGGTTGAACAGAGAGATTCAAGACAAGGTAGAGTTGCAGGACTATGAAGATGTGCAAGAAATGGTACATAAGGCAGAGTTGATTGAATCGCAGATCAAGAGAAAGGGGGTGAGGACAACATTTACGCCTAACATGTCTAAGCCAAGAGAATTCAGTAAACCCGCCTTCACCAAAGACAGCAAACCCGCAACAGCCACAGTCAAAGAGGAAGTTAAGATCGATTTCAAACCTAAGAGTAGCACCTCTACAAGTCACATCAGGTGTTTCAAATGCCAAGGAATGGGGCATTATTCCAGAGACTGTCCTAACAAGAAGATGTTTCTTCTTCAAGAAGGAGGAGAGATTGTGCCAGTAGAAAGTTCAGAGAGTGAACCAGAGTCTGAATTCGGTGAAGAAGGAGAACCGGCAGTCATGGGAGAGATGTTGGTAGCCCGCAGAGCTTTAAGTGTTCAGATTCATCCAGATGATAGAGGACAGCGTGAGAACCTCTTCCACACATGGTGTATGGTTCAAGACAAGGTCTGCACCTTGATCGTTGATGGTGGAAGCTGTACTAATGCAGCTAGTGAAGAGATGGTACAGAAGCTTAATCTCAAAACCACTTCACATCCAAGACCTTACCAGTTTCAGTGGTTAAACAACAAGGGCGCTTTGACAGTTTCGCAGCAAGTGATGGTGAAACTAACGATTGGGAAGTATGAGGATGAGCTGCTTTGTGATGTGATTCCGATGAAGTCAAGTCATATCCTTTTGGGAAGACCATGGCAGTTCGACAGAAAGGTGTTTCATGATGGCTACACCAACAAGCAATCGTTTGAGTTCAAAGGACGCAAGGTCACTCTTCTACCACTTACACCGAGCGAAATCTACAAGGACCAGCTTCACATGAACCGCAAGGATACAAAGAAAGTGTCTCACAGCCTGTACATCAATCACAGCGAATTCAACAAGCTATTTGATCCAGAGATGACTACATTCATGTTTGTTTATAAAGAGACACTCACCTGTACTAAATCAGCAGAAGAGCTTCCACGCCAGATGATAGAGATTATAGAGGAGTACAAGGATGTGTTTCCAGAAGAGATACCTCCAGGCTTGCCTCCAATACGTGGGATAGAGCATCAGATTGATTTGGTACCAGGTTCAGCTCTACCGAACAGACCAGCTTACAGAACTAATCCAGTAGAAACTAAAGAGCTTCAGAAGCAAGTAGAAGAGCTGATGAGCAAGGGACATATCAGAGAGAGTCTCAGTCCATGTGCAGTACCAGTTTTGCTTGTACCCAAGAAAGATGGTTCATGGAGGATGTGTGTTGATTGCAGAGCTATTAACAATATCACAGTGAAGTACATACATCCAATTCCAAGATTAGATGACATGCTGGATGAGTTATGTGGGTCAACAGTCTTCTCAAAAATCGATTTGAAGAGTGGGTATCATCAGATCAGAATGAAGGAAGGAGATGAATGGAAAACAGCCTTCAAGACCAAGCAAGGGCTCTACGAGTGGCTAGTCATGCCGTTTGGTCTCACCAATGCTCCTAGCACCTTCATGCGTTTAATGAATCATGCTCTCAGACCTTTCATAGGCGTCTTCGTGGTTGTGTACTTCGACGACATCCTCATTTACAGCAAAGGTCTAGAAGAACACTTAGAACACATCCGCCAAGTTCTAAATGTTCTTCGTTCTCAATCCCTCTTTGCTAATTTTGCTAAATGTTTATTCTGTACTACTGAGGTTGTTTTTCTAGGCTTTGTTGTCAGTGCAGAAGGAGTTAGAGTGGACGATGAGAAGGTCAAGGCTATCAAGGAGTGGCCAACACCCCAAAACGTGGCAGAAGTCAGGAGCTTTCATGGACTAGCAGGATTCTATAGGCGATTTGTTCAAGACTTCAGTACTATTGCAGCGCCACTTACAGAAGTTATCAAGAAGGATGTAGGATTCAGATGGGAGGAAGCACAAGAGAAGGCGTTTTCAGCCTTAAAAGAGAAGCTTATCACTGCCCCTATTCTCCTACTTCCTGACTTTATGAAAACTTTTGAGATTGAATGTGATGCCTCCGGAGTGGGTATAGGTGCTGTTTTGATGCAGGACAGGAAACCAGTAGCTTACTTCAGTGAGAAGCTAGGAGGATCGACATTGAACTATCCTACCTATGACAAGGAGCTGTATGCCTTAGTTCGAGCTCTTCAAACGTGGCAGCATTATCTGTGGCCCAAGGAGTTTGTTATTCACACTGATCATGAGTCCCTGAAGCATCTCAAAGGACAACAAAAGCTTAACAAGAGACATGCCAAATGGATGGAGTTCATTGAGACTTTTCCCTACACGGTTAAGTACAAGAAAGGTAAGGATAATGTAGTCGCCGATGCATTATCCAGGAGGTACACTCTCATTTCTACTTTGTCTTCTAAGCTTGAAGGTTTTGATAGAATAGTAGAACTTTATGAGACTGACATCGATTTTGCTGAGAGCTATGGCAAGTGCCATAAGTTTGCTTTTGAAAACTATTATAGGCAGGATGGATATCTGTTCTTTAAGGACCGATTGTGCATACCAAGAGGATCCATGAGGGAGCTGCTGATCAAAGAAGCTCACGGAGGTGGACTAGCTGGACATTTCGGAGTGTCAAAGACTCTACTTGGACTGCAAGAACACTTCTATTGGCCTCAAATGAAGAAAGACGTTGAGAAGGTTTGTTCTAGGTGCCATATCTGCAAAATGGCGAAAGGTAAGGTACAGCCCCACGGCTTGTACACTCCTCTACCTATCCCTTCTCAACCTTGGACTCATATTTCTATGGATTTTGTTCTTGGCTTACCTCGAACCAGAAATGGTAGAGATTCGATTTTTGTTGTGGTTGACAGGTTTAGCAAGATGGCTCACTTCATTGCAAGTCATAAGACGGACGATGCTGTTATTGTAGCTAACTTGTTTTTCAGGGAAGTAGTACGCTTACATGGGATGCCTCAAGTAATTGTTTCAGACCGAGATACAAAATTTCTAGGACACTTCTGGAGGACGTTATGGGCTAAGCTGGGAACCAAACTATCATTCTCAACCACATGTCACCCGCAAACTGATGGGCAAACCGAAGTGATGAACAGGACGCTATCTACACTCCTAAGGACCTTAGTGAGAAGCAATCTCAAGTCATGGGAAGAATGTCTACCACATGTTGAGTTTGCATACAATCACGCTAAGCATTCTGCTACCCTATTTTCTCCTTTTGAAATTGTTTATGGTTTCAATCCACAATCACCTCTAGACTTGATTCCTTTACCTTTAAGTGTGAAGTGTAGCTTTGATGGCAAAGAAAAGGCTGAACAGATGAGGAGGATACATGCTAAAGCTAAGGAGAACATAGATAAAAGGACAAAGCAATATGAGAAGCATGCGAACAAGGGCAGACAGGAGCTTGTTTTCGAAGAAGGAGACTTAGTGTGGATTCACTTACGCAAGGATAGATTCCCAGAAGAGAGGAAGAGCAAGCTTTTACCACGAGCTGATGGTCCATTTGAAGTCATCAAGAAGATCAACGACAACGCCTACCAGATTGATCTTCAAGGTAAGTACAATGTATCTTCAACATTCAATGTTTCTGACTTGCTTCCTTATTATGCAGATTCCGATTTGAGGACAAATCCTTTTGAAGAGGGAGAGGATGATATGATCGTGGCTAGCAAGGAGTCAGAAGCTGCAGAGAAACCAGAGATCGTGGGAAGGATCACTCGTTCAAGAGCTAAGGAGATGGCCAAGGAAGCTCATTCACTCATAGCTGATGGGTCATTCGACTTCCCGAGGATCCAAGTCTTCAACATATCCACCATGAAGACTTCACCCGGTAATGATAGCTAGATAACTTTGGTGTGAAGTTTGTACTCTTTTTCCCATAGCTGAGTTTTGTCCCACTAGGTTTTCTCAGTATGGTTTTTAATGAGGCAAATGGATCACTACGTCGAGTTATCTAGAAGTCATTACCAATGGGGAATAATGTACTTCTGTACTAGTACAAGTGACTTCGGTACTACTACAGATCACCGAGACGTTTTGCTGTTTTCTTATTTCCTTTAAACGTCTTGTTGTTTTATTTTGAACTTCATGTTGTTTGGAGTGTCGAGCCTAGGGTTAATTATAAAACCCCAAAGCTACGCCTCTTTGTTCTTTAGCGAAGAATGATGTTGTAACACGAATTGTTGAACTTTCTTCCTCAATTTGATTTCTTGAATGCGTTCTTGAATTCTAGGTTTCTAAACACTTTGTGATACAGAAACTCTTCACTTGTTTCGTTCCATTCAACCACCTAAACATCTATCTCCATTGAATCATTGTTCTATCACTCGATCATCACCACCTCCATCGTTTTTGTCACTTCCGCACCATTACCATCGCATCTCATCACCAGTCACGAATCTACAGCCTTCATCAGAGTTCTAGTCCTAGGGAAATCCTATCACGTTTCCTTTCCATTTAAACTACATGGTAATTATCTTCAAATATTCTCAATAAAATTCCATTAGATATAATTTATGACATTGTTATTATTTTAAGAACAGAAAGCGTATGGAAGAAGTGTCGTTGCAAAAATTTAGGCGTGAAGAAAGGAGGATGACGAAATTTAGAGAATTGTAGGATGAATGTTATGAGATCTTATAATCATATTTTTATTGATATTGTTTTAGATGGATAAATATTTTATGAAATAGAAATAGTCCAATGATTATTTATTTTAATAATAAAAAATTGTACTTTATTAATGACGATCAAATATAAGAATCGTGAAATACAATTATAAGAATACAAACAACCGGATACCAAAGTTCTTGATGATTATATAAGAACTAAATAAAACAATGAAATGCTATATTCATAACTATTATTAAGAAATAAAAAGTGTTAAATATTATGTTTAAAATTTTGAATAATATTGATAATTAATGAAAATAATCTGCATATGGAAGAATAATCCTTGGTGTCGTAGCTCATATTCCGTCATGAGTAGAAGATAAGCATGATATTTAGAGAATAGTATGATGAATATTATGATATCTAATCGACCAGTTACTAAAGTTCTTGATTATTATCTAAATTTGGAAAAAAATAATGAAATGACATAATGATAGCTAATATTCTTTAAAATGTGATAATTATTATGTTCAATATTTTGAAGATTATTGTTAGGAAAATCTAATGTTGTTACTTTACATTATGTAAAGTATGGTGGATAATCTTAAGTGATATTCTATAATTAAAACATAATTTAATATAGTGTAAGATCACGATTTATGTAAAAAATATAAAATGTAAATACGCATTAAAAGCCGTAATGATGATAAACATTAAGAAGATTACTATTTATCTCTAAAATAAAGGGAAATGTAAAGATACTAATGTCTGGAGATCTATACAGATTAATTAAATAATTTGCTAAACAAAATTTTAAAAATATCACTTTCGATAAAAAAATGTAAATTGTGAATATATAAAATATATATATATATATATATATATATATATATATATATATATATATATATACGTCTATTTGACTCTTTTGATTTTAACCTAAATCAAAGAAGAAAACAAATACCAAAAAAAAGAAGCAAAAAACTATGGTTAGGTATAGCCTTTTCGACGATATTTCGCGTTTGAACCCTTCAAAATATGAATGGAAAATTTGTGTGAAGGTCTTGTGTCTGTGGGAAGAGAAATGTCCAAGTTTGGAGATGGTTTTATCTGATATTAAAGTATTTACTTTATTTTAATTATAAGCTCATTATGTATTTCAAACAATAAGCTTATATGCAATTATACCTAAAAGATAAAAATTACAAGGTTTTAAAATATTGTTAAGACATATAAATTGTATTATGCGATAATTAATAATACTATGTTTTACTAGGGTGTAAAGGTCCAATGCTCCTTTCGTGGAGATGTTTATGATCGTTTTGTGGGAAAACGAGCTATTTCCCCCCAAGAACTATCATATCTCGTTGGATGGAGCCCGAACTTTAGCCACAATCTATATAGCCATCTCCACTATAACCAGTCTCTGTTTCCCCCCAAATTAAAAGTTCTACACTTATATCCCCCTGAAAAAAAAGTTGTATATCTAGTTACACCTAGACCTGGTTATGTGACGGATTACTATTTGCTTAACCGTCTAACGAATAGCCTAAACCGAATTTGACCAGATTAAACCTGATTTTACCCGAATTTGTCGAGTTAACCAGATTATGACCCGAATTTAATCGGTTTAATCTAATTTTGACCCGACTTACAAATATATTATCCTCTCAAAATCGAGAAAACCCTAAATCGAAATGGCAAATTTGACAAGATGACTTGTATGTGTCAGAAGTGGCAAATTTGTGGCATCCCATGTGAGCATGCATATGGTCTCATCATTCACAAGACGCTAAAGGCTGAAGACTACGTCTGCCAGTGGTTCCGAACAGCTCTATGGAGGAGAAATTATGAAGAAGGCCTAATTCCACAAAGAAGTTTAAAGTTTTGGCCTCATACAGATGGGAATAAGGTGTATGCAGAACCACGTGAAGAAAACCATACCAAGGCTGACAAGAAAAGGAAGAAGGGTGTGAATGAGTCACCTACTAAGAAGCAACCAAAACAGAAGAAAAGAATAATGCATTGTGGCATTTGTGGGGAAGCTAACCATAACTCTAGGTTCCATAAGGCTGAATTTGCCAAGGTATGATGAATTATTGCTTTGATGGTTTAAATTTCTAACTTTGATGGTTTTACTAAATTTCTAATTTTTTTTGGCAGCCTTCTCGACAGCCTTCTCAAGTTGAACCAAGTCAAGGTTCACTAACTCAAGAATGATCAAGTAGGTACTTCTAACTAGGGTGCTAATTTTGTGGTTGCCTATAATGTATTTTTCGACCACATAAACTCTTGTCTTCCCCTAGGTCTCTTAGTTTCTTTTGTCTCAAATGGTGAAATTTGTGGTTACCTCTAATGTATTTTCGACCACATCAACTCTTGCCTTTCTTATCTCTTTTGTATGATCTATTTTAACGTTTATGACATTGAATTTAATCTCTTTGCTCCCTATCTCTTTTGTATTATTTTGTGCATAGCTTCATGTTTAACTTCATGTTTGACACAAATGGAGCTTCATGTTTATCACAAAAGGTTTGAAATACAAATTTCTTAACACAAAATGTTACAAACATGACCATACACCATAAGGAATCAACCAACTACTTTGCTTAGTCCTATCATGACCATACAGACTAACAATATAACACTCATCATCTTCTTATTCCATGATTTGGCTTCACCTAAACCATCTTCAACCTTCTCCATGACCTCCTTCTCCATCTTCTCATAAACCATAGTATCAAACTCCAACCTCTCTGTCCTAATGTAACATCCGTATTCCGGGAATAGAGTTTGGGTTATGTTGAGTAAAGCAAAAGAGTGGATTTTAATTAAATCCTGGTTTAATCTAATTAAACCAAAAACCTTGAATCTCTTTCTCAAAGTCACGCCTCCTCTCATGCTTTTGTGCTTTGGTCGACATTTTCATCAGAGGGAGGGAGAGAAAGAGAGATAAAACCTTGGTTATTTGGTGTAAAGGAGAAAGAGAAGGAGAACAAGCTTTTTCCTTAGAGTTAAGAGAGAGACAGAACTGTCAGAGTTTGGGGAAGGAGGATCCTACTGGTCAAATCCTTTCGAAAGGTACTGATTTTTGGTAGGGTTGTAGATAAGAGATTTTCGTACACTCTCCTTTTTACAGAAGTGAATTTGGGTTAATATTTTAAAAGATATTGGCAGTTTCGTGGGGTGTTTCTTCTCATTCGCGGATTGAGACCAGCGGGTGTTACGGGGACGATTGCGGTTTCATCAATAATCTGATCGTGCTGAAATTTTGTGGGAAACTTCTGGACGGATATACCTTGCTTTTCACCGGAGGGATTAGAAAGTTAACGGTAGTTTTGATTTCGTGGATTCACT
Source organism: Camelina laxa (assembly GCA_024034495.1). Classification (NCBI taxonomy): domain Eukaryota; kingdom Viridiplantae; phylum Streptophyta; class Magnoliopsida; order Brassicales; family Brassicaceae; genus Camelina; species Camelina laxa. The sequence continues at coordinate 16,733,608 of CM043882.1, read as the reverse complement.
TGTGAGGTTGTTCTTTTCTGTTTTTCTAGCAGTTTGTTTTCAATATTTGTTTGTTGTTGTGATTGGTTGTAGGAGCAAGTTTGGTTGTTTCTTGGATATTGGAAAGCATCTCATTTGGTTGTATTTAGTTTTGTGAATCACTTATTAAGGTAAGTGCAGGACCATGGCTTTTCTAAGCTGGAGATTTCTCTAATCTACTTGTTTATGTGTTGTTTGGCTTGTTGATTTGTTGATTGATGATTGTTGGTTAATGGTTAGAGATGTCTCTATTGCTTGTGTGTATAGCCCAGTAGATGGGAGGATTGCCTTACTGAGTGTTTATAAAATACTCATGCATTGCAATATGTGTTTGTGGTGCAGGTAAAGGCAAAGTGTGACCGTGGAATCAAGGCAATAAAGAGGAGGATGTTCTAGTGGTTCGCTTGGTTGTCTAGCTTTTGTTAGGTTGCTAGAGTTGAGTCCTAGAATGTTGCTTAGGATTGCTGGTTCACTGGTTTATGTTGTTTGGATCATTGGTTTATGATTGGAATTATACTGGATATTATTCTATTGGTTATTATATTTATTGGATATTATTTATTGGTTATTGGTATTGTTATTCCGCTGTTGGTTGTGATTATGGTTAGGTGGCTAGTGGATATGGGACTACTAGTTGTAGTTTATTTTTTTATATTATATTTATTATTTATTATTTAAAAAAAAATAAGGGTTGGTCGTTTCAGTTTGGTATCAGAGCCCTTACGGTTCTAGGTTTGGGTTCAGTAGGCTTTGTGTTGTAGTTGTTTGGGGTTGCATGTCTTGATTGATTATGTGAGTTAGTCAATTGTGTGTGGCATGGAGTCCTAGAATATCCTCTTCGAGCCGACTGTGTGATTCCATGGTGATTTTATGTTTTTGTGTTTTTTTTTTGTGTTATGTTAAGATTGCTTGTTAGCCTCTGTTCTGGGAAGTGCAGTGGTTAAAGGTGTTTGAGTTGTTGGTCGTGGATGGGGACGTGGTCGTGGTCATGGTCGGGCGGGTCCCGAGGCCAGCGAGTGTGTGGTCCAGAGTTCCACGAGGAGGTACGTTAAAGGGTCACAAGCGTATCAGGAGGGACCAGAGGGGGTTAGCCGGTGAGCGTGTCGGGGGTGCTGGGAAACCAGGTGTGTTGCAGCAGGTGGAGCCCAGGGTCGAGATGATCGCTTGGCGGATCTATTGGCGTGCTGTTGGAGCGGTTACCGAGAGGGGTACTAGTGCAGGCTCCAGTTGTACCGCATGTGGCGGGGTGCAGCCGAGGGCTGCGGATGTTGAGGGGTTTCCATCTTATGTTAAGAGGATGAGTAGTTGTAGATGACTGGTATAAGATTATTCTCAAGGGGTATCGGGCCTAGAGAGGCGGATAGGTGGACATATGCAGTTGGAGCAGATATTTCTCTGCTTGGTGGTTAATCCAGTTGGATGTTATAAGTTGAGTGGGCAGGTGTAACATTGCAATGTTATACTCAGACCACAGGAGGTACATTGCAGGTGTAACATTGCAATGTTATAGTCGTTAAGGATTGTTGCTCCTGAGGGGATGGTGATTTCCCAGAATACCGATAGCTCGAGGGGCTGAGGGCTCTGAGAGTGGCAGAGGGGATGTTGTTCTCCTGAGGGGATGAGTAGTTCCCCTGATACCGAGATCTTGAGGATTGTGGTCCAAGAGTGAGACGGTATAAGTCGAAGACGCTGGTCTGAGAGTGAGATCGGTATGACTCGAAGGTTGCGACCTAAGAGTGAAAGAGTTGGGAGCAAGCAATGTATAGAACGTGAGTATAAACATAACGACGGAATGTAGACCTCGAGAGTGATGGTGGTTTAATCTTGGATTTTAGGATTATGTTGGCCAGTGGGCCAGGGTTTTATGATCGGAGCGGTCAAGAATGTGTGGCTGATGTGCTAGGATTGAGTGGTCGGTGGTTCTGGAGTCCCGGGAAGAAGAGCTGCAGCAGGTATGAGCCGGCAAGGGCATGGTTGCCAGGTACATAAGATTCATGAGAAACCTTCATGGCAGGATAAACTAATCGTTGCGACGATGGTGGATGAAGTTCATTGGAGATGGACAAGGTTACTAGATTTAAGGTTTTGGTAAGCTTGCTGGGGGAAACAAGTCAAGTAGGTTAAGTTGGCGGTCTGCAAAGCATTTGATACAGTGAATCGGAATATGCGAACGTATGGTACTTGTTTGTTTTATTACGCTCGTATTGATGATTTGTTGTGGAGAATAGCTAAGCGGAAAGCTAATTTTGGATTAATCTATCTTGTGGAAGTTTTCCCTAAGAGACAAGTTACTAGAGGTTCTTGGACGAACAAGAGGGTTGACATTCAGGTGGCTTCGAGTTTATGTCGGCATACTTGAGTGTTTGTTTGGCAGAGCTGAAGAAGTAGCTAGAGGATTTGTTGAGTAAGGGATTCAACCGTCCTAGTGTATCATTGTGGGGAGCGCCAATGTTATATGTCAAGAAGAAGGATGGGAGTTTCCGGTTGTGCATTGATTATCGGGGTTTGAACCGGGTCACTGTGAAGAACAAGTACCCTCTTCCTAGGATCGATGAGTTGTTGGATCAGTTGAGGGGTGCTACTTGGTTCTGCAAGGTAGATCTGGCATCGGGTTATCATCAGATACCGATAGATGAGGCAGATGTGAGGAAGACTGCTTTCAGGACGAGATATGGGCACTATGAGTTTGTGGTGATGCCTTTTGGATTGACTAACGCGCCAGCAGCGTTTATGAGATTGATGAATAGTGTGTTTCGGAGTTTCTGGATGTATCTGTCATCATTTTCATCGACGATATCCTGGTTTATTCCAAGAGTCCTGAGGAGCATGCAGTGCATTTGAGGGCAGTTATGGAGAAGCTGTGGGAGCAGAAGCTGTTTGCCAAGTTGAGCAACTGTAGTTTTTGGCAGCGTGAGATGGGCTTTCTGGGTCACACTATTTCTGCAGAGGGGGTTTCTGTAGATCCAGAGAAGATTCAGGCTATTAGGGATTGGCCTAGACCGCAGAATGCCACAGAGATCAAGAGTTTTCTTGGACTAGCAGGTTACTACATGAGATTTGTGCAGGGGTTTGCAAGCAGAGCACGTCGTATGACTAAGTTGACAGGGAAGGATGTTCCTTTTGTTTGGTCAGAAGAGTGTGAGGAGGCTTTGCAAGCCTGAAGGAGATGTTGACTACTGCGCCAGTGTTGGCTTTGCCTAAGCACGGAGAACCCTATGTGGTTTATACAGATGCCTCTAGAGTTGGCTTGGGGTGTGTTCTGATGCAGCATGGGAAGGTGATTGCCTATGCATCACGGCAGTTGCGAGTGCATGAAGGCAACTATCCTACTCATGATTTGGAGATGGGTGCTGTAGTTTTTGCCCTGAAGATTTGGAGATCCTATCTTTATGGTGCAAAAGTACATGTGTTTACAGATCATAAGAGCTTGAAGTATATATTCACTCAGCCTGAGTTGAACTTGAGGCAGAGGCGGTGGATGGAGCTTGTGGCGGACTATGATCTGGAGATAGCTTATCACCCTGGTAAGGCTAACGTGGTTGCAGATGGTCTGAGTCGGAAGAGGGTAGCTTCGGCTCAGGAGCAGGAGATGGAGACTCTGGTAGGAGAGATTAGTGCATTGAGTTTGTGTGCTATTTCTCAGGAACCGTTGGGTTTGGAAGCAGTAGATAGAGCAGATCTTCTGAGTAGGGTGCGGTTGGCTCAGGAGAAAGATTTGGGGCTAGTGAATGCCTCTAAGAATGTGGATTCAAAATATCAGGTCTCAGATAATGGTACTATCTTGGTGCACGGTCGGGTTTGTGTGCCCAAGGATGAGGAGTTGAGGCAGGAGATCCTGAGAGAGGCTCATGCGAGCAAGTTGTCTATTCATCCAGGAGCGACTAAGATGTACCGTGATCTCAAGAGGTACTATCATTGGGTCGGGACGAAGAAGGATGTAGCTAGTTGGGTTTCGAGGTGTGAGGTGTGTCAGCTAGTGAAGGCTGAGCATCAGGTTCCTGGCGGGTTACTGAAGACTTTACCCATTCCTGAGTGGAAGTGGGATATGATCACTATGGATTTTGTGGTAGGATTGCCAGTGTCACAGACCTTTGATGCTATTTTGGGGTCATTGTGGACCGGTTGACTAAGTCAGCACATTTTCTGGCCATTAAGAAGACTGATGGGGCAGCGGTCTTTGCTAAGAAGTATGTGAGGGAGATAGTCAGATTGCACGGGGTGCCAGCGAGCATTGTGTCTGATAGGGATTCTAAGTTCACTTCGGTGTTCTGGAAAGCATTTCAGGCAGAGATGGGCACTAAGGTGCATATGAGTACAGCTTATCATCCCCAGACTGATGGACAGTCAGAGAGGACGATCCAGAGGCTGTAGGATTTGCTGAGGATGTGTGTGTTGGATTGGGGTGGCCATTGGGCAGATCACCTGAACCTGGTAGAGTTTGCTTACAACAACAGTTATCAGGCGAGTATTAAGATTGCTCCTTATGAGGCTCTGTATGGGAGACCATGTCGTACACCATTATGCTGGACTCAGGTGGGGGAGAGGAGCATGTTTGGTGCTAGTTTTGTTCAGGAGACCTCAGAGAAGATTCGGGTTCTCAAGCTGAACATGAAGGAGGCTCAGGATAGGCAGAGGAGTTATGCTGTAACATCCGTGTTCCGGGAATAGAGTTTGAGTTTGTTGAGTAAACCAAAGAGTGGATTTTAATTAATTTTGGTTTAATTAAATCTTGGTTTAATCTAATTAAACTAAAAACCCTGAATCTCTTTCTCAAAGTCACGCCTCCTTTCATGTTTTTGGTGTTTTGGTCGACATTTTCATCAGAGGGAGGGAGAGAAAGAGAGATAAAACCTTGGTTATTTGGTGTAAAGGAGAAAGAGAAGGAGATCAAGCTTTTTCCTTAGAGTTAAGAGAGAGACAGAACTGTCAGAGTTTGGGGGAAGGAGGATCCGACTGGTCAAATCGTTTCGAAAGGTACTGATTTTTGGTAGGGTTGTAGATAAGAGATTTCGTACACTCTCCTTTTTACAGAAGTTAATTTGGGTTAATATTTTAAGAGATATTGGCAGTTTCGTGGAGTGTTTCTTCTCATTCACGGATTGAAACCAGCGGGTGTTACGGGGACGATTGCGGTTTCATCTATAATCTGATCGTGCTGAAATTTTGTGGAAAGCTTCTGGACGTATATACCTTGCTTTTCACCGGAGGGATTAGAAAGTTAACGGTTAGTTTTGATTTCGTGGTTTCACTTGTGAAGTTGTTCTTTTCTGTTTTCTTGGCAGTTTGTTTTCAATATTTGTTTGTTGTTGTGATTGGTTGTAGGAACAAGTTTGGTTGTTCTTGGATATTGGAAAGCCTCTCATTTGGTTGTATTTAGTTTTGTGAATCACTTGTTAAGGTAAGTGCAGGACCATGGCTTATCTAAGCTGGAGATTTCTCTAATCTACTTGTTTATGTGTTGTTTGGCTTGTTGATTTGTTGATTGATGATTGTTGGTTGATGGTTAGAGATGTCTCTATTGCTTGTGTGTATAGCCCAGTAGATGGGAGGATTGCCTTACTGAGTGTTTATAAAATACTCATGCATTGCAATATGTGTTTGTGGTGCAGGTAAAGGCAAAGTGTGACCGTGGAATCAAGGCAATGAAGAGGAGGATGTTCTAGTGGTTCGCTTGGTTGTCTAGCTTTTGTTAGGTTGCTAGAGTTGAGTCCTAGAATGTTGCTTAGGATTGCTGGTTCATTGGTTTATGATTGGAATTATACTGGATATTATTCTATTGGTTATTATATTGATTGGATATTATTTATTGGTTATTGGTATTGTTATTCCGCTGTTGGTTGTGATTATGGTTAGGTGGCTAGTGGGTATGGGACCACTAGTTGTAGTTTATTTTTTTTATTATCTTTATTATTTATTATTTAAAAAAAAAAAGGTTGGTCGTTTCAATTTGGTATCAGAGCCCTTACGGTTCTAGGTTTGGGTTCACTAGGTTTCTGTTGTAGATGTTTGGGATTGCATGTCTTGGTTGATTATGTGAGTTAGTCAATTGTGTGTGGCATGGAGTCCTAGAACATCCTATTCGAGCCTTCAATGAGATTCCACGGTGAGTTATTGTTATGTTTCTTTGTGTGGTATTGATTTGTTTTTTTTCTTGTTAGCCCCTGTTCTTGGAAGTGCAGTGGTTAAAGGTGTTTGAGTTGTTGGTCGTGGACGGGGACGTGGTCGTGGTCATGGTCGGGCGGGTCCCGAGGCCAGCGAGTGTGTGGTCCAGAGTTCCACGAGGAGGTACGTCAGAGGGTCGCAAGTGTATCAGGAGGGACCAGAGAGGGTTAGCCGGTGTGAATGCCGGGGGTGCTGGGAACCCAGGTGTGGGGTTGCGGCAGGTGGATCCCAGGGTCGAGATGATCGCTTGGCGGAGCTATTGGCGTGTTGTTGGAGCGGTTACCGAGAGGGGTACCAGTGCAGGCTCCAATTGTACCGCATGTGGCGGGGTGCAGCCGAGGGCTGCGGATGTTGAGGAGTTTCCATCTTATGTTAAGAGGATGAGTAGTTGTAGATGACTAGTATGGGATTATTTTCAAGAGGTATCGAGCCTAGAGAGGCGGATAGGTGGATATATGCAGGTGGAGCAGATATTTTTGTTGCTTGGTGGTTAATCCAGTTGGATATTAGAAGTTGAGTGGGCAGGCGTAACATTGCAATGTTATACTTGGACCACATGAGGTACTTTTGGTCGGGAGATGTTTATAGTGGTTAAGGATTGTTTCTCCTGAGGGGATGGTGATTCTCCTAAATACCGATAGCTCGAGGGGTTGGGGGCTCCGAGAGTGGCAGAGGGGATTATGTTCTCCTGAGGGGATGATTAGTTCCCCTGATACCGAGATCTTGAGGATTGTGTTCCAAGAGTAAGACGGTATAACTCGAAGACATTGGTCTGAGAGTGAGATCGGTATGGCTCGTAGGTTGCGACCTAAGGGTGGTGGATTTGGGAGCAAGCAATACCTAGGACGTGAGTATAAACAACCCGATTGAATGTAGACCTCGAGAGATTGACGGTGGTTTAATCTCGGGTTTTAGATAAGTTGACCAATGGGTCAGGGTTTTATGAACCAGAGCGGTTATGAATGTGTGGCTGTTTCGCCAGGATTGAGTGGTCGGTGGTGCTGGAGTCCCGGGAAGGAGAGCTGCAGCAGATATGAGCCGGTAAGGGCATGGTTGCCAGGTACATAAGATTCACGAGAAGCCTACATGGCAGGATAAACTAATCGTTGCGACGATGGTGGATGAAGTTCATTGGAGATGGACAAGGTTACTAGATTTAAGGTTTTGGTAAGCTTGCTGGGGGAAACAAGTCAAGTAGGTTAAGTTGGCGGTCTGCAAAGCATTTGATACAGTGAATCGGAATATGCAAACGTATGGTACTTGTTTGTTTTATTACGCTCGTATTGATGATTTGTTGTGGAGAATAGCTAATCGGAAAGCTAATTTTGAATTAATCTATCTTGTGGAAGTTTTCCCTAAGAGACAAGTTACTAGAGGTTCTTGGACGAACAAGAGGGTTGACATTCAGGTGGCTTCGAGTTGATGTCGGCATACTTGAGTGTTTGTTTGGCAGAGCTGAAGAAGCAGCTAGAGGATTTGTTGAGTAAGGGATTCAACCGTCCTAGTGTATCATTGTGGGGAGCGCTAGTGTTATTTGTCAAGAAGAAGGATGGGAGTTTCCGGTTGTGCATTGATTATCGGGGTTTGAACCGGGTCACTGTGATGAACTAGTACCTTCTTCCTAGGATTGATGAGTTGTTAGATTAGTTGAGGGGTGCTACTTGGTTCTCTAAGGTAGATCTGGCATCGGGTTATCATCAGATACCGATAGATGAGGCAGATGTGAGGAAGACTGCTTTCATGACGAGATATAGGCACTATGAGTTTGTGGTGATGCCTTTTGGTTTGACTAACGCGCCAGCAGCGTTTATGAGATTGATGAACAGTGTGTTTCAGGAGTTTCTGGATGTATCTGTCATCATTTTCATCGACGATATCCTGGTTTATTCCAAGGTCCTGAGGAGCATGCAGTGCATTTGAGGGCAGTTATGGAGAAGCTGTGGGAGCAGAAGCTATTTGCCAAGTTGAGCAAGTGTAGTTTTTGGCAGCGTGAGATGGGCTTTTTGGGTCACATTGTTTCTGCAGAGGGGGTTTCTGTAGATCCATAGAAGATTCAGGCTATTAGGGATTGGCCTAGACCGCAGAATGCCATAGAGATCAGGAGTTTTCTTGGACTGGCAGGTTACTACAGGAGATTTGTGCAGGGGTTTGCAAGCAGAGCACGTCCTATGACTAAGTTAACAGGGAAGGATGTTCCTTTTGTCTGGTCAGAAGAGTGTGAGGAAGGCTTTGCAAGCCTGAAGGAGATGTTGACTACTGCGCCAGTGTTGGCTTTGCCTGAGCAGGGAGAACCCTATGTGGTTTATACAGATGCATCTAGAGTTGGGTTGGGTTGTGTTCTGATGCAGCATGGGAAGGTGATTGCTTATGCTTCGCGGCAGTTGCGGGTGCATGAAGGCAACTATCCTACTCATGATTTGGAGATGGGTGCTGTAGTTTTTGCCCTGAAGATTTGGAGATCTTATCTTTATGGTGCGAAGGTACAGGTATTTACAGATCATAAGAGTCTGAAGTATATATTCACTCAGCCTGAGTTGAATTTGAGACAGAGGCGGTGGATGGAGCTTGTGGCGGATTATGATTTGGAGATAGCCTATCATCCTGGTAAGGCTAACACGGTTGCAGATGCTCTGAGTCTGAAGAGGGTATCTTCGGCTCAGGAGCAGGAGATGGAGTCTCTGGTAGGGGAGAACAGTGCTTTGAGCTTGTGTGCTGTTTCACAGGAACCGTTGGGTTTGGAAGCAGTAGATAGAGCAGATCTTCTGAGTAGGGTGCGGTTGGCTCAGGAGAAGGATTTGGTGCTAGTGAATGCCTCTAAGGATGTGGATTCCGAGTATCAGGTCTCAGATAATGGTACTATCTTGGTGCACGGTCGTGTTTGTGTGCCCAAGGATGAGGAGTTGAGACAAGAGATTCTGAGAGAGGCTCATGCGAGCAAGTTGTCCATTCATCCATGAGTGACTAAGATATACCGTGATCTCAAGAGGTACTATCATTGGGTCGGGATGAAGAAGGATGTAGCTAGTTGGGTTTCGAGATGTGATGTGTGTCAGTTAGTGAAGGTTGAGCATCAGGTTCCTGGCGGATTACTGAAGAGTTTACCCATTCCTGAGTGGAAGTGGGATATGATCACTACGGATTTTGTGGTAGGATTGCAAGTGTCACAGACCTTTGATGCTATTTGGGTCATTGTGGACCGGTTGACTAAGTCGGCACATTTTCTGGCTATCAAGAAGACTGATGGAGCAGCGGTCTTAGCAAAGAAATTTGTGAAGGAGATAGTAAGGTTGCATGGGGTGCCAGCGAGTATTGTGTCTGATAGGGATCCTAAGTTCACTTCGGTGTTCTGGAGGGCATTCCAGACAGAGATGGGCACTAAGGTGCATATGATTACAACTTATCATCCACATACAGATGGACAGTCAGAGAGGACGATTTAGACGTTGGAGGATTTGCTGAGGATGTGTGTGTTGGATTGGGGTGGCCATTGGGTGGACCACCTGTGTTTGGCAGAGTTTGCCTATAACAACAGTTATCAGGCAAGTATTGGGATGACTCCTTATGAGGCTTTGTATGGGAGGCCGTGTCGTACCCCATTGTGTTGGACTCAGGTGGGGGAGAGGAGCATATATGGGGCTAGTTTTGTTCAGGAGACCTCAGAGAAGATTCGGGTTCTCAAGCTGAACATGAAGGAAGCCCAGGATAGGCAGAGGAGTTATGCTGATAAGAAAATGAGAGAAGTTGAGTTTCAGGTGGGAGACAGAGTGTACCTCAAGATGGCCATGATGCGGGGTTCGAACAGGTCATTGACTGAGACTAAGTTGAGTCCGAGGTATATGGGTCCGTTCAGAGTGACTGAGCGAGTTGGACCATTGGCTTATAGACTGGAGTTACTTGAGGTTATGCGTGCATTCCACAAGGTTTTCCATGTTTCTATGTTGCGGAGGTGTCTCCGCGAGGATGATCAGTTGTTGGCTAAGATTCCTGAAGATCTTCAGCCTAACATGACTTTGGAGGCGAGACCAGTGAGGGTTCTCGAGAGGAGGATTAAGGAACTTCGGAAGAAGAAGGTTCCTTTGGTGAGAGTCCTTTGGGACTGTGATGGTGTTGAGGAGCAGACTTGGGAGCCTGAGGCTAGGATAAAGGCAAGGTTCCAGAAGTGGTATGAGAAGCAAGCCGCGACTTGAGCTTGTTTAGCCTGGTCCCATCTGTAATCCGTGGCTGGAGCGGGAATGGAGTATTCCAGCCCATCTCTCTTGTTACTCGGTCGCTTGGGGTGGTTGGTTGTGCAACTCAGTAACAAGATGAGGTGGTGTTTGGGGTACAAAGTTTCCGTGAGGCAGGGTTGTCAAGAGAAGTTTCCAAAAGTGGAAAGTGCTAAATATGGAAAGTTTTGCGGGAGTCAGAATTTGTCCATTTTAGTGGTGGGAAGCCTTGGAGGGGCTTTTGTGGCCTTTGTGGCGGACTTTCGAGTCAGTGTGCCTATGTGTGGCGGTCTTTAGACATTGCGTGGCTTTTGTGGTGGGCTTTTAGCCAATTGTTGGCCTTTGTGGCGGGCTGTTTTAGCCAGAGTGTCTTTGTGACGGTCCTTCGGGACGGATGGTCTTTGTGACGGTCCTTCGGGACAGATGGTCTTTGTGACGGTCCTTCGGGACAGATGGTCTCTGTGACGGTCCTTCGGGACAGATGGTCTTTGTGACGGTCCTTCGGGACGAGTGGCCTTGGTGGCGGTCGTCTTTAGGACATTCGTTTTGGCCTTGGTGGCGGTCCTTGTTAGGACATTTTGTTGGCCTTTGTGGCGGCCCTTGTGGCGTGTATATGATCCTTGAGTGGTCATGGGGTATCCCGGTGAGGGGATATGTGGTTGGTAGGACATTGAGATGTTTTTACGCGAGCCACGGGAAAGAAACCTGGTTAGGGATAGGACTCAGACGTGTTCAGAATCGTTTGCTCGCGACTCTTGGGGGACTTAGGTTCTCCTAGTACTGCCATATACGTTATGGCATGCGGGCTTCGGCCTGATGAGGAGCCAACATTTGGCATGCAGACTTATGTCTGATGAGGAGCCAATAAAAACTCAAGGTTTAGGCCTATGAGTAAAGGAAAGTCCAAAAAGTCGAGAGCAAATGACGCCTGGAGCGTGAGTCTATCGCCTAGAGGTGACCTTCTGTAGATCAGTCGGAGGAGTGCGGGCCGTGGAGACGGTTGCACGGGAGTCCTTGGCTGATGGTTGTTCGAGATTCGAGGACGAATCTAGTTTGGTGGGGGAGAATTATAACATCCGTGTTCCGGGAATAGAGTTTGAGTTTGTTGAGTAAACCAAAGAGTGAATTTTAATTAATTTTGGTTTAATTAAATCTTGGTTTAATCTAATTAAACCAAAAACCCTGAATCTCTTTCTCAAAGTCACGCCTCCTTTCATGTTTTTGGTGTTTTGGTCGACATTTTCATCAGAGGGAGGGAGAGAAAGAGAGATAAAACCTTGGTTATTTGGTGTAAAGGAGAAAGAGAAGGAGATCAAGCTTTTTCCTTAGAGTTAAGAGAGAGACAGAAGTGTCAAAGTTTGGGGGAAGGAGGATCCGACTGGTCAAATCGTTTCGAAAGGTACTGATTTTTGGTAGGTTTGTAGATAAGAGATTTCGTACACTCTCCTTTTTACAGAAGTTAATTTGGGTTAATATTTTAAGAGATATTGGCAGTTTCATGGAGTGTTTCTTCTCATTCACGGATTGAAACCAGCGGGTGTTACGGGGACGATTGCGGTTTCATATATAATCTGATCGTGCTGAAATTTTGTGGGAAGCTTCTGGACGTATATACCTTGCTTTTCACCGGAGGGATTAGAAAGTTAACGGTTAGTTTTGATTTCGTGGTTTCACTTGTGAAGTTGTTCTTTTCTGTTTTCTTGGCAGTTTGTTTTCAATATTTGTTTGTTGTTGTGATTGGTTGTAGGAACAAGTTTGGTTGTTCTTGGATATTGGAAAGCCTCTCATTTGGTTGTATTTAGTTTTGTGAATCACTTGTTAAGGTAAGTGCAGGACCATGGCTTATCTAAGCTGGAGATTTCTCTAATCTACTTGTTTATGTGTTGTTTGGCTTATTGATTTGTTGATTGATGATTGTTGGTTGATGGTTAGAGATGTCTCTATTGCTTGTGTGTATAGCCCAGTAGATGGGAGGATTGCCTTACTGAGTGTTTATAAAATACTCATGCATTGCAATATGTGTTTGTGGTGTAGGTAAAGGCAAAGTGTGACCGTGGAATCAAGGCAATGAAGAGGAGGATGTTCTAGTGGTTCGCTTGGTTGTCTAGCTTTTGTTAGGTTGCTAGAGTTGAGTCCTAGAATGTTGCTTAGGATTGCTGGTTCATTGGTTTATGATTGGAATTATACTGGATATTATTCTATTGGTTATTATATTGATTGGATATTATTTATTGGTTATTGGTATTGTTATTCCGCTGTTGGTTGTGATTATGGTTAGGTGGCTAGTGGGTATGGGACCACTAGTTGTAGTTTATTTTTTTTTAATATATTTATTATTTATTATTTAAAAAAAAAAAGGGTTGGTCGTTTCATATGCTGATAAGAAATGGAAAGAAGTTGAGTTTCAGGTAGGAGACAGAGTGTACCTCAAGATGGCCATGTTGCGGGGTCCGAACAGGTCATTGTCAGAGACTAAGTTGAGTCTGAGGTATATGGGTCCATTCAGAGTGACTGAGCGGGTTGGACCAATGGCATATAGATTGGAGTTACCTGAGGTTATGCGTGCATTCCATAAGGTTTTCCATGTGTCTATGTTGCGGAAGTGTATCCGTGAGGGTAAGCAGGTGTTGGCTAAGATTCCTGAGGATCTTCAGCGTAACATGACAGTGGAGGCGAGACCAGTGAGGGTTCTCGAGAGGAGGATCAAGGAACTTCGGAAGAAGAAGATTCCTTTGATGAGAGTCCTGTGGGACTGTGATGGTGTGGAAGAGCAGACTTGGGAGCCTGAGGCAAAGATGAAGGCAAGGTTCAAGAGGTGGTATGAGAAGCAAGCCGCGACTTGAGCTTGTTTAGCCTGGTTCCATCTGTAATCCGTGGCTGGAGAGGGAATGGAGTATTCCAGCCCATCTCTCTTGTTACTCGGTCGCTTGGGGTGGTTGGTTGTGCGACTCAGTAACAAGATGAGGTGGTGTTTGGGGTACAAAGTTTCCGTGAGGCGGGGTTGTGAAAAGAAGTTTCCAAAAGTGGAAAGTTTCCAAAAAAAGGAAAGTGCTAAATATGGAAAGTTTTGCGGGAGTCAGAATTTGTCCATTCTTGCGGTGGGAAGCCTTGGAGGGGCTTTTGTGGCCTTTGTGGCGGACTTTCGAGTCAGTGTGCTTGTGTGTGGCGGGCTTTTAGCCAATTGTGTGGCCTTTGTGGCGGGCTTTTAGCCAATTGTTGGCCTTTGTGGCGGGCTTTTAGCCAATTGTTGGCCTTTGTGGCGGGCTAATTTAGCCAGAGTGTCTTTGTGACGGTCCTTCGGGACGGATGGTCTTTGTGACGGTCCTTCGGGACAGATGGTCTTTGTGACGGTCCTTCGGGACGGATGGTCTTTGTGACGGTCCTTCGGGACATATGGTCTTTGTGACGGTCCTTCGGGACAGATGGTCTTTGTGACGGTCCTTCGGGACAGATGGTTTTTGTGACGGTCCTTCGGGACGAGTGGCCTTGGTGGCGGTCCTCTTTAGGTCATTCGTTTTGGCCTTGGTGGCGGTCCTTGTTAGGACATTTTGTTCGCCTTTGTGGCATGTATATGATCCTTGAGTGGTCATGGGGTATCCCGGTGAGGGGATATGTGGTTGGTAGGACATTGAGATGTTTTTACGCGAGCCACGGCAAGGAAACCTGGTTAGGGATAGGACTCAGACGTGTTCAGAATCGTTTGCTCGCGACTCTTGGGGGACTTAGGTTCTCCTAGTACTGTCATATTCAGAGACTTTGTGGCTCGGGAGTATGGTTGGTATATCGACTTCGGATGACGATCCGGGGGGGCGCTGTAGGGTGGCAACCCGAGAAACGAGTTTGGACTTTTCCTTATATATTATGGCATGCGGGTTTCGGCCTGATGAGGAGCCAACATTTGGCATGCAGACTTATGTCTGATGAGGAGCCAATAAAAACTCAAGGTTTAGGCCTATGAGTAAAGGAAAGTCCAAAAGTCGAGAGCAAATGACGCCTGGAGCGTGAGTCTATCGCCTAGAGGTGACCTTCTGTAGATCAGTCGGAGGAGTGCGGGCCGTGGAGACGGTTGCACGGGAGTCCTTGGCCGATTGTCGTTCGAGATTCGAGGACGAATATATGTTGGTGGGGAGAATTGTAACATCCGTGTTCCGGGAATAGAGTTTGGGTTATGTTGAGTAAACCAAAAGAGTGGATTTTAATTAATTTTGGTTTAATTAAATCCTGGTTTAATCTAATTAAACCAAAAAGCCCTAATCTCTTTCTCAACTCACGCCTCCTCTCATGCTTTTGTGCTTTGGTCGACATTTTCATCTGAGAGAGGGAGAGAAAGACAGTTAAGTGTTGGTTATTTGGTGCAAAGGAGAATGAGAAGGAGATCAAGCTTTTTCCTTAGTGTTAAGAGGGAAACAGAACTGTCAGGGTTTGGGAGAAGGAAGATTCGACGGGTCAAATCGTTTTGAAATGTACTGATTTTTAATATTTTAAGAGATATTGGCAGTTTCGAGGGGTGTTTCTTCTCATTCGCGGATTGAGACCAGCGGGTGTTACGGGGACGATTGCGGTTTTATCTATAATCTGATCGTGCTGAAATTTTGTGGGAAGCTTCTGGACTTATATACCTTGCTTTTCACTGGAGGGATTATAAAGTTAACGGTTAGTTTTGATTTCGTGGTTTCACTTGTGAAGTTCTTCTTTTCTGTTTTCTTGGCAGTTTGTTTTCAATATTTGTTTGTTCTTGTGATTGGTTGTAGGAACAAGTTTGGTTGTTCTTGAATATTGGAAAACCTCTCATTTGGTTGTATTTAGTTTTGTGAATCACTTGTTAAGGTAAGTGCAGGACCATGGCTTATCTAAGCTGGAGATTTCTCTAATCTGCTTGTTTATGTGTTGTTTGGCTTGTTGATTGTTTATTGATGATTGTTGGTTGATGGTTGATGGTTAGAGATGTCTCTATTGCTTGTGTGTATAGCCTAGTAGATGGGAGGATTGCCTTACTGAGTGTTTATTAAATACTCATGCATTGCAATATGTGTTTGTGGTGCAGGTAAAGGCAAAGTGTGACCGTGGAATAAAGGCAATGAAGAAGAGGATGTTCTAGTGGTTCGCTTGGTTGTCTAGCTTCTGTTAGGTTGCTAGAGTTGAGTCCTAGAATGTTGCTTAGGATTGTTGGTTCACTTGTTTTTGTTGTTTGGATCATTGGCTTATGATTGAAATTATACTGGATATTATTCTATTGGTAATGTTTTCTGCTGATGATTGTGATTGTGGTTAGGTGGCTAGTGGATATGGGACCACTAGTTGTAGTTTATTATTATATTATATTATATATTTATTATTATTATATATTATTAAAAAAAAAGGTCGGTCTTTTCACCTAAGCTCTTTCAGCTATTGCTCAAGTCCAACATTCCTCGAGATCAATGCATCCACCTCATTCAGCAAAGCTTCATCGACCCACTTGAACGTGTGTTCATCGTTCCGAATCTACCAATTTCCCAATAATTAGAACCAACCAAAATCATGAAACAAAAAGAAAAAAACATAACTTTTACCTTATTTGTTGCAGCAGAACTACAACGGTAGTATCTTCGGTAAGGATTCGGATCAGATTTCGAGATCAACGCCACAACAGCTTCCCCGCACCAACATCTCTTTGGCACACCGAAAACTCTTCCTCTCGCACGAGAACTAGAAGATCCAGTCGACTTTGTTGATAAATTGCTCATTCTGATGCTCGAATTCGATAATGGGAACCTAGAAAAGAAGACACAAGAAGAACAATGCCAAGTCGATTGTAGGGTTTGTGATATTTGAAAATTGGGAATTTGTGGGTAAGGAATCGGGTCGTAACTATGTAGGGATCGGGTCATAATTGGTTTAATTTTGGGTTTATATCGTTTGGTCTGCGGTTCACCGGATAAACCGAAGCAATTCATTTTCAGGGGGATATAGGTGTAGAACTTTTAATTTGGGGGGAAATAGAGACTGGTCATAGTGGAGATGGCTATATAGATTGTGGCTAAAGTTCGGGCTCCATCCAGCAAGATATGATAGTTCTTGGGGGGAAATAGCTTGTTTTCCCATCGTTTTGTCTTAAAGTTCAAGGTTGGTGATTGGCTTGATTTCGAAGACTTTAAGGTTGTTTAACATAATGGTTCATGTTTAGCTACTAAACATCGTTAAAAAATTGTTATTTTGTACAATACCAAAATCAGAGAGAATTCAATTGTTGGAGGGGAAGATTACTATAATTTCGTCGATTTCAAACTTATTCATGATGGTACCCAATGTGAAGATTACTTAGTTGGTGAGAAATTTTTTTAGTTATTTTAAAATTAAAACCAATCTTATTTGTAGTTCTTTCTATTTGAACTAATTTAATTTTTATACAGACGTCGTTGGTGAGGTTGTAAATATTGGCGAATTCAGTTGTAATTTCAGAAAATTACAACAAAAGGAAGAAATCAAGGGGTTGGAAAATAATAAGAAACATGTGGACGTAACACAAAGTGATAATATATGTATGTTATTTAAGTATTGTACTCGGTATGGTTCAGAGCAAAAGAAAAATATTTCTGTTCATGATCACTCTGAATCAGATTGTACAATCTTTGAAAAATCTGATGATGACAGTGATGTTGGAGATCATGACGATGATGATTATATACAGGAAGGAAGCGATGAAGAAGATGATGTTTGTTATGATTTGATTGATGAAGAAGCGGATGATACTGAAGAAGAAACTGATGATGAGGACGAAAACCAATCAGATAACAGTGGTAACGATGATCATGATGACTAAAATTATGTACAAGATTTAGAGGAGGATGAAAAGAACGATGAGCTGCAAAGTACTGAAGAAAAGCTTAAAATAAATAATAGAGCAGAGGATTACTCAATTAACCACAAAATCTCTTTTGATCTTCGTGATTTCAGGTAAATTATAATACTCATATATATATATATATATATATATATATATATATTATACATAATCATAATCTTTAGCCACTATTTTGAAACATACAATTTTAATTCTTTAATTTTAGTGGAACCCTAATAAGGTGTGAATTATTTGAAAAAACGGCTGCAAAATTCTACGATGCTTTAAAATCATTCCGGGGTGATCGTTTAATTTGTGTTATTCGATGGGGTGTTATTGAAGATTTCCAAGGTATACATTTAATTTAATTATTTATATTGCATAGTTTTGTTGATCGGGTATTAAAAGAAAAAATTCTGATATAACTTTGGAGGAAAAAGAAGTATACTTCTACAGTTTGTACGCGAATAAAACTCAATCCGCAAAATTCAGAGGTTGTGAAAATGATGGAATTGTAAGAATATCATCTCTGTTCATGCTATATATTAGATGAAAACGAGATTCGTTCCTAAACTACTTTCATGTTCTACGTAATTGAATTATAGGAGATCAAGGAAGAGGACTCGCGGATAGAAGACTGACTTCCTCATTTTTATGTCTTATTAGGGATTTTAAGGGAATTTAATTATTTTAAATTTAAATAGTAGTCGGATTTTTTTAAATTCATGCTTTAATATAATGATAGATTTAATTTATTTACATATAACGATTTATGATTTAAATAACCATGAATTTTCCTTTAAACAAAAAATTGAAAAATAGCTAAATATAAATAAAATACTTATAAAGAAATATGAAGAGAAAGACTTTTAGGTTTCCAATGAAGTTTCAACAAAAATCTATAGAAAGAAACGATAGTCCAATGCATGGTAATAAAAAGATGTCAGCATGCAAGTTGAAAAAATAAATTAAAGTTAGGCATGCAATTTGAAATTTAGAGTTTCAACCGTCCAGTTTATTTTCTTAAAAATAAAGAATTCTGAAAATACGAAAACATTGTTCATTCTTATCGAACAGAGACTTGTGCAGCTTTTCCTGTGTAGACCACGGGTTTTAACACGTCCACACAAATATATAACTCTGATTGTTATAATCCTTATCTTCTTTTGTCTATTGATATTTGAACTACAGCAAACTGAAACTTCTCTGTGAAATTTTTTCTTGCTTCTAAATACACGCCAAAAAAAAAAAAAGGCCAATCGGGATGGTGCTGTACTTGAAAGATCTGAATTCTACTTTACGTAATCCGAAAGTTGCTGTGAAAATTCTTCGAGAATGGCCACCTCATTTTATTCAAAGACAGCCTTATAATCAAAGTTTGATTTTGGTAGACGAAAGGGTAAATTTTCTTCCTCATCCCATTTTGCCGTTTTTTCAAATATCAAACGAGATATAAAACAAAATAAATCAATGGAATTCTATATTATGTTTATATTATATGGAAATAGGATTGATGCCAAGATAGATGTGGGACTTTATGTAGACTGTTACTATGGAAATCTCAATGAAGGAGACTGGTACGAGATTTCTGGATTTATGGTGATTAAAGGTCAACAATCATTCCGAAACTCAAACCATCCGTTTGAGATCCTGATCCACGAAAAAAACAAAAATGGTTCCAATAAATCCCCGAAGTACTGACAATTTTATTCTTATGTATGATGCTCCGAGAATGCATAATGCGACGCCTGACGAGAATAATTGTTGTGTAGGTAAGTTATTATACTCAATTCATGTTCATACATCCATCCTTATTTATACTATATTTATTTTTTTATTAGAATTATCTTTTATATATTAGATGTCTTAGGAATGGTGGTACATGTAAACGAGCCGCAGATGATTGATTTCCTCGATCATCAAAATGTCTACATTTCAGAGAATGAAGTTGTGACCTTCACTATCCTTGAACACAAGTAAGAGATTTTTAAAAACTTTCTATAACATTGTAAATACATACAAAATTTATTTTAAACACTTCTTGATTAAATTATACACAATCATTTTTTTTTCTGAAAGTGGCCAAGAGATTGAATGTGTTGCTGTTGATTCGGTTTGTACTGCATTTCTTGAGAAGCAGAAAAAAATTATTTCTTCGCCTACCTATACTAATCAACCAATAATGTGTACTCTTCTGTTTTGGAGGATCTCTGTTTACGAAGGTACTGTACGATATTTAGTCTCATATACCACCCAAAGTATCATTTATACTTAAATTTTACTTTGCTAGGTATGCAATGTCTGATGTCTCAGTTACGATGCTCAAAGATCATTCTTGAAGATGAAGTGGCTGGAATTAATACTGGCGATATGCTGTAATTTCATTAATTTAATAAATTGAAAAAAATAGTATAAACAAAATTATGTGGGAAGTTTAATCTTGAATTTTTTTATTTTTACAGACGCTGGCTAGACGTTGATTCCAGTGATGAAGACAATGAAGATGAAGAATGATTTTTTCATACGAGCAGCAATCTATAGTTTGTTGAAACTTTGGGCATGAATATTTGTTTTTATTTATTTAATTATGTTTCAGAATGATTATTTAACTTTTATTAAGTATTTTACTAAAATAAATATCTTTTCAGAGAGTCTCACGTGATTTTAATTAAATTTAAATCTAAAATTTGACAGAGAGGATCGAAGGTTTTTCTTGGTTAACATATATGGGCCTGGCCTTAATAGACGCTAATTTGAGAACCTTCGCGACTCTTAGAACTAATATTTAAGCATTCTACGTCTTTATATTATTATCGTGACCTTTTGTTTTCCCTTGTCAAGAAAGAGAGAGAAAAATATAAAAGCTTATTATCATCCATAACCTTGTGTAAGATCCCAAACGATATTAAATTAATTTTTTCGTCTCAGCAGTTCTTAGTTTGAAAGTTTAAAGATTTTTATATTTTTCTTTTCAGAATTATAGATGGAAGGTGAAAGTTCTAGGAAACGGAAAGAGCCCATGTCAGATTTCGGATGGGAAGATGGAGCAATCGACATGGTTAAACAAGCGGTTCCGAAAATCTAGAGACGTGGTTCTAAAGGAAACAACGAAACATTTCACTGCGATTATTGATATGTTGAAAGAGTATATTGATGTTCATATATTTTACCCTGTTTTCCCTTAGTATATTCACATCTTTTGTATCTTTTGCTATCCATTTTCACCATTATTGCATAGCTTTAGGACTAATCATGCATTAGAGTTTAGTTGCATTGCATTTGCATCTTTTCATGCATAAACAGGTGATTTTGGAGCTTAAGGAGCATGGAAGCAATGTTGAGGAAGGAGTGAAGCAATCATGAAGGGAAAGCAAGAGAGTTAAGGCTGAAATAACAAGGTCCGGAGTCCAACTCGACCGCACACTCGACCAGACACTCGACCGTGTGCTGAGGAGGACTCGACCGAGTGGACAATGCACGAGAGAAGCCAGCTCGACCTGCCACTCGACCGAGCACAGGTCGAGTTGACCGAGCCGTTGACTATTTTGTCTTTTAGCATTTTTAGGGCTTCCACTCCCCTCCTATATAAAGCCTTGTACCTGCAGCCACAAAAGGGGTCAGCTTTTTAGATATTCTTAAAAACCTAGTATTTACCTTTTTGGGATTTATTCCTTTTGCTTTTTATTTTCCTAAGATCTTGTACTTGAAAAAGACTAAATTTCTCATTATTGTTAGTTTAATAACTTTCTTAATATTGAGAATTTAAGTTTCATTTCTTTTTCAATATTGTAGATCTTTGTTTTATCTATCTAATGATGCAAGTTTCAATCTTTTCTGGGTTTATGATTTTGATGTTTATCATGTGTTCTTGTGAGTAGTAGTTTAGGATCTTGAGGATGGGTTAGGCTGGGCTGTGAATGAGGTTTGTTTGGCTTGATCAAGCTTGATTGTTGTAGATCTCTTCTAGGGTAGATGTTCTTAATGCTGATCCTATATCTGAGAGGGTAGGATCTGATTTCAAGCATCTTAGCATCACACCAATGTTTAAGAGGCATAGATAAGGCTAGATCTAGAGCTTACCATCTTGCTTGCTAAGAGATTAGAAGTTTTGTTTGGTATGAGACATATTTCTTACTGCCTGCTTGTGTAGATTCTTTACTATGTGAGAGCAAGTCTAGAAATGCATAGGTTTGATTGTTTCTTGACCATGAGAGTGGGAGAAACTTGTCTTGGATTCATATGTCTAGAGATTAGCTCATGTTGTTTGAGATTTGTTGATCAAGTTAGATAGCCTCAATCATTAGTCCAGCCCATGAATCCCTCCTCAAGTCCTTCTTTGTTTATTGATTTTACAGTCTTAATCCTGTTGCTTGATTGTAGTTTGATCTGTCTTTGCATTACTCTGTTTTTATTGCATTGCTCTGTTCCTGCGTTTAGTCTAGCTCGACCACTCACTCGACCTACACTCGGTCGAGTGCTGGCTCGAGTTCATCCCCAGAACTCTGTTATTTGTGATTTGTGATTGTCTTGTTTCATTCCTGTTCCATTTCTGCTGCATCCATTTAGTGTCCTGTTCATTATTGTCTTGCATTTGTTCTTTATCTTAGTTTCTGTTTCTGTTGGTTGCATCATTACTGTCTTAATCATTCTATTTCATTTGCATTTAGTTCTTAGTTCATTTAGTTTACCTTCTGCACTTTACACTTTCATCATAGGATTGTTTAGTGGCAACATCCTTTTCATCTGGCTTAAATTAGATCTTTATGCATATCTTAACTGTTTACAACCACTCAAATTGGATTGATACCCCTTATACTGCAACTGCATAAGGGGAATTGAAACACCTTACCCATCATTGCATACATTCATCATCATCCATTCCATCTTAACCTATCCACCATAAATACCTTGTTTCAATTTGGCGCCGTTGCCTATTTGAGTGTGTTTTTGTGACAATTAGGATCCATAAAAGTCTAAGATTAAGTTCGTTTATCCACTTGTTTACTATTGATCTCGTTTCTTCTACTGCTTGTCTGTGATTGAGTTTCAGGTACTAGCTCGACCATCAACTCGACCACCACTCGACCGAGTGTGTGCTCGAGCACCTGATCTAGTCAGAAGCCGGATTCAAATAGACTTCACATCTCAGTCGACTCGACCTTCCACTCGAGCCTGTGCTCGACCGAGTGCCTGTCCGAGTCAGTCATCATGTTTCACAGCAGTATGTTCCATTCTGTACCATGGCAACATCAACCAGAATTTCAGTCTCCATGGTGTCACCCTCCAGTGTTTCAGACCTCACAAGCCCAAGAACAAGACTTAAAAGCCATGATGCAACAACTGTTGATTGGACAAGCAGATGAGCAGAATGAGGTAACAAAGCAGTTTGATGAGCTGCACAAAACATTGAATTCCTATTCTAATGACCTAAACTCCAAGGTCAAGTACGTGGAGAGCTCCATTGATTCTACTTCAGCTCCTACGCCAAACCAACTTCTTGAAGAAGCTATTCCAAACCCAAGGGAATTTACGGCTAAAGCTCTTAATCTCTATGAAGATGCTATCACTGAGGACAGTGAGGTTCAAGGTGGGGAGGATTGGTCATTTCTTGAAGTTAAGAGTGCAGTTTGTGCAAAGCAGATTAAATCCGGTAGTGCACTCGACCAGGTGCTCGAACCAGCACTCGACCGAGTGCCTGATCGAGTGGTCGATCGAGCCGAGGACACAGAAGCTGTCAAGCCTGCTAAGTACATTCCTCCAGCTTACAAACCACCTCTACCATTCCCAGGACGTTTCAAGGCACAAAAGATAAGGGCACTGAAGGAAATTATTGAGAAAAAAGAAATGATGGCTTTGCAACAAGAGGAAGTGACAAGCTTTGAAAGAAGAGGTTGTCATTGAGAAGAAAGAGGAAGTGATGGTTTTGAAGGAAGAAGTAGTCATTGAAAAGAATGAAGTAATGGCCATACAACAGGAGGTTGTCATTGAGAAGAAGGAGGAAGTGATGGCTTTGCAGCAAGAGGAAGTGAAAGTCTTGAAGGAAGTAATGGCTATACAAGAGATTACCATTGCTTACAAGGAAGAGGAGAGAGGGCCTGACTTGAGAAAATTTGTTCAGAATCCTTCCTACAAGGACATGCTGCTTGAATTATCCAAGATGAAAGCTCAGGAACAAGACATGAAGGACTTTAGAGAGATTGGGGAAGCTGTTATACCAACAAAACTTGAAGACCCTGGATCATTTGATCTACCTTGCTTCATTAGTTACATGCACTTCAATAAATGCTTGTGTGATCTGGGAGCTTCAGTGAGCTTAATGCCATACTCAGTGGCTGAGAAGTTGGGATATGAATATTTTAAGCCTTGCAACCTCTATATTGGCATGGCAGATGGATCCAAGAGGGATGTGCTTGGGATAATTGAAAACCTTCCAGTCAAGATAGGAAATGCAAGAATCCCAACTGATTTTGTGATCATGAACATGGATCAAGAGCCAGAAGATCCTCTCATCTTGGGGAGACCATTCTTAGCCACAGTTGGAGCTGTAATAGATGTTAAGATGGGAACCATCAACCTTCACCTTGCTAAAGACTTCACTATGAAGTTTGACATCAAGAATACTACTCATCAGCCTACTATTGAAGGTCAGCACTTTATGATAGGGAAAAAGGCTAGTTGTGAAGTTTTTGAGGAAGGAGGGAACCCTAGGATTAAAGGTTCAGCCCAAGCTAAGACTGTCCAAGAACTAAGGGGTTCAGTTCAAGTGCTAGCTGGTTTAGTAAAGGAACTTCAAGCTCAGCTCAACAAAAGGTCTTTGAAGAAGGCAAAACCAAAACTCAAGTTTAAGAAGAAACATTGTTCAAGTGTTAAGGAAGTAGTGATCAAGAAGGAGCACCAAGGTTACCAAGCAAAACCAGGAGGGATTTCATCACCTCCTTGGTCTCCTAATCAAGTTTAAAGAGCTATAAGAAGTCAAGCTTAGTGACTCTAAACAAGCTCACTAGGGAGGAAGTCCCTAAGGTATCCTTTGTAAATATAGTTTGTTTTCCTAGTAGTTTTGATATGTTTTACTTTATGTTTGTGTTAGACAGGCTTTTGAGGAAGAATGTAGTTGGATAAAGAAAGATTTGGACTTGGAGAAGGAGACTCGCAAGCCCACTCGACCAAGACAACAAGAGGTACTCGGCCGAGCTGGATACTAATAGAAGCCCATTTGATTCCCATTCTTCTAGAATGATCAAGTGGAGGGAAGAACAAGGAGAAAAATTTTGAAATTTCAAAATTTTTCAAGGAGCTCGACCACGTGCTGGTCGAGTGTGGGGTCGAGTGGCAGCCAAAAAGTAAGTCAAAGATTCCCATTTCAAATTTGAATGGTATGGACGCTCCACCCTTGTCTCCTTGTCCCCTTAGCTTCTTTATATAGTCCTTGCTCGAACCTACACTTCTCACATTCTCTCATTTGCTCAAAACATTTAAATTCAAGCTTTAAAATCTCTTTCAAAGTTCATCTCTTGCTCAAGTTTTGTTCTTTCAAGTTTTTGGGTCACTAACCTATTAACTTTGTGCTTTGAGTCTATTCCCTTCAGTTTCTTTTGAAAATGTCTTCCAGAATTACCAAGAAGTCGCACCAAACCGCTGCAAGCTCCATGGAACGTCGTGATGCAGACCTTGAATCAAGAGGTGAAATTGAGAGAGTCACTCGACGGACCACTCGATCAACCACTCGACCGAGTGGCCGTTCGAGCAGTAGGTCGAGCCAGGTGCCGCGTCCAAGGAGAGAGCGAGTTGAGGAAGATCCTGAGAGGACCGAAAGTGAGGAGGAAAGAGAGCCTACTCTTAATGAATTTATGAGGAAGCACAAGGCCAAGGGGAAGAGGCCAGCTGTTGAAGTTGAGCAAGAAGAAAGTGAAAGTGAGAGTGAGGAAGAAAGTGAAGAAGAAGAATTGATGGATGATGGAGAAGCTGAGTCTTGTGGGCTGACAAAGAGGCAACTTTATGATACTTTCATGAGGATGGAGTTCTTGGGAACTAGGTATCCACACAAGGAGACCATGCAGAAGCTTGCTATTGATGAGGATGTAGAATATCTCTTTGAGAAGAGCAATCTCACCAAGTTTATGGGGCTTTGCATGGAGGGCTACAAAGAGGAGAGTTGTGAGTTCCTTGCCAATGTCAAGCTCCACACATATGCAAGGAAAGATCCTGAGGCTGGGGCTGGTCACATCACCTTCACAATCAAGGGGAGGAAGCATGAGCTTACAATAAAAAAGATAGCCAATGTGTTTGGATTTGAAACTGGCAGCCATAGGAGCTTGAGGATACCAAGAGAGGAGCTCTACTCAGTTTGGGAAACCATTGGGGACAACAATCTACTCCTCCTCCAACTCCAAGAGCTCAAAGATAAGGAGCCCAGTCTTAAGGTACTTCCATAAAGCCCTTGCAAACACCTTCTTTGCAAGGAAGGAAACTGGGAACATCAATGAGGGAGAGCTGAAGATGATTGACTTGGCTCTCAATGGGATCATCCTCAAGGCAAGAGATGGAACCATCATCCTTGGGAGCACTGTAGAGACTGATCTTGAAATGGTGCTCATTGACCACATGATTTACTTGAGAAGCTAGGTAGGAAAGTTGGAAAACAAGGGGTCAAGAGGAGCACTTACCATTGGGGGCATCATCACTCCAATCCTTCAAGCTGCTAAAGTTCCACTTAGAGGAGAGAGTGTCTCACCAAGATGGATTGACTCAAGCTACCTCACTTCTACTCTCATCCTAGCCAAGGAAATGCATCAAGGGAACCACATTTTCAACTATGAGCTTCCAACACTTGGGAAAAAGCAACTCATATTGCCTAACCAAGAGCTCACCACCATTCAAGAGGGAGCCAACATTGACTTTTGGCCAGCTGAGGAGCATTGGTTTGATGGAATGGTTCAACCTAGAGTTGAAGAAGCTGGAAATGCACAAGTAGCTGATGGAGAGGAGCAGTTCTACTTTGAAGACTATGAGCCCAACCCAAGAGATAGTAGAGGAGTGAGGGAGAATGCCAAGAGGTTAACTCTTTTGCAAAAGTGGGGCAAGTGGCAAGGAAAGCCCAACCCAAGAGATAGTAGAGGAGTGAGGGAGAATGCCAAGAGGTTAACTCTTTTGCAAAAGTGGGGCAAGTGGCAAGGAAAGAGGTTTGATAAGCTGAAGAAGAAGGTGACCAACATGGCTAAGTCTATCAAGGGCTTAAAGAAGGAGATTGCTGAGCTGAAGAGTGGAAACTCATCTCCTAGCCATTCAAGCCCTTTGAGGAGAAGTAGCTCAACTAGAGCACTTTCAAGGGTTGCGAATCCTGTGGAACCAGCTAGGGCTTCAATGTATGAGCCAATTCAGAGGAAGAGGAGCTCAAGTACCCGAGAACAGCAGTTTTCGAGGCACTCGACCGGGTCACTCGAGCACCCACTCGACCGAGCACCACCAGTGCACTCGACCGAGTTCCAGCCCAGACAACCATATGGCTTCCCACCTCCAGCTGCTTATCCAGGTTACCCTCCCATCCCACCCCAATACTTCACGGATCCAGCCCTCTACCACCAGTTCTACCAACAGTTCTCCCAGCAGCAAGGACAGAGTTATGACACCCGCAGTCCAGCTCGACCCCCCCACTCGGACATGCACTCGACCGAGTCATGGTCGATCGCCATCGTCGAGCTGCCCCAATCCCCCTCTCCAAGTCACCAACAAGACCCCAGCTACACCTTTGATAGCATGCAGGAGGATGTGGATAGTTTCTTCTACAATCCTTGAGGTAACACTATCACCTTTCCATTGTAAATACCATTTGCATTTCATATTGTGTGTTTTGTTTTAAGTCTTGAATCCTCCAACAAATTTCTTTCACACAAGGGACTGTGTGATTTAAGTTTGGGGGAGGGTTTGAGATAGCATTTGACATTGTGTTTTGTTTTCTTATTTCAAATTTTTAGCATCATCATGTTAATATTTGCATAGCATCTAAGGCATAGAAAAACCCTAAAAATTTGAAAATTTTTGCGAAAATCTTTATAAAAAAAAAAGAGTGTTCATGTAGTTTGCTTTGCATATTCAAGTATTTTGTTTATCATATAGGACTGCTTGCATTAGGGATCTATGATAAGTATTTCCTTGTTAGCTTGCTCATTCACTAGACTAGGATCAATGCCCAAGTTAATAGTACTTTGATGCTAGTTGAGTGGTTAGAAGCATAAGATTGAACCAAGCATTGAATTCCTGCATTGCATTTAGTCTAAATTGAAGCATGTTGTGATTTGATGCCATTTCCTATCTATAAGAACTTAATATTGACTTTCAATTATCAATGTGTGCATTGCTTTAAACTCATGGATACCATATACATATTTGGATCATCTTTCTCCTTTTTACCACTCTTGTTGATCCAAGTAGCTGATTTCCTCATTAAGAATCAGTTTCCCCTACCCTTAACCAACCCTTCTTTCAAGCCATGTTTATTCTTGAGTGTGTGAGGCCTATTTTTAGGATTGAGCTTGGTAGAAAGTGTTAGGTTTGAACTGACAAGAGTAAAGCCTTGTGTAGTTCTAGTTTGCAATTTTCAAACTAGATAGGACTAGGTGGTTCATTTGTTGGGTTTGGGACTTGGAAGTTAAAGAAAAGAAAAGAAAAAAAAAAAAAAAAAAGAAAAGAAAGGAAAGAAAAAGGGTAGAGTCTTTAAGAGGAGATTGTGTTTAAGCAAGGTCTAGTGAAAGGATGGGAAGCAAAAAATGTTGAAGATGGTTCTAGTTAAAGAAAAGAAAAGAAAGAAAAGAAAAGTCTAGCAAAAAGCTTGTATGTCTTAAGAATAAGAAGAAAAGAGAACCATAGCAAATAAGTAAGAATCCCCCATCCCACTAGAAAGATCAAATAAGAAACCTCTCCTAAGACTTGAAAATCAAAAGAGAAAAGGGTGAAAGAGAAAAGAAGAAGTTAAAGGGTAGCACTAGGATCATTTGGGTTTAGATTGCTAGGATAAACACTTTGGGTACCTTTGGGTAGACAAGGTTTTATTCTTGTATGTGTCTAGGTGTTCTTACCTTTAGCATTCTTCTAAAGCTCAATCCATTTTTTATGAGAGAACCTTGATATTGATAAGCCCCACTCTAAAAGAGACCATCATTGTCTCAAAGCCTTTACCTCCAAGCCAAATGAGTTTAAGCATTGCATAGAATTGATTCATGTTCTTGATTAATGAATGTTAAAGGAAATGGTTGATTTGAATGCATGTGGATATCTAAGGCTCAAATCAGTAAAGGTTGTGACATGCTTGTCTAAAATCTTTAAGTACAGCTCATTCAACTTGCATCATAGTACTAGTAACTTGGACATTGATTCTAGATGGTCTGTTTGCAAGCTTTAGGAGCTGAGATCCCACTTTCAAACCTCACCTACATTCTTATGTCTTGCTTATTTGCTTGAGGGCAAGCAAAGACTAAGTTTGGGGGTGTTGATGTTCATATATTTTACCCTGTTTTCCCTTAGTATATTCACATCTTTTGTATCTTTTGCTATCCATTTTCACCATTATTGCATAGCTTTAGGACTAATCATGCATTAGAGTTTAGTTGCATTGCATTTGCATCTTTTCATGCATAAACAGGTGATTTTGGAGCTTAAGGAGCATGGAAGCAATGTTGAGGAAGGAGTGAAGCAATCATGAAGGGAAAGCAAGAGAGTTAAGGCTGAAATAACAAGGTCCGGAGTCCAACTCGACCGCACACTCGACCAGACACTCGACCGTGTGCTGAGGAGGACTCGACCGAGTGGACAATGCACGAGAGAAGCCAGCTCAACCTGCCACTCGACCGAGCACAGGTCGAGTTGACCGAGCCGTTGACTATTTTGTCTTTTAGCATTTTTAGGGCTTCCACTCCCCTCCTATATAAAGCCTTGTAGGGGTCAGCTTTTTAGATATTCTTAAAAACCTAGTATTTACCTTTTTGGGATTTATTCCTTTTGCTTTTTATTTTCCTAAGATCTTGTACTTGAAAAAGACTAAATTTCTCATTATTGTTAGTTTAATAACTTTCTTAATATTGAGAATTTAAGTTTCATTTCTTTTTCAATATTGTAGATCTTTGTTTTATCTATCTAATGATGCAAGTTTCAATCTTTTCTGGGTTTATGATTTTGATGTTTATCATGTGTTCTTGTGAGTAGTAGTTTAGGATCTTGAGGATGGGTTAGGCTGGGCTGTGAATGAGGTTTGTTTGGCTTGATCAAGCTTGATTGTTGTAGATCTCTTCTAGGGTAGATGTTCTTAATGCTGATCCTATATCTGAGAGGGTAGGATCTGATTTCAAGCATCTTAGCATCACACCAATGTTTAAGAGGCATAGATAAGGCTAGATCTAGAGCTTACCATCTTGCTTGCTAAGAGATTAGAAGTTTTGTTTGGTATGAGACATATTTCTTACTGCCTGCTTGTGTAGATTCTTTACTATGTGAGAGCAAGTCTAGAAATGCATAGGTTTGATTGTTTCTTGACCATGAGAGTGGGAGAAACTTGTCTTGGATTCATATGTCTAGAGATTAGCTCATGTTGTTTGAGATTTGTTGATCAAGTTAGATAGCCTCAATCATTAGTCCAGCCCATGAATCCCTCCTCAAGTCCTTCTTTGTTTATTGATTTTACAGTCTTAATCCTGTTGCTTGATTGTAGTTTGATCTGTCTTTGCATTACTCTGTTTTTATTGCATTGCTCTGTTCCTGCGTTTAGTCTAGCTCGACCACTCACTCGACCTACACTCGGTCGAGTGCTGGCTCGAGTTCATCCCCAGAACTCTGTTATTTGTGATTTGTGATTGTCTTGTTTCATTCCTGTTCCATTTCTGCTGCATCCATTTAGTGTCCTGTTCATTATTGTCTTGCATTTGTTCTTTATCTTAGTTTCTGTTTCTTTTAGTTGCATCATTACTGTCTTAATCATTCTATTTCATTTGTATTTAGTTCTTAGTTCATTTAGTTTACCTTCTGCACTTTACACTTTCATCATAGGATTGTTTAGTGGCAACATCCTTTTCATCTGGCTTAAATTAGATCTTTATGCATATCTTAACTGTTTACAACCACTCAAATTGGATTGATACCCCTTATACTGCAACTGCATAAGGGGAATTGAAACACCTTACCCATCATTGCATACATTCATCATCATCCATTCCATCTTAACCTATCCACCATAAATACCTTGTTTCAATTTGGCGCCGTTGCCTATTTGGTTGAAGAGCGAAACAGGCTAGAAGATGTTAGGGTTGTTATTGAGAAAGATGAAAAAGAATGTGTTGTTCCTAATATTGATTGGGATAAATTTCGTGTTCCCTTTATTAGTGGTTAACAATGTTAAGAATTTTATCTTAATCGTTTGCTGTTCCTGAAATTTAATTTTTTTATTATCTGATGTAAAATATAATAGATGCTTTATTTTATTATTCTAAAACCCGATAATTCGTTAAAGCGATAATATAAAATAGAGATATTGACCTGATTACGAAATCTAAAATTAGTTTAAAGTTATTCTCATAAATCGTAAATAAACATAATTTATTCTTGGACTTTAATATTTCCATAAATGTTCGTGTTATATAGTTCCTATATTCATTAAATGAGATATTTATATAAATATTTAAAACTTTTAAAAAACGTAAGTTTCTTAAAAGATTAGGTAAATATTTAAAGTTGATGTAAATATAAAAATATATTGGTGATTACTGAGAATGAATATATACCATCGAATTTATCTAATGATAAGGAATATTGAGTTTTGACAATATCTTATATATTAGTTTAGAATTTCAATACAATTTATTATGATAATGAATAATTTATTTATTTAAAATCGGTGATGCTAGATGATAATGTTCTCCTAACCAACGGCGATGGATGCTCGGAGATTGTCGAGGACCCAAAGAGTGCAGAATTTGCAGACTACATGTTCATGTAAGTCAGAGTTTTACTTTGGATCATCTTTCGATTATATATTTTAAAAAATATGTGGATGTATCTGAGTAACTATAAATATTTAGGTACAATTACGTTGATCATGGTGAGTCAAGAATCAAAGATTTGGATGATACCGACTATAGGTTCCTTATGGACCTAAGGTAATAATCAAATCTAACTTATTTGATTAATGATTAATTGATATGAAAAATACTGATTAGAATTGAAACGACCAACCCTTTTTTTTTAAATAATAAATAATAAATATAATATAAAAAAATAAACTACAACTAGTGGTCCCATACCCACTAGCCACCTAACCATAATCACAACCAACAGCGGAATAACAATACCAATAACCAATAAATAATATCCAATAAATATAATAACCAATAGAATAATATCCTATATAATTCCAATCATAAACCAATGATCCAAACGACATAAACCAGTGAACCATCAATCCTAAGCAACATTTTAGGACTCAACTCTAGCAACCTAACAAAAGCTAGACAACCAAGCGAACCACTAGAACATCCTCCTCTTCATTGCCTTGATTCCACGGTCACACTTTGCCTTTACCTGCACCACAAACACATATTGCAATGCATGAGTATTTTATAAACACTCAGTAAGGCAATTCTCCCATCTACTGGGCTATACACACAAGCAATAGAGACATCTCTAACCATCAACCAACAATCATCAATCAACAAATCAACAAGCCAAACAACACATAAAGAAATCTCCAGCTTAGATAAGCCATGGTCCTGCACTTACCTTAACAAGTGATTCACAAAAATAAATACAACCAAATGAGAGGCTTTCCAATATCCAAGAACAACCAAACTTGTTCCTACAACCAATCACAACAACAAACAAATATTTAAAACAAACTGCCAAGAAAACAGAAAAGAACAACTTCACAAGTGAAACCACGAAATCAAAACTAACCGTTAACTTTGTAATCCCTCCGGTGCAAAGCAAGGTATATACGTCCAGAAGCTTCCCACAAAATTTCAGCACGATCAGATTATAGATGAAACCGCAATCGTCCCCGTAACACCCGCTGGTCTCAATCCGCGAATGAGAAGAAACACCCCACGAAACTGCCAATATCTCCTAAAATATTAACCCAAATTCACTTCTGTAAAAAGGAGAGTGTACAAAAATCTCTTGTCTACAACCCTACTAAAAATCAGTACCTTTCGAAACGATTTGACCAGTCGGATCCTCCTTCCCCCAAACTCTGACAGTTCTGTCTCTCTCTTAACTCTAAGGAAAAAGCTTGATCTCCTTCTCTTTCTCCTTTACACCAAATAACCAAGGTTTATCTCTCTTTCTCTCCCTCCCTCTGATGAAAATGTCGACCAAAACACAAAAACATGAGAGGAGGCGTGACTTTGAGAAAGAGATTCAGGGTTTTTGGTTTAATTAGATTAAACCAAGATTTAATTAAACCAAAATTAATTAAAATCCACTCTTTGGTTTACTCAACAAACTCAAACTCTATTCCCAGAACACGGATGTTACAATTCTCCCCCACCAAACTAGATTCGTCCTCGAATCTCGAACAACCATCAGCCAAGGACTCCCGTGCAACCGTCTCCACGGCCCGCACTCCTCCGACTGATCTACAGAAGGTCACCTCTAGGCGATAGACTCACGCTTTAGGCGTCATTTGCTCTCGACTTTTGGACTTTCCTTTACTCATAGGCCTAAACCTTGAGTTTTTATTGGCTCCTCATCAGACATAAGTCTGCATGCCAAATGTTGGCTCCTCATCAGGCCGAAGCCCGCATGCCATAATATATAAGAAAAAGTCCAAACTCGTCTCTCGGGTTGCCACCCTACAGCGCGCCCCCGGATCGTCATCCGAAGTCGATATACCAACCATACTCCCGAGCCACAAAGTCTCTGAATATGGCAGTACTAGGAGAACCTAAGTCCCCCAAGAGTCGCGAGCAAACGATTCTGAACACGTCCGAGTCCTATCCCCATACAGGTTTCCTTCCCGTGGCTCGCGTAAAAACATCTCAATGTCCTACCAACCACATATTCCCTCACTGGAATACCTCATGACCACACAAGGATCATATACGCCAAAGGGCCGCCACAAAGGCCAAACAAATGTCCTAAAGAGGACCGCCACCAAGGCCAAACAAATGTCCTAAAGAGGACCGCCACCAAGGCCAAACAAATGTCCTAAAGAGGACCGCCACCAAGGCACTCTGGCTAAACAGCCCGCCACAAAGGCCATCTGTCCCGAAGGACCGTCACGAAGACCATCTGTCCCGAAGGACCGTCACATAGACACTCTGGCTAAACAGCCCGCCACAAAGGCCATCTGTCCCGAAGGACCGTCACAAAGACACTCTGGCTAAACAGCCCGCCACAAAGGCCAAACAAACGTCCTAAAAAGGACCGCCACCAAGGCCACACAAATGTCCTAAAGAGGACCGTCACACACGGGCACACTGACTCAAAAGTCCGCCACTAAGGCCACACCCAAGCCCCCTTTAAGGCTCTCCACCGCTAAAATGGACAAATTCTAACTCCCATAAAACTTTCCATATTTAGCACTTTCCATCTTTGGAAAAACTTCTATTTCAGAAACTTTCTTCCAAAACCCCGCCTCACAGAAACTTTGTACCCCGAACACCACCTCATCTTGTTACTGAGTCGCACAACCAACCACCCCAAGCGACCGAGTAACAAGAGAGATGGGCTGGAATACTCCATTCCCGCTCCAGCCACGGATACAGATGGGACCCGGCTAAACAAGCTCAAGTCGCGGCTTGCTTCTCATACCACTTCTTGAACCTTGCCTTCATCTTTGCCTCAGGCTCCCAAGTCTGCTCCTCAACACCATCACAGTCCCACAGGACTCTCATCAAAGGAATCTTCTTCTTCCGAAGTTCCTTGATCCTCCTCTCGAGAACCCTTACTGGTCTCGCCTCCAAAATCATGTTAGGCTGAAGATCCTCAGGAATCTTAGCCAACACCTCCTCTCCCTCACGGAGACACTTCTGCAACATAGACACATGGAAAACCTTATGGAATGCACGCATCACCTCAGGTAACTCCAATCTATATGCCACTGGTCCAACCCGCTCAATCACTCTGAATGGACCCATATACCTCGGACTCAACTTAGTCTCTGACAATGACCTGTTCGGACCCCGCAACATGGCCATCTTGAGGTACACTCTGTCTCCTACCTGAAACTCAAGATCTCTCCTCCTCCTATCTGCATAACTCCTCTGCCTATCCTGAGCCTCCTTCATGTTCAGCTTGAGAACCCGAATCTTCTCTGAGGTCTCCTGAACAAAACTAGCACCAAACATGCTCCTCTCCCCCACCTGAGTCCAGCATAATGGTGTACGACATGGCCTCCCATACAAAGCCTCATAAGGAGCCATCTTAATACTTGCCTGATAGCTGTTGTTGTAAGCAAACTCTACCAGGTTCAGATGATCTGCCCAATGGCCACCCCAATCCAACACACACATCCTCAGCAAATCCTCCAGCGTCTGGATCGTCCTCTCTGACTGTCCATCAGTCTGGGGATGATAAGCTGTACTCATATGCACCTTAGTGCCCATCTCTGCCTGAAATGCCTTCCAGAACACCGAAGTGAACTTAGAATCCCTATCAGACACAATGCTCGCTGGCACCCCATGCAACCTGACTATCTCCCTCACATACTTCTTAGCCAAGACCGCTGCTCCATCAGTCTTCTTAATGGCCAGAAAATGTGCTGACTTAGTCAACCGGTCCACAATGACCCAAATAGCATCAAAGGTCCGTGACACTGGCAATCCTACCACGAAATCCATAGTGATCATATCCCACTTCCACTCAGGAATGGGTAAACTCTTCAGTAACCCGCCAGGAACCTGATGCTCAGCCTTCACTAGCTGACATACGTCGCACCTCGAAACCCAACTAGCCACATCCTTCTTCATCCCGACCCAATGATAGTACCTCTTGAGGTCACGGTACATCTTGGTCGCTCCTGGATGAATGGATAACTTGCTCGCATGAGCCTCTCTCAGAATCTCCTGTCTCAACTCCTCATCCTTGGGCACACACACACGACCGTGCACCAAGATAGTACCATTATCTGAGACCTGATACTCTGAATCCACATCCTTAGAGGCATTCACTAGCCCCAAATCCTTCTCCTGAGCCAACCACTCTACTCAGAAGATCTGCTCTATCTACTGCTTCCAAACCCAACGGTTCCTGTGAAACAGCACATAAGCTCAAAGCACTGATCTCCCCTACCAGAGACTCCATCTCCTGCTCCTGAGCCGAAGCTACCCTCTTTCGACTCAGAGCATCTGCAACCGTGTTAGCCTTACCAGGATGATAGACTATCTCCAAATCATAATCCGCCACAAGCTCCATCCACCGCCTCTGTCTCAAATTCAACTCAGGCTGAGTGAATATATACTTCAGACTCTTATGATCTGTAAATACCTGTACCTTCACACCATAAAGATAAGATCTCCAAATCTTCAGGGCAAAAACTACAGCACCCATCTCCAAATCATGAGTAGGATAGTTTCCTTCATGCACCCGCAACTGCCGTGATGCATAGGCAATCACCTTCCCATGCTGCATCAGAACACACCCCAAGCCAACTCTAGATGCATCTGTATAAACCACATAGGGTTCTCCCTGCTCAGACAAAGCCAACACTGGCGCAGTAGTCAACATCTCCTTCAGGCTTGCAAAGCCTTCCTCACACTCTTCTGACCAGACAAAAGGAACATCCTTCCCCGTCAACTTAGTCATAGGACGTGCTCTGCTTGCAAACCCCTGCACAAATCTCCTGTAGTAACCTGCCAATCCAAGGAAACTCCTGATCTCTGTGGCATTCTGCGGTCTAGGCCAATCTCTGATAGCCTGAATCTTCTCTGGATCTACTGAAACCCCCTCAACAGAAACAATGTGACCCAGAAAGCCCATCTCACGCTGCCAGAAACTACACTTGCTCAACTTGGCAAACAACTTCTGCTCCTGCAGCTTCTCCAGAACTGCCCTCAAATGCACTGCATGCTCCTCAGGACTCTTAGAAAATACCAGGATATCGTCAACGAAAATGATGACAGACACATCCAGAAACTCCTGAAACACACTGTTCATCAATCTCATAAACGCTGCTGGCGCGTTAGTCAAACCAAAAGGCATCACCACAAACTCATAGTGCCCATATCTCGTCCTGAAAGCAGTCTTCCTCACATCTGCCTCATCTATCGATATCTGATGATAACCCGATGCCAGATCTACCTTGGAGAACCAAGTAGCACCCCTCAACTGATCCAACAACTCATCGATCCTAGGAAGAGGGTACTTGTTCTTCACAGTGACCCGGTTCAAACCCCGATAACCAATGCACAACCGGAAACTCCCATCCTTCTTCTTGACAAATAACACTAGCGCTCCCCACAATGATACACTAGGACGGATGAATCCCTTACTCAACAAATCCTCTAGCTGCTTCTTCAGCTCTGCCAAACAAACAGTCAAGTATACCGACATCAACTCGATGCCACCTGAATGTCAACCCTCTTGTTCGTCCAAGAACCTCTAGTAACTTGTCTCTTAGGGAAAACTTCCACAAGATAGATTAATCCAAAATTAGCTTTCCGCTTAGCTATTCTCCACAGCAAATCATCAATACGAGCGTAATAAAACAAACAAGTACCATACGTTCGCATATTCCGATTCACTGTATCAAATGCTTTGCAGACCGCCAACTTAACCTACTTGACTTGTTTCCCCCAGCAAGCTTACCAAAACCTTAAATCTAGTAACCTTGTCCATCTCCAATGAACTTCATCCACCATCGTCGCAACGATTAGTTTATCCTGCCATGAAGGTTTCTCATGAATCTTATGTACCTGGCAACCATGCCCTTGCCGGTTCATACCTGCTGCAGCTCTTCGTCCCGGGACTCCAGAACCACCGACCACTCAATCCTAGCACATCAGCCACACATTCTTGACCGCTCCGGTCATAAAACCCTGGCCCACTGGCCAACATAATCCTAAAATCCAAGATTAAACCACCAGCAATCTCTCGAGGTCTACATTCAATCGGGTTGTTTATACTCACGTCCTAGGTATTGCTTGCTCCCAAATCCACCACCCTTAGGTCGCAACCTACGAGCCATACCGATCTCACTCTCAGACCAATGTCTTCGAGTTATACCGTCTCACTCTTGGAACACAATCCTCAAGATCTCGGTATCAGGGGAACTAATCATCTCCTCAGGAGAACATAATCCCCTCTGCCACTCTCGGAGCCCCCAACCCCTCGAGCTATCGGTATTTAGGAGAATCACCATCCCCTCAGGAGAAACAATCCTTAACCACTATAAACATCTCCCGACCAAAAGTACCTCCTGTGGTCCAAGTATAACATTGCAATGTTACGCCTGCCCACTCCACTTCTAATATCCAACTGGATTAACCACCAAGCACAAAAATATCTGCTCCACCTGCATATATCCACCTATCCGCCTCTCTAGGCTCGATACCTCTTGAGAATAATCCCATACTGGTCATCTACAACTACTCATCCTCTTAACATAAGATGGAAACTCCTCAACATCCGCAGCCCTCGGCTGCACCCCGCCACATGCGGTACAACTGGAGCCTACACTGGTACCCCTCACGGTAACCGCTCCAACAGCACGCCAATAGCTCCGCCAAGCGATCATCTCGACCCTGGGCTCCACCTGCCGCAACCCCACACCTGGGTTCCCAGCACCCCCGGCATTCACACCGGCTAACCCTCTCTGGTCCCTCCTGATACGCTTGCGACCCTCTGACGTACCTCCTCGTCGAACTATGGACCACACACTCGCTGGCCTGGGGACCCGCCCGACCATGACCACGACCACGTCCCCGTCCACGACCAACAACTCAAACACCTTTAACCACTGCACTTCCAAGAACAGGGGCTAACAAGCAAAAAAACAAATCAATACCACACAAAGAAACATAACAATAACTCACCGTGGAATCTCATTGAAGGCTCGAAGAGGATGTTCTAGGACTCCATGCCACACACAATTGACTAACTCACATAATCAACCAAGACATGCAATCCCAAACATCTACAACACAAAGCCTAGTGAACCCAAACCTAGAACCGTAAGGGCTCTGATACCAAAATGAAACGACCAACCTTTTTTTTTTTTTAATAATAAATAATAAATATAATATAAAAAAATAAACTACAACTAGTGGTCCCATACTCACTAGCCACCTAACCATAATCACAACCAACAGCGGAATAACAATACCAATAACCAATAAATAATATCCAATAAATATAATAACCAATAGAATAATATCCTGTATAATTCCAATCATAAACCAATGATCCAAACGACATAAACCAGTGAACCATCAATCCTAAACAACATTCTAGGACTCAACTCTAGCAACCTAACAAAAGCTAGACAACCAAGCGAACCACTAGAACATCCTCCTCTTCATTGCCTTGATTCCACGGTCAAACTTTGCCTTTACCTGCACCACAAACACATATTGCAATGCATGAGTATTTTATAAACACTCAGTAAGGCAATCCTCCCATCTACTGGGCTATACACACAAGCAATAGAGACATCTCTAACCATCAACCAACAATCATCAATCAACAAATCAACAAGCCAAACAACACATAAACAAGTAGATTAGAGAAATCTCCAGCTTAGATAAGCCATGGTCCTGCACTTACCTTAACAAGTGATTCACAAAAATAAATACAACCAAATGAGAGGCTTTCCAATATCCAAGAACAACCAAACTTGTTCCTACAACCAATCACAACAACAAACAAATATTGAAAACAAACTGCCAAGAAAACAGAAAAGAACAACTTCACAAGTGAAACCACGAAATCAAAACTAACCGTTACCTTTCTAATCCCTCCGGTGAAAAAGCAAGGTATATACGTCCAGAAGCTTCCCACAAAATTTCAGCACGATCAGATTATAGATGAAACCGCAATCTTCCCCGTAACACCCGCTGGTCTCAATCCGCGAATGAGAAGAAACACCCCACGAAACTGCCAATATCTCCTAAAATATTAACCCAAATTCACTTCTGTAAAAAGGAGAGTGTACAAAAATCTCTTGTCTACAACCCTACCAAAAATCAGTACCTTTCGAAACGATTTGACCAGTCGGATCCTCCTTCCCCCAAACTCTGACAGTTCTGTCTCTCTCTTAACTCTAAGGAAAAAGCTTGATCTCCTTCTCTTTCTCCTTTACACCAAATAACCAAGGTTTATCTCTCTTTCTCTCCCTCCCTCTGTAGAAAATGTCGACCAAAACACAAAAACATGAGAGGAGGCGTGACTTTGAGAAAGAGATTCAGGGTTTTTTGTTTAATTAGATTAAACAAATATTTAATTAAACCAAAATTAATTAAAATCCACTCTTTGGTTTACTCAACAAACTCAAACTCTATTCCCGGAACACGGATGTTACAAGAATTTATCCTTCTGCAATATGAAAAATACTGATTAGAATTTATCCTTCTGCAAAATACAGAGATTCACTTGAGTCCTATATTCTTCTTGTTGTTGAGGACTCCTTTGAGAAGCATCGAAATCCTTATTGATAACTATGCTCAAATCCAAACTTCGATGTTCCGTATTTTTTGAATATTATTGATAAACACTTTTGTTAATTTGTATTTGAAGATTTGTTGGGATTTTATAAATTAATTAAAATATTATTTTCCGGATTATTTCTAAATTTAAATAGTTGCAAATTATAACATATAGAAATCTGTTTAATTAAAAATCTTAAAGACCATTATTATAATTTACAAAATAACGTTTATTTTAAAGATCGACATATGGTAATTTACAACTGCTTGATGATTTTCATTAAATCTGAAAGAGTAAAATTATGTAAAATTTACTTTTTGAATAATGATATTAAGCATATCGAGAATATTCAAAAATGATATGTTTACATTCCTCATCATTATTGTCTTTAAAACAAAAGAAAGAAAATATTCTAAAAAAAATAAAAAATCAAGACGGTTGTATAACATCTCTATAAATATTGATTCTCTAATGTGTTAAAGAGTCGTATGCGCAACTCAATATGACTTCTAAAAGGATGAATGTTCGACCTTTTGTTCAGTTAGGCAATCTCAACCCTGCGTTAGACCATCAAAAGATTAGAGTCCGTATCATAAGACTTTGGAAGTCATTCAAGTCCCTACATATGGTATTCGTTGACAGTGATGTAAGTTTTTTAAAAAAATTTAAACGTGATATTTATTTGACTTCTCTATGAATTTTTAGTGAATCTCGAAAATACCTTAATAACTTCAAATCATTATATAGGGTACAAGGATACATGCATCTATTGAAGATGGTTTGGTCAGCAGATTTCAGAACCAACTCGCTCTCGGCGAATCTAAAATAGTTGATACATTCAACTTAGTAGATTATGATAGTAATTGTGAGACAAGTTCTTTAGGATTTAAAATCGACTTTTATAGAACCACGGTTGTGAAACCATGTGATGAATTTCCAGTTCGTGTTCCAGAAAAATATTTTCAGACTTTTACTTCTAACTTGGCTGGAGAATTAGACAAGAATGTATTGTTTGGTAAGTTGTTAATTTCGTTTTTAAAAAGTTAATTTTACGATAAAAATAATAATTTATATGTTTTTTGTAGATGTAATCGGCCAGATTGTTGGTGTCGGAAATCTTGATAGCGTTAAAACGAAAGGGAAGGATAATGTCAAATTGAGTTTGGATTTACAAGATTTAACGTAAGGATCCTTAATTTTTTTTTAAAAAATTAATTAATTTAAAATATCATAACTAATTTTTATTATTATTTCATGCATTCGTAAAATAGTGGAACCCGGTTAAATTGCACGGTGTGGGGTGATCTTGCAAAGGACTTTGATACACAAATAAAAGAACATCAAGATACTGTTGTCGTTTGTGTAATAAGATTTGCATGCCTGAAGGAATGGAAAGGTAATATCTGACTTTCGGAAAAAAACTTAAAGCTTATGATTGTCAACTCTAACGTTGCCAATTAAATCCATGTTACAGGGAATTATAGTATTTCCAATGCGTTCAACTCTACTGACATTCAGATAAATCCAGCTATGTCTGAAGTAGACGTGTTCCGAAATAAGTAAGTAAGTATATATATATATATATGTATATATATTAATATATATATCCCTTCCATATTATTCTACAAGACATGCTATATTCATATACATATTCTTATTATTATCATAACTATACTGGTTGCCGACTGATGCTGTTGATTTAATACAACTTGATGATGACACAAGCCTTGAGAAACCAAAAGTGACATTATATGAGGAGTTTTTCATTGTGAACGAAAAGAGTACTATGGACCAAATTGTTTATGCACTTGAGGTAATGTTTCTAAAGTAAAATTGATATCGTGAACCTTAAATTTTTCTGACTTATCTATCTGAAAACAAACGTTTGATTTGTTCTTTACAGGCGCGAACATGTGTAACAATTGCGACAATTTACTCTGTTGAAGTGTTGCCTAAATGGTATTATATTGCCTGTAAAGTTTGCAATAAGAAGGTGCAGCCATATCCACCAGAATCTCAAGCTGGAAAAGATTTACATTATAGTTGTGGAGTTTGTGATTCTGATGTTATGGATGTTGATTACTAGTAAGTTTCACTTGGTCTCTCTAATTTTTTTTTTTAATAATTGTGGAATAGAACTATACGCACATTTTAAATCATGCCAAACTGTTTGAAAGGTATAAACTCATACTTCATGTTGGGTATGGAAGTTCTCAAAAGATTAAGCTCCTTTTTTTTTACGGTCTTGCCCAATTATTTATTGGAAAAAAAAGCAGAGGAACTAGCTTTGGAAAAATCTAAAGTAAGTATAATATCATTTGAATTCCTTTTGGTTTTTAGTTATAAAAACAAGTATTTAATCAAGAGTTCATCTTTGGTCAAGACGATACTGCAGCTATTCCTGGAAGTCTCTCTGCCTTAGTAGGGAGGACTATGCTGTTTAAAATTTCGATTACAAACGATAATTTAAAAAGCAATAAGTCTGCTTATGTTGTCGAAAAGTTTTGGGAAAAGGAAGACATGGTTGTGCAATTTGGCAAGGTACTAAAGTAAAAAAAGAAGAACAAATACTTATAATACCATTATGAATTCTATATCTTTAAAATCTCAATGTGTTTTATTTCAATGTAGGGACTATATGGAAGGCATGAACTTTCGAATAATTCTTTGGATGTCCACGACCATAAGTTGCAAATCGCACCAGCTGAAATGGGTTTGACTATATCTAAGAGAGATCATACAAAAAGCAATATTGGGACGACCGGGGTCATAGTATGAAGACAAGGAAAAAAATCAAAACTGAACCTCGAGATTGAATAAGTTACATCACTTCAAATCATGATATTGGTTAAATTTATTTTCAACTTTTTTTGTTTAATTTTTGAAACAAAAGTTTAAATTATTTCTGATAATTGCAAACGCTTCCAAACATCTTAGCGTGTTTGTATTTGTCAGAATTTATATCAGTCATTTACTATAAATATGTTTAAAATAGAAGAATATAATTAATATATATAATGTGACGTAAATAAAAACATACTATATAATCGTTTGGGAAATCATAATAGTTAGGATATCTCTAAACCCCAAACTAAAACTTTTTAAAAATAAAACAAAATTCCATAAATAACGATAATACGTTAAAATTAAACTGCCAAATTAAATAGTCTGAATATTCAATATGAGAATTTATGAAAAATTATCATTAACGAATATGTTAACAATACTTTTTATATTAAAAACTTGATGGTATTCCTGAATGTTGTGCTTATTCAATACAAAAGTTTAGGAAATATAATATTATCGAATGTAAAAACTTATATTTTACATGTTAAATAAATATATATAAGTCTTATTATTTTACCATGACAACTAGAAAAAAAATGAAATCTGAACCAATTATTGAGTTCTTGCTGTTTGACGTATAAGGTAAAGCAAAAATCAAGCTTTTTCATTATTTTATATTGATTTGAATTTACATGCACATGTTTCAAATGTATACGTGCAGAATCATAATGAAACATTCATCTGGAGTTCGTCGATCCACCGAAAAAAGTTCAGGACCTGATGAAGATGCACTCCGTTCGCAAATTCAACAAGAACAATTTGTTTTCTTTTGTGAGGAAAGCATTCCGGAACCAATTAAAAAAAAATCAGGAAAACCAGAAAAGAATCAAGTTCTTCTGAAGAGAACCCATTGGCGCATCTTAACGTTCAAAATACCATTGTTGACGGTGAAGATAGTATATTGGCATCAACGAACAAGAAATCTCAATTTCATACTCAGTGATAGGTATGAGTCAATTAACACAAATGATAAGGATGTTACTGTATATTTCTGGTGTGCGAAGAACAAGAGATATGGACGCAAAGATCTAACATGAAAAAACATTGACTTTAGAATGTCGTATTAAAATTTAAAATTTAATTTTAAGAATCAATAATGATAACTATTTTTATTTATAATTATTATCATGATTTATTATAATTCGTTCTGGTCTTTAAAGAATATTATCACTTTTAAATGTTTATCGAGTGTTAGTTTTGATAACATAATGAAATTATCTTCCTAATTAATAATAAATTATGACATGACAATCCAGCGGAAAGTTTGATAATAGTATAATGCTACTAATGGAAAAATAATATATAAGTTGACATGTTTCTTTTAATTTTTGTTATAATATTTATGATATAAAATTTAGAACAATATTTTATTAAACCTAATGGTTCAATAATGATCCGATGATGATATACAAGATTATGGAAATATAACAAAAACAAAAAATATTGACAAAGACCAAGAAAGTAAATCTCAAAAAATACGTATTAGAGATCCCCATACATAATAGAAAGATAAATAAAATATTTTTAAAAAAATATTCATTAAAGTTAAGAGGATATATAGAAACATATGTCAATATTCGTATATATCAATAATTAGTACATTTTAGTTTACATGATATATACATCACCGTCTTCTTATATAAACAAACCTAACAACGATATTTAGAATAAAATGGTCAGGATTTTTTCTCGATTATATGAATTCTTGATCGTACTTTGAAATTCATTTTGCAGATTGCAACACTTGACGTATTATAATGAGACCTTCGAAGATTCCATATCGGAGGAAGAATGTAACTAGACATGTCGTCTTTACATTAAGAGATATATTTCATACGAAACTAATAGATTGTACGCAACAACATTATTAATATGTTCGGGAATGCACTGAATTTACAGTATCCTGATCCGCATAAGATGGCAAGGTTGAAAAGAATGCAAATACTGAATTCTAAAAGGGCACA
Organism: Camelina laxa; assembly: GCA_024034495.1. Classification (NCBI taxonomy): domain Eukaryota; kingdom Viridiplantae; phylum Streptophyta; class Magnoliopsida; order Brassicales; family Brassicaceae; genus Camelina; species Camelina laxa. Next base: position 16,688,972 of record CM043882.1, on the reverse strand, counting down.
AAGGAAGAAAAAAAGTAATATGTTCGGGAATTTCAAAATAAATGAATATATATATATATATATACATATATATGCTAAAAACTAATTCTATTGTTACTTATGCAGAAAATTTCCTTCTTCCCAGATTACAGGAAGATTTCGCATGTTTCGTCGCAACTGATTCAGATACGAACGATGAAAGTGATTCAGATAGCTCTACTGATGGGATTTCATTCGAGAATAATGATAACAATGCGACATCTGACATGTTTCTTGGCTTTCCTCCCGTAAAAGCTAAGTTATTAAATAATGGTATATCTTGATGCATATCTGATTCGTTATACCAAAGTTTTGTAAATATGTATGTAACTAACATATATTTATACTATTTTTTAAAAATATATATATATATATATATATATATGTAGGTTATTATGATGATGGAGATCCTTATTTTTTATGTGAAAATTGTGGAGCATATATGTGGTATGGAGAACGGGTGAACAAACAGACTAAAAAGGCAAAGCCGGATTTTTCACTGTGTTGCCATCGCGGCAAAGTAATACTTCCTACTTTAAAGACTGCACCTAAAACGTTATTATCGTTGTTTTATAATAACGACGATAAGGGGTAAAAACTTCCGCAATAATATACGAGCGTACAACATGATGTTTTCGTTCACATCGTTAGGAGGGAAATTAACCATTCAATCAATAATGATAGAGGACCGTATCTATTTCAGATGTGCGGAGAAAACTATCATCGTATCGGTGATATCTTACCAGAACCTAGCAAGGAACCAATGTTTTTGCAATTGTATATACATGATGTATGTAACGAGATAACTAATAGAATCTCTGCGTTTAGGTAATTATAAATATTGATAAATACTTAATTTAATATTGTTCATATATTGAATATTTGTTAAATATCTTAAATATAATTTGTTATATTGTACTAATCATGATTATTATAAATTTTTGTGTTTTGTTGTTGATATAGAACATCAGGATCTTCTGGAGATTTAAGACATGAGATTGTAGGACTATTAAAAAAGATGCTTGATAGTCATAATCCGCATGTTAGGGCGTTTAGATCGGCACGTGAAAAAATTAATATGGAAGACGGTAACGAAGGTTTGCGATTAATCTTACCTTCAGAAAGAACTACTGATGCAAGAACTCATAATCTTCCTACCAGTAAAGAGGTCGCTGGTGTGAATAAACGTGACATTGTTATAAAAGTCGTTCGGGCAATTTACAGAGAATAAGTGAGCTTCATCCCGCATACTTGCCTTTACAGTACCCATTGTTGTTCCCTTTTGGTGAAAATGGTTTCAGATTAGGCATCGATATAGGTTTCGTGGATACCCGTGGACGTAAAAGGAAAACAGTGACCATGAGGGAATTTTATGCATATAAAATATATGAAAGATATGAAGAGTCCTCGACTATTGTTATGGCAGGAAAATTATTCCAGCAGTTTTTAGTCGATGCATTCACTACCATCGAGTCGAACAGGTTGAACTACATTTGGATGAACCAAAGCAAACTCCAAACTGAAAGAGTCGATAAGATAATTGAAGCTGCTGAAAAAGGACATGAAGATCTTGCACAACATGGAAAAAGGATATTTATTCCGTCATCGTTTACGGGTGGAAAGAGATATATGATGCAACATTATCTTGAGGCCATGGCTACTTGCAAGTATTATGGATTTCCTGATCTTTTCATAACTTTTACGTGCAACCCAAGGCGGCCTGAAATAGATCGTTATCTAGAAAGGCATCGTCTTAGTAAAGAAGATAGACCTGATATATGTAGTCGAGTTTTCAAGATGAAACTTGATAGATTAATGGACCAAGTGAGAAAGGAAAAAAATTTTGGTATCGTAAATTCTGGTATGTATTAAATAAAATTTTATTATTATTATTTATATTAGTCTTTCGAAAAATATAACTTATTAATGTTTTTTAAAAAATGTTTATTTTTTTTCAAAATTTTCAGCGATGTATACAATATAATTCCAGAAGAGGGGTCTGCCTCATGGGCACATGATTCTGTTTTTACACACCGACAATAAGATGCGTACATCAGACGACATTGATAAATACATAAGCGCTGAGATTCCTGATTAAGAGGTGGATAAGTATTTATACGAAGTAATTTCTGATGTGATGATCCATGGTCTGTGGTCCTATGAACAGAGATAGTGTCTGCATGAATAATGGGCAATGCACAAAATTCTTCCCAAAACCATTCATGGATAATACTGTTGTCGACGATGCTGGTTATCCAATTTATAGACGACGAAACGTTGGGAGAATCGTGGAGAAAAGAGGTTTTCAATACGATAATAGTTATGTTATTCCCTATAATCGTGATTTATCACTCCGTTTTTGTGCTCATATAAATGTTGAGTGGTGCAACCAGACACGTTCAGTAAAGTATTTGTTCAAGTACATCACTAAAGGTCCGGACTATGTTAGAGCCGAAGTAGGAGAAGAAGATCAGGAAAATGAAAAAAAAAAAAAAAATCAATTGTAGGTAACAACTTATTAGAATTGTCAAACATTCTCATATTTAATTATATGTGACAAACTAATCCAAGTTTTTTTAGGTATGTATCTGCATGTGAGGCTTCTTGGCTTTTTGCTTTCCCGATTTGTTATCGTACTACAGCCGTAGAAAAGCTCTCGTTTCATCTTCCAGGACAAGAATTGGCTATTTACAACTAGGATGATCCAATAGAAGATGTTTTGCACCGTACAACAAATAGAACTTCTAAATTTTTGGGATGGATGGAATGCAACAAGATTTATCCCCAGGCCAAAAAACTTACATATGCTGAATTTCCATATAAATTTGTGTGGAATAAGAGAGAAAAACTTTGGAAGCCAAGGTCAGAGAAACGGAAAAGTTTTGCAATAGGCAGAATTACGTATGTACCGCCTTCTGTAGGACAAGCCTATTACTTGCGAGTTCTGCTTAATAAAATTCCAGGACCAACAAGCTTTGACTATTTAAAAACAGTCAATGGTGTACTTTATAATGATTTCCAAGAAGCTTGCTATGCATTGGGATTATTGGATGATGATAAGGAGTACATTGCAGCTATAAACAAAGCAGGTGAATGGTGTTTTGGGGAATTTTTAAGAAAGTTATTTGCGATCCTACTGCATACAAAGAGTTTAACTGTTCCTCTTGAAGTTTGGAATTAAACGAAAGACATCTTGTGTGAAGATATTTTGTTTAAAGAAAGGAGAAACAGGAACGATCCAGGTATTTCAAAACTTATTTTCTTTCATGCAAATATTTCATTTTTGAAGGAAAAAATTATAATAAAGTGTTTTAAATTTTCTGTGGTAGGTCTAATGTTGTCACGGACTCAGATAGAAAATATATGTTTAACTGAAATAGAATTTATGTTACGATCGAATGGGACGTCTCTTAAGGCCTTCGAGAGAATGCCTAGACCAGATGACAGTATAATGAACACAGGAGTAAATAGGCCTATCGCAGATGAGAGAATAAATAAGCCTCATAAACAACAGGAATTGTACGATGAGTTGTTACCTATGCTAACTGATGAGCAGAGACGTGTTTATGAAGAAATTATTCACTTTGTGAATCACAACAAAGGTGGTATGTTTTTTGTCCATGGTTTCGGTGGTACTGGAAAAACTTTTATGTGGACTATTCTTGGTGCTGATATAAGGTCTAAAGGTATTATTGTTCTTAATGTTGCTTCAAGTGGTATAGCTGCTCTGCTTTTGGAAGGTGGTAGAACGGCTCATTCAAGATTTGGTATTCCAATCAATCTTAATGAATATTTTATGTGTTCGATAGATGCCGAATCTGATCTTGCTGATTTAATTAGAGAAGCAAAGCTCATAATATGAGACGAGGCTCAAATGATGAACAAGCTTTGTTACGAAACTTTAGATAGGAGTTTGCGAGATATCATGAAGTGTGACCAGATTTTTGGAGGTAAAGTTGTTGTGTTAGGAGGTGATTTTAGACAGATGTTACCAGTTATTACGGAAGGAGGAAGGGTAGCGACAATTTTAGCATCTATCAACTCATTTGTTCTTTGGAATAGTTGTAAAGTTCTTAAACTTACAGAAAACTTGAGACTTCGCAAAGCATGTAATAGTATGGATGCGGGTGCTCTTGCTACTTTTTCTAAGTGGCTTCTTGATATTGGGGATGGCAAAATTAACGAGTCTGATAGTGGGGATGTGGAGATAGAAATTTCGGATGATTTATTAATTAATACAAGTAGAAATCCTATTGAAGAAATAGATAAAGAGATCTACGGAGAACAATTTACAAGGAGGACTGACCCAAAATTCTTTAGTGAAAGAGCTATTCTAAGTCCAAGAAATGACGATGTTGATAAGATAAATCAGTTTATGCTTACTAAGCTTCCAGGTATGCAAATTAAATAGGATAGAGAAATTTACTTTTTTTAAAAAATTCTAATATTTAGAACATATACAAAATTTTAAATTTTTTATTTACAGGTGAGGAAAGACGATATCTTAGCTCCGATAGTATTGAAAAGTCTGATACAAGCGGACTTGATGATATGATCTACACTCAGGAATTCCTAAACAGTATTCAAGTTTCTGGACTGCCAAGCCATGTTTTGACTTTGAGAATTGGAGCACCTGTCATGTTGCTAAGGAATATAGATCCTAAGGGAGGTTTATGTAATGGTACGAGGCTAATTATTACTCAGATGGCCAATCATGTAATCGAAGCAAGGATCGTGACAGGAAAAAAGGTTGGTGATCGAGTACTTATCCCTAGAATGTATGTTAGTCCACCTGATGCAAAGTTTCCCTTTCGTATGAGGCGACGACAGTTTCCTATTACCGTGGCGTTTGCAATTACTATAAACAAGAGTCAGGGTCCGAACATGTTGGATTGTTTCTTCCGAAACTAGTTTTCACACATGGACAACTTTATGTTGCCTTCTCTCGAGTCACAACCAGAAAAGGATTGAAGGTGTTAATTACAGATAAAGATGGGAAATGCCAAAATAAAACACTTAATGTTGTTTTCAAAGAGGTTTTTGAGACTGTTTAATTATTATGTTTGTAACTGAAAATTGTTTTGGATTTTTAAGTCTAAGTTTATTTTCTACAATTAAATAAACAAATTTTTATGATTTTTAAAATACAATGTGTCTCATAATACTCATTACAATGAGTTGAAATATATATAAAATTGTACTATTGCTATGTAATTATTAGATAGAATAAATATTTATGTGATGGTAAATATAATTGTTGACTGTATCATAAAGTCTAAATATTAACAATTGAATCTCAAACACATTTAACTTAGAATCTTGCATCATATCTATTAACAACAACATCTGTCTTCCATCTGTTATCATAATTTAAATAATAATATCTAATAGTGAAAAAAAAAAGGTGAAACGCTAAAACGATAAGACGCAACGTTTAATCGTGACTGTTTGTTTTCTTACAATTATGAAATCCCTTTTTCGTCTCCTACAACTGAGAGGAAAACAGAAAAATCCTAACAAGATAGAATCATGAGTATCGATTATATTTCTGATCTTCGTCGGGGAAGAACCAACTGGTGTATCGAAGCCAATGTCTTGAATTCTTGGTATGTTTACGAATTCTTCAGCAAACGTGTTCTTCTACTTGTGGACGAAAAGGTTAGAGAATTTGCCAAATGACAATTCTACTTAAATTTGTTATTTTTAAAGTCTTATATATTAGATTACTAACACAATTTTATCAAATTTTGAAGGGTGACACAATTGAGGTGGCCTTTGTTCCAACAACACTAAAAAAGCTGCGGATGTATATTTATGAGGGTGAATGGTATGAAATTAGGACTTTCAAAATCATCAATCCAACACTAAGAGAGAGGAATACTCATCATCCTTTCCAAATCAAGTTTACTGATGATTCAACCATGACTCAGTTGGAATCAGCAAATTCAAAAAATTACTTCCGATTCGAAGATTTGGGTGATATATATCGTTCAAGAATCCATCATCCCATCTCTTTTGGTACGTTTTTAAAATACGGTTTATAATAATTTTCAATTGTACCCTGTGCATATAGATTTTTGTTATCTTTGTGTTTGAAAATCTTTAGACTTTAAAGAATTTTGGAACTTTGTGTACTGGTCCCTCCCATATAAAGTACAAATAGAACTTTTACCTAAATAGTTTTCTGTGGATGATAGATTTGGAAACATTTATTCATAGATATTGCTATCTTTGTGTTGGAAAATCTTTAGACTTTTAAGAATTTTGGAACTTTGTGTATTGGTCTCTCCCATATAAAGTACAAATAGAACTTTTACCTATGTAGTTTTATGTGGATGATAGATTTGGAAACATTTATTCATAGATATTGCTATCTTTGTGTTGGAAAATCTATAGGCTTTTCAGAATTTTGGAACTTTGTGAATTGGTTCCTCTCATATAAAAGTACAATTAGAACTTTTAAAACAAATAGTTTTATGTATATGATAGATTTGGAAACAATTATTCATCTTTTTAGAAAAAAAATTTTGACTTTTTGGCAAAAAAAAATAGATGTTTGCGGATGTGTAGTAGCTGTAATGGACAACAGAGAACATGATAATGAAGTTGTTTTCACGCTATTAAATGGCAGGTAAGACACATTTATTCCACATATCATGTTGCTAAGCGTTTTGAGTGTCACCCTTTATAAAATGTTTCTACTATCTTCATCTGTAGGAATGAATCTATAAAGTGCTGTGCAGTCAACAACTATGCTACCCTTTTCATGTATTCATGGGAGTCGTCAGGATGCCATCTCACATATCGAAACGAACCGGTGTTTTGTGTACTGCGTTTCTGCAGGGTTGGAGAGTATGAAGGTACGAATGTTAATAACACTTACAAGTTTTAATAAATGCTAAAGACTAGGTATTTTGTATACGCATTTACTAAACTTTCATAACACTTTAAACATCTCTAGGTAAACCGTGTATTGAAAACACATTGGCCTCCTCCAAGATCTTTATAAAACCTGATTTTGAAGGACTTGAGCATCACAAGGCTATGTAAGTTTTAAATGTTTATTAATACCAAGTATTATATCATGCTAGGGTTTAACCTATGAATGTGTTTCTATATTTTAGCTCCGAATCTGCTGGACGCTATTACATAAATCATATGATGGAGCATGAAGAATAATCTTTCATATGATGGAGCATGAAGAATAATCTTAAGGGCCTTAAGGTGAAGGCAGATTGGTTTTAAAAACTTTTTTGGATATGTAAACTTAATAACTATTTGTAATGTTTGAATGACCTCGAATTTATGTTACTTTTCTAATATAATTTTTATTGTCTAAACCTAGAAAATTATTGTGACGCAAATCCTTATCTATCATAATTTAATTAACCATACCGAATGTATTGGCACATTAAATTCATGAAAATTGTATTTGGGCTTCAAAAAATTATATAAAAGTTTACATATATATGAAAATAATAAAAATCGTATTAACTATGTCCATTTTAAAAGGTGAAATTAAATACTTAAGATACAAATTAACTGAAATTTTGTATATTTCTAAAAATAACAACAATTCAATTTTATAATTTAATTATTGATCAGAATTCGACTTTTCTCTCTATAACATACAAAAGTTTAATAGGTTTGAAACATTTTATCTATTTTGTTAAGAACATTACTTCTTAAAAATAGTCAGATATTAAAATTGTCGAAAATAAAATAATGATGAAACACTGCCTAAAAAAATAAAAGACAACAAAAAATGACTTAGCATACTAACTACTATAAAAAATTAAAAAGATCATAGATGTTTTCAAAATATAACAAAAGAATAGATTTAACATTACAAATTTGCCATAATCCTCAATATTATTTTTTTGCTGCATGTAACATATCAGAAATGATAAGATTGCTATGAAATTAGGATATAGAAATTCATATCGAAGAAAATAATTTTGTTATTGTTATCAACAATGATGAATGAAATTAAAAAATTGTTATCTGTATCATAATGTCTATATATTAACTACCAGGAGGACTGATCATAAGAGATATTCTAAGACCAAGAAATGACGATTTTGATAAGATAAATTAGTTACAATAATGTTTTTTGCAAATGAATAGTTTTGCTGAATCATAAAATGTATTTTTTAATTATATAAACGCTTAGAACATTGTAATAATAAATTAACATCAAATATACTGACTATAAAAATACTTTTAATATGTAATTATAATCATAATTATAAATATTAAAATTTTAAATATTCAAAAAAAAAAATATTAGACACTAAAACGATTAAGACGCAACGCTACATTTAATCGTGACTGTTTGTATTCGTAGAAATAAGAAATCCCGTTTTCGTCTTCGATAACAGAGAAGAGAGAGTAAGAAATCCTATTTTGGTAAAATCATGAGAATCGATTACATTTCTGATCTTCATCGAGGAAGAACGAACTGGTGTATTCAAGCTAATGTCTTGAATTCTTGGTATGTCACCGAATTCTTCACAAAACGTGTTCTTCTTCTTGTGGATACAAAGGTTAGAGAATTTAATCGAAAATCGATTTTACATAAGTTTTTATTTTAGTAGTGTTTATATACTAGATTACTTACACGATTTTTAACAAACTTTGAAGGGTGACACGATTGAGGTTGCCTTTGTCCCAACTATACTTAAAAAGCTCCGGAAGTATATTGACGAGGGCAAATGGTATGAAATTCGGGATTTCCAAATCATCAATCCAACCCTCAAGGAGAGGAATACTCATCATCCTTTTCAGATCAAGTTTACGGATGATTCAACCATGTTCCTGCTCGAATCAATCAACTCCAAAAATTACTTCCGATTCGAAGATTTGGATGATATATATCATGGAAGGATCAATCATCACATATCTTTCGGTACGTTTTTCTAAATCTGTTTGTAATTTATTTAGGTTATCATAGGATAACTAAATTGGATTGAATTTTTTACTATCTTTGTGTTGAGTTATTTAGAAACTTTAAAAGAATTTTGGAACTTTGTGTATTGGTCCCTCCAATAGAAAAGTACAAATTGAACTTTTACTAAAATAGTTTCATGTGAATGTTAAAAAGTTTTGGAGACATACATTATTAAGAAAATTCCTGACTTTTTCCAAAAATAGATGTTTGCGGATGTGTAATAGCTGTGGAGGACAGAAGAAATCATGGAAATGGAAATTGTGTTAATGAAGTTGTTTTGACACTATTAAATGGCAGGTAAGTCACATTTATTCCATCATTACTGATTTTAAGATTTATAAGTTTGTCTTTATTTTGTAGAGTGTAACAAGTATATTCATCTGTAGGAATGAAACTGTAAAGTGTCGTGCAATGATCTACTATGCTAACCTTTTCATGTCTTCATGGGAGTCATCTGGATGCCATCTCACATATCAAACTGAACCGGTGTTTTGTGTACTGCGTTTCTGGAGGGTTGGAGAGTATGAAGGTATGTACTATTAATAGAACTTGCTAGATTGAACAAATGCTTAAGACTAGGTTGTATACTCATTTAGCAATCTTTTTAACACTTAAAACATCCCTAGGTGAACCGTGTATAAACACATTGGCCTCCTCCAAGATCTTTATAAATCCGGAGTTTGAAGGACTTGAGAATCACAAGGCTATGTAAGTTTTTAATGTTCATAAATATCAAGTGGTGTATCATGTTATGGTCTAACTTATGAATGTGTTTTCTAAATTTTTAGCTCGGAATTTGCTGGACGTTATTACATTAAGCACATAATGCATCATGAAGGGTAAACTGGAGGAGTTTAAACTGAAGGCACATTAGCTAACAAACTTTTTGTATATGCTAACTTGATAATTATTTTGAAAGTTTGTATGATCAAGTACTATAAACCCTTTTATGGGTTGCTTTCTAAATTTTCTTAATGGTCTAAACGAAATTATAAATTATTTTGACCCAAATTCTACCTAATTTAAATTAACCACATAATATGGATTGAGCTCATTAAATTCTTGAAATTTTGCAAATGGGTTTCAAAATTATTTTAAGAAGATAACATATATTGAAGACTTTAACTAAGATTTTATTAAATACTCTTTTTCTTTGTCCATTTAAAAATGTGAAATTAAAGGTTTAAAATACAAAAATAATTACAATTTTGAACATATTTAAAAAGAACAAAAATCTAATTTGAAAATAGGATATTAATTTGACAATTATTTTTTATTTAATTCTTACCCGCACGCTTGTGCGGGTAACTCTCCTAGTTGGTTATAGTTTGATTGAAGAAAGATAATATCATAATAAAAAAACGTTTGTGATGTTAGAGCAAGTCCATTGGAGGGTTGTTATTTTTAGCCTCATACAATTTTTTAACAATAAATTGTTTACTTTAAACAACAAATAAGAACCTTTATAAGGTTAATTAATTAAAATTATTCTCTTCTAATGGTAAAAGTGTAAGTGGATTCTTATTGATCAAAAGATTTTATTATCAAAATAAAAATATTAGAACTTAACTTGTTTAAATGTTATGATCCAAATTTTATGTTAAAGATTTGGTGAAAGTGTTTGATGTTGTATAGAATACAAGAATTGGATAAAAGATTTGGATACATAGACATTGAGCTATCACCAAAAGCATTGATCATAGATTTATAGGTTTAGAACCATGCCTCTGACTTGTTTTGCTCTCTTGTTGCCTTGAAGAATCATTGCAATGCCATTACAGCAACTAGACAGGGAGTGATAAAGTATTCAAGAACCAATGGCCACTAAGCACATGCTGATTATCTCCATTCCAGTACACAGGGAAACAATGCCTCCTCACCAAGTCCACCTGCAGCATTCCAGTTCCTTCGTCACAAACGTGGTAAGGCAAAGACGTCAATACATTTTAAGTTTAGCTGGAGACTACTACAAGCATTGAACAATTCACTGCATCTGTCTGATACTGACACATGAATTTTAATGGAAGGGTCTTTAGACTACCCAACCAAATGTCCCTTAATTCCATCTAATATCTGAAAAGCTTCACAATCCATCATGCATTCAACATTCTCAGGAAGATCTACAACTATTAATCATCGCACATCAAAAGGTGAAATCACAGAACCAGGAAAAATCACAAGCAAAGTTGATGCCGCACATCTTACGGTTCGAAGTTATCACCGACTTGGGTTCTTGGGCTTTATTGAGTCGGTGATTAGGTGTCAGGTTTTGTTTTAACTTTCCTTTAATTATTGTGTCCGAGAAAGGATAGTAATGAATCCTCGAAGGGTAGTTAGTTTTTAACCTAATTTCTTTGCTTTATAAATAGGTCCTAAGAGAGTCTTTGTTATTCAGTTTTTGCAGTTTTGAGAAAATTAAAAAAAAAAAACAAAAACAAAAAGAGGCAATCTTAATTTCCCAAAAAGCTTGTGTGCAAGCCGTGAGAGGAGGACTCTCGAAACCTTGTTGATTTCGAACCCTAACGAGTTCGAACTCAGCTTTCTTCTTTCCCAAGTTACTTCATCTTCTTCCTTTTGCTCTGTTTCACGTTCACAAAACAGAGTCTCTCCGTACGTTTACTTCCGCTCTGCACTAGTTGGTATCAGATTCATTCTTTCCTGGTAATTTGACGTCGTCTTCCATGGCTCCACCCAAACCAGGGAACGGCGATGGTAACAAACCGCCAAAGAACGAAGAGGGGGACCTCCGTGAACTTCTTCTTACAAATCAGACTAGCATACTTTCTATGCAAGCTTCAATTGAGACGTTAACAACGGCGTTGACACAACTTCTCGGGGAACGTCATCCACAACCGGGAGCTGTAGTGGTGGAAGACAATAACCCTCCACAAAATCCTCTGCGTCGTGAGCTTGCTAATTTCAGACCACACGAACAATTTCATCATGACACAAGATGGGAGGCTGGTTTCAAAGTGGAGATACCCGAGTTTCATGGTGGTGTTAGTGGTTACTCGCTTATTGATTGGCTTGTGGCTGTTGAGGAAGTTCTCGCTTTCAAACATGTTCCCCATGACCGTCAAGTCCTGTTAGTTGCAACACGTTTTCGTGGGCATGCTGCGTCTTGGTGGCAGCAATTGAAGACAAACCGTGTGCGTTTAGGGAAAGCTCCCATTACTTTGTGGGAGAAGCTTAAGAAGAAATTGCGTGGAACCTTCCTCCCGCATAATTTCGATCGCACCATGTTTACTCGCCTCCAAAACTTGAAACAAGGCTCGCGTTTTGTTGATGATTACACCGATGAGTTTTATTTGCTGTTAACCCGTAACGAGATTCGTGACAGTGAGTTTCAGCTTGTATCTCGTTTCATTGGAGGCTTGCGTAACCAAATTCAGAACTCTATAGCACAGTTTGATCCAGCATCAGTTGCCGAAGCTCACCGATGAGCTGCCTCTTTCGAACAGCAGTTTTGTTCCGCATCTTGGAGTTCGTCGTCTCGGACACGTTCAACTGATCAGTCGTTGTCGCAGCAACAGTTTCCTTTCAAGGATACTTTAGAGTCCAACAGTGTACTAGTCGTGAAAATCAACAAGATGGTGAACAAGGTTTGCGTCGCTCACTTCGTGGTCCAGGTGCTCTACGCTGCTATACATGTGGTGAACCAGGTCATCACCAAACCGCTTGTCCTAATCAGAAAAAGCGTGGTCTTCTTACGGCGGAGACATGATTTGGTAACACGGAGAATGTTGACAACTCCGACGAAGAGGATCCTCCTTACGATGACGACGTACATCATCCACATTGTGATACTGGTACTGCACTTGTCTTAAGCCATGCATGTTTAACACCCCAACAACGTGAAGAACATTGGTTACGAACAAACATCTTTCGCTCCACATGCACTATTCGTGGAAAAGTTTGTACGTTCATCATTGATTCAGGTAGCTGTCGTAATCTTATTGCCGCATCGGCTGTTGAGAAACTCGGCCTCCTTGCTGAATCACATCCTGCTCCGTATAATCTCACGTGGTTTCAGAATGGTGTTGCCCAGCGTGTATCTCAGCGCTCTTTGGTTCCTTTCTCCATTGGGCCGTTTTACAAGGATCGTTGTTACTTTGATGTTGCTCCAGTGGATATTTGCCACTTGGTATTGGGAAGACCTTGGGAGTATGATCGTAAGATCATTCATCATGGAGTCAAGAACACGTACCAATTTATTTGGGAAACACATAATATTGTCTTGTTTCCGTCTCCAGAGCCCTCGCTTACACCAGCCGCTCCACACCCGGTTCCTTTACCACCATGAGACCGTTTTCCTCCGTCGCGGACAGAAACGACCCCACGTCATACTCTTCCAATGTTGTGTTCTTATGCTGTTTTTGAGAAAGAGTTCCAAGACACGGGTTTTATGTTGGCACTTCTTCCTTCGGTTCCTTCTGCGGGTGGATCTTATATTTCGGCTGACATTGGGTCTCTTTTACAAGAATTTCCGGATGTGTTTCCAGATGACTTGCCTTTAACGTTACCACCGTTACGAGATATCCAACATCAGATTGACTTGGTACCCGGAGCAACACTTCCTAATCGACCGCATTATTGTATGAGTCACAAGAGCATGAAAAATTGAGACGTCAAGTTGAAGATCTTCTTCGTAAAGGCCATATACGTGAGAGTCTTAGTCCGTGTGCAGTTCCGGCATTATTAATTCCCAAGAAAGATGGTACTTGGCGAATGTGTGTGGATAGTCGTGTGATTAATAAGATTACGGTAAGATATCATTTTCCTATACCTCGCTTGGACGATCTTCTTGATTAAATCGGTCACGCCACTATATTCTCCAAGCTTGATTTGAAGAGTGGTTATCACCAAATTTGTATTCGACCGGGTGATGAGTGGAAAACTGCATTCAAGACAGGGGAGGGATTGTTTGAATGGCTTGTTATGCCTTTTGGTTTATCAAACGCTCCTAGTACGTTTATGCGTGTAATGAACCAAGCTTTACGCCCCTTTATAGGTAAATTTGTGGTGGTTTATTTTGATGATATTCTGATTTTTAGCTCCACTTTGGTCGAGCATCTTTCCCATCTCCATGAAGTGCTTGTGGTGTTATAGACCGAGAAATTTTTTGCCGCCAAGCACAAATGTGAGTTTGGATCGACAGAAGTTAAATTTTTGGGATATATTGTGTCGGATAAGGGTCTTTCGGTTGATGTTGCTAAGATTGAGGCTATCCGTTTATGGCCTACTCCTAAGTCGATTACCGATGTGCGCAGCTTTCATGGACTAGCTTCTTTCTACAGGCGGTTCGTTCAGCATTTTAGCAGTATTGTAGCTCCCATCACGAACTGTATGAAAGCGGGCAGTTTTGAGTGGACGGGGGAGGCTGATAATGCATTTGAGCTTATTAAACAGAAACTTACTACCGCACCGATATTGGTTCTTCCTGACTTTTCCTTGACTTTTGAATTACATTGTGATGCTTCCAAAGTTGGTATTGGTGCAGTTCTTAGTCAACAAGGTCGCCCCATTGCTTATTTTAGTGAGAAATTATCTAGGGCTCGTGGGAGATATAACACTTATGATGTCGAATTTTATGCTATTGTTCAAGCTATCAAGCATTGGAGGCATTACTTGGTGCACCGTGACTTTGTTCTTTTCACTGACCATGACGCTTTACGCCATCTTCATAGTCAAGCTAAAGTCTCCTCACGCCATGCCTCATGGATCGCATATCTCCAACAGTTCACTTTTTCTATTAAGCATCAGGCTAGTACGCTTAATAGAGTAGCAGATGCATTGAGCCGTCGCCATTGTTTGTTGTCTACAATTCATGTGTCGGTTCCAGGCTTTGCTAGTTTTGCTGAATTGTATCCCACAGATCCTTATTTTGGGCGTATATATGCAGACGCCGAGCAACAACTTAATGACGATTTCACTATCCAAGATGGATTCTTGTTTCGCGGGTTGCGTTTGTGTGTTCCTGACTGCAGTTTGCGTCGTCAGCTCATCAGTGAATTACACAATGAAGGACATATTGGTCGTGACCGGACGTTGCAACTAGTTTCAGCCTCTTACTTTTGGCCGTCTTTGCGTCGAGATGTTGAACGCTTTGTGGAACGCTGTCGTGTGTGTCAACATGCTAAAGGGAAGTCTTCTAACGCGGGTCTTTACCTTCCTTTGCCCATTCCGACACAGCCGTGGACTGATATAAGTATGGATTTTGTGCTTGGGCTACCTCGTACTCAGCGTGGTCACGATTCTATTTTTGTGGTGGTGGATCGTTTTTCTAAAATGGCTCATTTCATCGCTTGTAAGAAGACGACGGATGCTCTTAGTGTGGCTACTCTTTTCTTTCGCGAGATCTACCATCTGCATGGGCTTCCTTTGTCTATTGTTTCTGATCGTGATACACGGTTCCTTAGTCATTTCTAGCGTTCATTGTGGAAGCTTCTACGAAAAAATTTGGATATGAGTTCAGCTTATCACCCACAAACAGACGGTCAAACTGAAGTGACTAATCCAGCATTGGGAGATTTATTGCGTTGTTTGGTCGGAGATAATATTAAGAGCTGAGATTTGAAGCTTTGTCAAGCGGAGTTCGCTCATAATCACGCGTCTAATCGCAGCTTGGGTTTTTCTCCTTTCCGGGTGGTCTATGGCATAGTACCTCTCTGTCCGATGGATTTGACTACGTTACCGGATAAGTCGCGTCTTCATGGCCATGCAGTGGACTTTGTTGATGAGTTACAGCTTGTCCATCGTCAGGCAAAGGAGAATTTGGAGGTTTCTACTCAGAAATACAAGACTGCAGCCGACGTCAAACGAAGAGAGCTAGAGTTTCAGCCAGGCGATCTAGTATGGGTTTACTTGACTAAAGATCGTCTCCCTCTCCGTACGTATAACAAGCTTTAAGTCACGCAAAATTGGACCTGTTGAAGTGCTTGAACGGATCAATGCCAATGCATATCGCCTTCGTCTTCCTTCTGACATGCGCACCTCTGACGTCTTCAATGTCAAGCATTTATCACCATTTCGCGGGGACAATGAGGACTGCGATTTGAGGTCGAATCCTCTTCCACCTGGGGAGAGCTGATGCAGCACATCTTACTGTTCGAAGTCATCACCTACTTGGGTTCTTGGGCTTTATTGAGTCGGTGATTAGGTGTCGGTTTTGTTTTAACTTTCCTTTAATTATTGTGTCTGAGAAAGGATAGTAATGAATCCTCGAAGGGTGTTTAGTTTTTAACCTAATTTCTTTGCATTATAAATAGGTCCTAAGAGAGTCTTTGTTATTCAGTTTTTGCAGTTTTGAGAAAATTAAAAAAAAAAAAACCAAAAAGAGGCAATCTTAATTGCCCAAAAAGCTTGTGTGCAAGCCGTGAGAGGAGGACTCTCGAAACCTTGTTGATTTCGAACCCTAGCGAGTTCGAACTCAGCTTTCTTCTTTCCCAAGTTACTTCATCTTCTTCCTTTTGCTCTGTTTCACGTTCACAAAACAGAGTCTCTCCGTACGTTTACTTCCGCTCTGCACTAAAAGTGGGAAGAGTTTTTACAAACCTTCGAGGTTCTATCCTCAATTCAAAGGATTCAAAGTTATGAGTTGAGATGATCCGATCAATCAAATCCTCAATTCGAATTCACAATTGAATCAATCTGTTTCCAAATCAAAAACAGTGGAAGCAGAGGATGAGTTTGAATCAATCGACGATCGAAGAAACGAGAGAGAGAGAGCACAGAGAGACGAAGAAAAAAAATTTTCTTTTTTTTTTAATTTTAAAAACTACACCCAACCAACTCGTGACACGGGACCAATAAAAGTCGGTTCTTCGGAGCACTAAATAAGAGTTGCCTCTTATTTTTTTATTCAATTTTGATTTATTTTTTATCTCATTTATCATAAGATCCTCCATAAATCTCTCCAATGGAGATGCCCTTATAAATGTCCTTCAATCACTCATGTGTTGTTTGCGGACGATTCCCTCTTTTTATGTCAAGCAAACCTTGCTTCTTGTGCAGCCATTAAAGAAATATTAACACAGTATGAGAGAGCTTTTGGACAGAAGGTTAACACAAGGATTTCCTCAGTGACTTTTGGTAAAAGGGTTAGCGAGCAGACTAAAACCAGTCTTAGGAATTTCCTTCCAATCCACAATGAGGATGGATGTGATAAGTACCTTGGGCTCCCGGAACAATTTGGTAGAAAGAAAATGGAGTTGTATCAATATATTGTTGAGAATGTTCGAGGAAAAACAAAAGGATGGAATAACAAGTTTCTTTCTCAAGGAGGTAAAGAAGTATTACTGAAGGTTATAGCTATGGTGATGCCCGTATTCACAATGAATTGTTTCAAACTACCAAAAGGTATATGTGAGGAGATAGAACAGATCATTGCTAACTATTGGTGGAATCATAACCAGAATGATCACCCGGTCCACTGGGTTGCGTGGGATAGGCTTAAATATCCGAAGAATGAGGGTGGTCTAGGTTTTCGGGATATTGAGAAGTTTAATGAAGCTCTGCTCTCAAAACAAGCCTGGAGAATTTTTCAAAATCCAAACTGCCTTTTAGCTCGTACCTTACGAGGGAGATACTTCTCTGATTCTTCCATTCTCACTGCAACTAGCGGAACTCAACCTTCTTTTGGCTTGAAATCAATACTAACTGGGCGAGATTTGCTCTGGAAAGGTCTACGGTTTACTACAGGAGATGGCAGTACTATTTCTACATGGACAAGCCCTTGGCTTTCAACACACCCTCCACGTCCGCCTAGAGTAAACCCTGGTTTTCAACCAGACAACAGCACCGTCGATAGTCTGCTTTGTCCAGATGGAAGTGGTTGGAATGAAAGTTTGGTGCGAAACAGAGTTCATCCTGATGATGTAAATGCAGTGCTCTAGCAAAATAAGTGTTTGGCAGGTTTCTGATTTTCTCGGATGGCATTACACAAAGAGTGGTATGTACACGGTTAAATCAGGGTACTGGCTAGCTACACACCTCCCAGATTTCGATTTTCAAGCTCAACCCCCTCATGTTGATCCACACATCAAACAGGAAATTTGGAAAACAAGAACTCCTCCAAAATTCAAACACTTTCTATGGCGACTAATGTCCCGAGCATTAGCAACTGGTAATGAATTAGAAAGGCGTCACATGTCTCCCAATGGTAGTTGTAAACGCTGTGTTACGGATATAGAAACAATAGAACATCTCTTTTTCTCCTGTCCCCATGCGATGCGAATTTGGCGGGCCTCAAATATACTGATCACATGTCTCCTCAATCCAAGTGTTACGCTTGAAGCAAAGATGAAGGCAATCTTCGAATTTCATAAACATCGAAGAATATATGACCATCTATCACTACTGTCGTTCTGGATCTTGTGGAAACTTTGGACAAGCCGTAATAACCTAACGTTGCAGAACAGGAACAACAACTGGTATCAAGATCTCAAGGAAGCAAAACGAGAAACTGATGAATGGTTAGCAGTGGATACGGAAAAAAGAAGTAGTAACCTCCAAGGATCTCATCGCCCCATTAATAGTCTTTCTTCTTCAACATCATGGCAACCGCCAACACCTGGTTGGACAAAGTGTAACTATATGGAAGCTTTATCAGTAGTGAGAGTCGCTCAACGGCTGCTTGGATTATAAGGAATGATCAAGGTTGGTTTTGTGAAGCAAGTCAAACTACTGGTAATGCGGTTAACTCTGCATTGGAAGCTGAATGTCAAAGTCTTGTCCTCGCAATGCGTTAAACTTGGCTGAGTGGCTACAGAAAAGTAATCTTTGAAGGTGACTGTCAGGCTTTGGTAAGAGTTCTCAATGATGGAACGAACAGGTTTGATATCAATAATTGGATTCAAGATATTAAAGGGTGGGCAAGGCGTTTTGACTCTGTTATTCTCAATTGGTCTTCAAGACAATCTAATACTCTAGCAGATAAACTGGCAAAAGCTCAGAGAAGTGAAGCTACAGATTTTATTTTTCATTTAGCTATCCCCCAATGTATTCGTTCTAGTTTTTACTCCATCAACAATTCCTCTTCTTAATTATTAATAAAGTATGCAGTGTTTAAAGAAAAAAATAAGGAGATGCCCTTATAAATATAGTGATCGGACCAGGTTCTAGTCTTAGGGCATCATCACCCATCGTTACTCTACCATTACTTTACCAAAAATTTAGTGAAAAAAAAATAAAAAATATTAAAAAGATAAGAGAGAGAAGAGAAATCATTTTTCAGATTACCAGAGAAAGAAACGATTCTCACACTACTAATACACATGACCACTTATCATTGGTTTATATTTATTCAATTAAATTTTTTTTTTTTTTTGAGTAACGTTTATGAGTTCAACCGGTGGCGAGGCGATGGTCTTATACTTCCAGATATGTAACATCAAGACAACAATAGAGCTAAATAAACGAGCCATTAGAGAAAAATTCGAAAACCAACTCAAATTTGGAAGGCCAATATCCATTCCATCAACACAAAGAGAAAAGTTGATATAAAGACCCACGCTCCAATAGTCCAATTGCGAGAATCGATGAGAGAGATGCAAAAAAAAAAAAAAAAAAAAAAAAAAAAAATAGTGGAGGGAAAAATCAAACACTGCATTGTGGCCTTGGTCTTCTTTTCCCTATGTCGCATCTATAAAGCGAAAGAGTCTTGAGCGACAAATGTGAGCTTTATTGCTTAAAGAAACATCAGAACTGGGAATTCTAGAATGAGTTTAGGATTGTGAACTGGAGACAAAATCCTTTTTAGGAAAATTTATTTACATTGCTCCAATAGGGTATCAGAAAATATTGTTACTATCGGCCAAGCACATCCACACAAAAGAGAAAATAACAGGCAATTTGAACCGTCTGGGTGTAAAAACCAAAGGAAACCACACCTATACTATTATCTGGAATTGGTGTTCAAGGAGAAGAAAGAGGAAGTTTGCAATAAGAACGATTATCCATTCCGATTTTCTAGCAGAGTAAGACCCTTACTTGTGAAGCAACATTTTGACAAATAGTGCATTTTGAAACATCACAATGGTCTAGTTGTGCACCAATCATTAATATTAGTGTAGATATGTTGAGAAAACTATTCTCTACCATAATCATTTAGCAGACATTTATCATAGATCTGTTGGTAAGTGTTAAGTAATTGATTGAAACATCACAACTCAAACATGAAGACATGTTCCGCGACTTCCTCGATCAACAAGTGATCAGCGCTGGGTCTTGCAATATATGCAACCGACCTTTTACAAATGTGGTACAACGGGGGATTGAGGGATGGGGTTCTCGCCAACAATAGAATATTCAAGAAAATCTGATCAAGGATTGATACAGATTTTGGCTCAATTCTCATAATAGTAGATGACGCTACCGGGACTCATATATAATATGTGCAATATCGCAACAAAGCAGGTGGGTCATCCCTCATATGAAGCCTTCGGCCATGGAGGTTAAGGAGTACCACATAAAGCTTGTGAAACAATCCGACCCGTGTTTTTTTAATAATAATATAATTAAATACCCATAATATTTAATTACAACCCAACCAATAAACCAACAATAACCCAACATACAAAGCGGTAGACATACTAAACCAACTCCAATATATTAAAATACAATACAAATCATAATCAATATAAACCAGCAAGCTAGCATGCTTCTAAAATAGGTTCGAACATAAGTAACCTAACCAATAATACAAACGAGACCCTAGATCAATCCTCCTCTTTATCGCCATGATTCCATGCTACACATGCATTACCTGCACCACCAAACACAGTGAGATGCGTGTGTAATTAACCATCATTTGGTTTAATTAATAACTCGACTAGCTTAGTAAACCAACAATAAATTAGACCAAATTCACTCTAATTCCCGATATAAACTCCAATATTTCATATTTTTTGGGACATGGGTGTTACAATTCTTCTCCACCAACAATGATTCGTCCTCAAATCCCGCAACACCGTCCATCCGTCAAGGACCTCCATGCAACCGTCACCACGGCCCGCACATCTTCTGACTGGACTGAACACCATCAGCCAAGGTTTCCCCATGCAACCGTCGCAACAGCTCGCACACCCCCATGACCCAACGGTCCACAAAACCCTAACCCCACTGGTCAGCACAACCCAAAACCCGAGATCACTCCCGACCTCCGAGGTCTACATCTAGTCACTATGCTCATATCCACATCCTAGACATTGTTTCCTCCCTCACTCATACATTCTCTAGTTGCAACCTTCGAACT
Source organism: Camelina laxa (assembly GCA_024034495.1). Classification (NCBI taxonomy): domain Eukaryota; kingdom Viridiplantae; phylum Streptophyta; class Magnoliopsida; order Brassicales; family Brassicaceae; genus Camelina; species Camelina laxa. Next base: position 16,667,751 of record CM043882.1, on the reverse strand, counting down.
GCACCGCCTGCATTCTCAGACCGTCGTCCTCGAGCCATACCATCTCACTCTTGGATCATCACCCTCGAGATCTTGGTACCAGAGGAACTACTCATCCCCTCCGGAGAACTAATCATCTCCTCTGCCGCTCTCAGGGTGGCAACCCCTCAATCCCGTGGTGCACTAGGGGAACTAATCATCCCCTCAGGAGAACTAATCATCCCCTCAGTAGAACTAATCATCTCCTCAGGAGAATTACTCATCTCCCCAGGAGAACTACTTATCTCCTCATAAGCAAACAAGTCATAACGTCTATAAGCATCTCCGACCGAAATAACCTTCCGTGTTTTGCGTAAAACATCGCAATGTCCTACCAACCGCCATATTCCCCTCACAAGAATATTGCCATGACGATGACCACTCTTCAGGCCAACTCTAGAACATCCCTAACCACTCAGGTGTACACATGCCCTTTCCAAAAATAGACAAGTTCTAACTATTCATAAAACTTTCTAGTTTTGCAACCGCAATTTCCAAAAATAGCCAAGCTCTAACTCCAAATAAGACTTTCTATATTTAAAAACTTTCTATCTATTGAAAATTTCCATTTATAAAAGTCCTGAGCTATTTCTTTTTCCAAATTACATACAAGTCAAAATCCATAAGACATCCATACTATTAAAAGAGAAGCATTATTTACAAGGCAAAATGAAACATGAGAAAATATGACATAAAATGACCCTGCATAAATTAAAAAGCATACAAGATAAAAAAGACATTAAAGTAAATTTGGACGTCAAAAAGCGCGGATCCTTCTCTGACCCGAATCTAATTAATTCGGGTTATGTATAATGTGTCCGGATTCATATTAATTAATAGTATAAACAAACAAAGTCTTTTTACAAAAAATGCTCGGCATTTGAATTAGTGGTTACACGAGTGGCCCAAACGTGTAATATCCAATAACCCATTACCAAGATGCGTAATAAATAAGGTGGTCCAATAAATCAAAATTTTTCCAAACAGAACATAATTCTCTACATAATAAATATTAACTACTACTATAATTACTAAGATATTATATACCTTATAAAAAAAACGAATACCAATCATAATGGAAAACAAATATATTTTTATGTGTTCATACTCACGCAAATTAAGCCTTTAATAATTATGTAAAATCAAAAAGTTAGCAAAATTTCATATATCACTAATGTTGAAAAAGGGAAACTATCCTTATGTCCCAATCACACAAATTAAGGCATTTTTAAATAGGAAATGATAACAAATTAGCAAAATTATCAGATGCAATATTTCCAAAACTAACAAGAAAATATTACACCAAATAACTCCTACTTACCATTATTATTTTGCTCATTTACTCGCAAATTGATTGGAAACTGTACAACCATATATACTTTGTTCGGCCAATACAAAATATCTTAAAACAATATCAACGATAACCACTTCATACAGAAAATGGTTGCAAGTAATGGAATCACGAGTCTTGCTAACATAAAACCTTTCAAGACGAGTTGGAAGATCCAAGTGCGGATCGTTCATTCGTGGAGACAATATACGATCTACACTGGGAAAATCTTATAAATGATCTTATCAGATGTTGAGGTAAGATTCTAATCATTTACTCTATCTACTTATATTTGTTAAACCATATATGATTATGTGAATAATAATATATTATTTGCAAATTGTAGTGAACTTTAATCCATGCCACTGTTAAAAAAAATCATATTAACAAATTCCACAGAATGATAGTTGTTGGAGACCGGAGGTTTGTGGAGAATTCTTAGCTGACTAAGTCTATGGAGAAGTATAGGGCAACAAAACATGCTTTCAAGATGTCTTTTACTAACACCACGATCATAAGCCGATCTCCTTCGCTCTCGACTGATTGGTATTTGGACATGCAGAGCTTTGAAAGCATAACTAAGTAGCTTTGAAAGCATAACTAAGTAACTAAGCAACATTAATCTCTTTACTTGGTATTTTTTTGAACCTTGCTTTGGGCATTGATCGTGGACTACCCATCTCAATTTTGATCATTACTTGCAAGAAAACAAGATTTATAAAAGAAGAATGTAAACCTGATAGAAATCAAAAAACCAGCTTAAATACAAATTAAGAAACTGAAATGCTTACCTTGCACTATAATAATTTGGGTTTTGTGTTGTTCTCACTGGATTCGGCCAATTATTGATGAAATATGATGTCGATTGATGTTCCAATTGAGTTTGTTTATGTGAAAGAAGAAGGTTAAACTTTTCGCAATTACAGTCGGACTGTCACCGGAATTTTTTCCCCTTTTCTTTCTGTGAGTTTGTATGGACAAAGTTAAAATATTTCTCGGTTACTTTGTTTTATTGGGCATTACAAAGAGATTAATGTTTTGGACTAAATCGAGCCCAACACATAATTGTTAGCCCGTAACTTTTATGTTAGAGTTATGAAATAGATTTAAATTATAGGATTTGTTGTCAAATTATTCCATTATAGGTAGCTCAAAATGTTACCTCAAAAAAAAAAATTGTATCTTAATCCTATGCTCTATAAAGTTCTACACTAACTTGGAGAATAATCAAGAGTACAATATGCAAGTAGTTTTCAAGTTCGACTCGCTAACATAGTTTAATTGAGAAAGTTATTATTTTCCTCAAACGAACAAACTATACTACATTCACAACAAATTTTCAATACTACATTCACAACACATTTTCTACTCTCCTTTATTTTCTATTGACAACTTATGAACTCTAACCAAATAACTATAAAGAATACCACTTCTCTTCTTTAAAATTTAAACAATTTTCGTCTAAACCAATAATAACATACTTTCAAACATTTACATAAAAAATACAAAAAATAAAACATAGTTTTTACAAACAATCATGCACGTACGTGCGGGTCCGGATCTAGTATCCATTTTAAATTCTCGAACTTCATTTCTAAAACATCCACTTCTATTAATTACCAATAACGATATTTCCCGATACCGGCGTGATCCACCACTTTCTGACAACTTGTTAATAGCCAACTGCACTTCCTGCATAGAAGCTAAAAACACTACACAACTAACAACACACAAAACAACTTACCATAGAATCTCATTAAAGGCTCGAAGAGGATGATACTAGGACTCCATACCACAAGAAAATTGACTAACTACTCATAATCAATTCCATCACACAACATCATGCACCAAACAACAGGTAAATAATTCCACCAATTAAATTCCCTTAAACCACTCAAACACCAATCCACTTAACCACCCTAGAACCGTAAGGGCTCTGATACCATACTGAAACAACCCAACCCATTTTTTTAATTATAATAATAATATAATTAAATACCTGATAAAATTTAATTACAACTCAACCAATAAACAAACAATAACCCGACATAGACAGCGGAAGACATACTCAACCAACTCCAATATATTAAAATACAGTACCAATTATAACCAATATAAACCATCAACCTAGCATGCTTCTATAACAGGTTCCAACATAAGTAACTTAACCAATAATACAACCAAGACCCTAGATCATCCTCCTCCTTATCGCCATGGTTCAATGCTACACATGCATTACTATGAGATGTGTGAGTATTACAAGAAATACCCAGTGAGGCGATCCTCCCATCTAAGAACTATACACACAAGATAATCAAGAGTACAAAAACAAATAAAACATAACAAACCAGTTATTATAATATAACACAAATAACACATTCACCGCACCTACACATCATCACACAAAACAAGTCATACAACCCAATCGCTTAGATAAGTTCATGATCCCGCACTCACCTTAACAATACGAACAATAATTACAACTAAGAAAAAACTCTCCTCGCATCTGAAACAGTCCAGAAACATCCTACTACAAGTCACCCAACCAAAAGCAACCTTGAGCAATTTGGACAGAAACATTAGAAAAAAACAGTCTCAAAGACGAAACCTTAAAATAAAAACCAACCATTAACTGTCAAATCCCTCTAGTGAAAAGCTAGCCCTAGACGTCTCGAAGATTTACACAAATCTCATGCCGATCAGAAACCAGACAAGACCACGATTTCGTTTACAATCCCCGATGGTCCCAACTCGCGTCTGAGGAAACGTATCCCACGAAACTGCTAATAACTCATGAAGTTTAAACCCAAATTCACTTCTTCTGTAAAAAAGAGAATCTACGAAAAATGCTTAGGTACAACTGTACCAAAACTCATTACCTTAGGAAACGATTTCAGGACTCGAACCCTCCTTCTCCCAAACCCTAACAGTTTTGTTTCCTTTTCTTCTCTCTAAAACAAAGCTTTGATGATCTCCTCCTTCTCCTTCACACCAAATCGGCAATGAGGTCTCTCTTTCTCACAGACCAACAACGACAATCACAAAAGAGAAGGAGTCGTCATTCTCATAAAGAAAAAAAATAGGGCTTTTTGGTTTAATGGTGATGTATTACAATTTTACAAATATTTGATTCTCCCGTATTCGATTACGATGAATAGTTTCCATGAATAGCCCTATTCGATTACGATGTCGCCCGCCGCCCGTGGCGGATCTGTCCGCGGCGGATCACTGAAAATACATGACCGTTACGGTCAGTCCGTTTGGACGCGGGCATGCCCGTTTGACACCCCTAGATGATGTATTAGATAAAATAAAATAAAAATAAAAAAAATAAAACTGTAAACGGATTCACTTTCTCACATCCAAGACCAAACAAGAATCTTCAATTGGATCGCTGATCTTGGCCTTTTGAAACGTAATGGGCCTTTAAAAGCGTGAGTTTAATTAGCTATGTTATCAAAATACCCATCCACAATCAGTCAGATCACAAAATAACTAAATAATAAGTCCAAGAAACACAAAGAATTAATATATATTTTTGCTTTTAATTTAACTAGCACTGAGACCCTCCAGGATGTCGCACTTTGACCACGGTTACAATTATTAACCAATGGTTACGGTTAGAGATTTTTTTAACTTTAATTCTAACCGTATAATAAACGGTAAACGGTTATGGTTAAATATAGTTCCCATTGAAGCGGTTATGGTTATATACGGTTACGATTATTTAATAATATGATATGGTTGATACAATATAACTGGTATTATTTATTTATAGTTAATATGTTTTGTTAGTGTGCTCATATTTCTATATATCATATGATTCCTATTAAATAAATAATTATTAATATATTTTATTATGTTTTTAAAACGGTTACGGTTAACAAATTACGGTTTAACTATGTAGTTAACCAACGATTTTGATACGGTTACGATTAATTAACGGTTATGGTTGATATAAATTAACCATATATTTATGGTTAACGGTTACAGTTCTTAACCATTTTCTACGGTTACGGTCTAGTTACGGTTTGGATACGGTCCGGTTACAGTCCAAAATACGGTTACAGTTTAATTTTGGTCATGCTTATGTCACAGTTGAAAAGAAAAGTTAAATTATACTTTAAATTTTAGAATTATATATTATTAAATAATTTGAAAGTAATAAAATATATGTAAAATAATAAAACTAAAATTGATTTCAAAAGAAGAAAAATAATAAGCAGGGCTAAAACTGCACAAATATCAAACATATATAACAGTGAGTTTTAAAAACACAATCATCAAAATAAAAACTTATAATAAAAAATATTATGGAAAAAATACACAACTCTAAGTTGAAAAATAATAAATAAAAAGTCATAATAAGTCGAGCCAACCTTGTAAAAAATGTGTATGTATTATAAGTATAAGATATTTTCTGAAAAATTATTTAAAAAGTAACTAGCGTCATAACAGTTATTGATATTTCTATTACTTATACATAAATATTATGACTGAAATAATTCTAAGTGAGAATATCAAATAAACAATTATAATAAATAAATGTAACATTCTAATAAAATATTCAAAAAAAAAACAAATTATCTTGAGTAAAAATTTATCAACCAATAAATACAAATTCTATAAATACAAGATTAAATAGTTAAATCTTTTAAAAAACACATATTTTATGAAGAGTTACGATAAATAAACGCAACTGTAAGTTACATAATTAAAGTTGATTAAATTTCTATATTACTATCATTATTTCTAAAAAAAACAACTCTACAGTGAACATAAGCAACCATATGATTTTTTTTATTGTGTAGCCAATATTCAAATAAAATGAGGATATACGAGACAAGGACTAGACAACAAAATGAAAGACTAATGAGTATTGTCCGAAGGATTGTGTCGCATACTACTACTATTTTATTAGATGATTACCTGATTGAGATTAAGACAGGTATTATTTATTTGTCCATACCATTTTATGTGCACGAATATATAAACACTAGATAACAACACGCACTATGTGCGGAAAAAACCAAAATTAAATAAATTATTATGAGTAAAAATATAATAATTGAATTAATATTTGTTTGTGTCAAACGTAACATGTCAATAAAGTATTTTTAATTCATTTTTTTTATTTCGTTTAAAATACATCTCACCCGTTAAAATATTTAAACGTGAAAAGATTTTAACGAGTCGAGAAAATATTGATAAAATTTATTTATGGCAACACGTCTTTTGTGTGGTTTAAAAACCTAATTTATTGAAACAGAACAAATGATTGGATAAAAAATATTAAAATTTTTGGAATTTTTAAGAAGTGTAATATGCATTTACATAAAATGTAAAGATATGAGTACTATTTTAAATTTGTATTTTAATTTGCTGATTTTTTGTTATGTTCATTTCTTTTTTTTAGTGTTTGGAAAAAAAATGTATTTTATTTGATAGCTATATTTACGAATAAAATTAGACATTAAATTTTAAAAAATTTTAAAGTACATGTTTACAAAATATAGTACACTTAAAAGAAAAAGAAGAGAAATTTAACAATATTTTTATTATTAATTTTTGGTTAAACATATAATGACATGTATTGTAAATAGTATTACCAAATGTGATAAATTGCTAAATAATGTCTTGAACTCTCTAGCAACGACACCTCAGCATTTTTCTCAAAATGCTTTCCTATTAATATATAGGAGATTGTTTGCTACGAAATCGAACTTTGCTGGTACAAAGATAATGAGTATTTATTGTTACTTTTGAACTATATTGTTAATCACTAAGGGCAACTTTATTGTTAATCTAATTAGATGCATCCCTAAGGGCATCTCCAACCTATTTCTCCATTTTTCCTTCAAAATGGTGTAATTCTATTTTGGAGTTAGGTTTTACTCCAACCCTACTCTATTTTGGAGTTAAAAATAGATATCTCCAAATTGTACAGTAAAATAGAAATGAATGGCTTCAAGTATAAAGAAAAAAATGGAGATCTCTATTTTGGAGATGGGTTGGAGATGGTGTTATGCTGTTAAATCTTTGCAAAATCGAGACTTCAAAAAAAATTTACTTAGTATTTCTATTATTAATTCAAACATTCTACGATCATATTCTATCATACTGATAAATTGAGGTAAGATATTTTCTCTTTGATTCAGAAAGATTAACCGTTCTAACTTTTAGTTGTTATACAATTAAAAGCTGAAAAGTGCTAGAATGGTTAAGCCTGTTTTGGGACAAAATGGGTATAAGTGTTGTCTAAACACTCCAAATTCGACCCGAACTCTTATAATTAGTCAAATGCATTGGATTGTTACATATTTTGACCCTAGGAACACAAACAAAGCTTCGAATCAATGTTTTCTCCGTTTAGACCTGTTTTCTCGTTTTAAGCCTGTTTGGGGACAAAATGGGTATAAGTGTTGTCTAAACACTCCAAATTCAACCAGAACTCTTATAATTAGTCAAATGCAATGGATTGTTACATATTTTGACCCTAGAAACAAAAAAATATTCGAATCAATGTTTTCTCGGTTTTAGACTGTATTCTCGTTTTAAGCCTGTTTTGGGGCAAAATGGGTATAAATGTTGTCTTAACATCCCAAATTCAACCCGAACTCTTATAATTAGTGAAATGCATTGGATTGTTACATATTTTGACCCTAGAAACAATAACAAAGCTGTTTACTGCTTCGAATCAATGTTTTCTCGGTTTTAGCATGTTTTCTCGTTTTAAGCCTGTTTTGGGACAAAATAGGTATAAATGTTGTCTAAACACTCCAAATTCAACCCAAACTCTTATATTTAGTCAAATGAATTGGATTGTTACATATTTTGACCCTATAAACACAAACAAAGCTTCGAATCAATGTTTTCTCGGTTTTGTTCTCGTTTTAAGCTTGTTTTGGGACAAATGGGTATAAGTGTTGTCTAAACACTCCAATTTCAACCCGAACTCTTATAATTAGTCAAATGCATTGGATTGTTACATATTTTGATCCTAAAAATACAAACAACGCTTTAAATCAATGGTTTCTCGGTTTCCTTAAACAAAACCAACTACAGGTGTAAGATGGTAATTGGCATTAGCTGACCAAACGAAAAATACTTATTAGGTCTTCTTGTTTTGCCTCTTCTACTTTGTACATAAAAGTTTGGTTTGGCTTGGTCCGGTCTTGGCGGAACCAACCACGAACGTGGACGCGGGTTTATGTTTTGAAAAATAATTAATAAGAATAGTATTATTAATCATGTGAACGAGAAGGACTGCTAGTGTTCTTGTTTATGTAATTAAAGGACATCTTCTGACATATCCACTTCATCGTTTCTCTTTCTTCTTTCTTTCTTTATTTAGAAAACACAAAGTCAACCACCATAGTTGGACTAGTGGTAGGATGGATTTCGGGTTAAGGGTGAGATTCCTAATATTCCTAATACACCTTAAGTGGTTACTGTAGAAAAATTTAACATTGGGCTATGCGGCCTCCAGGAACCACTCTTGCCGTCTTCGGAACGCACGCCAAGCCTTCGGACTAGTGGGTTAGTCAGGATCCACTGGGCTTTGGATACCTAGATTATCCACACAAAAAAAAACACAAACCCAAAAAAAACTTTGAAAAGACTCTTCTTGAGAGATGGCTGTGGGAATCCTTGACGTTAATCTCACCAGTGGCAAAAATCTCAAGCGATCTGATTTGCTTGGTAATGAATAACATCTCTTCTCTCAGATTTGGTGTCCTTTAGAATTTTTCACAAAAAGATTTACTTACTTAAAGTAAGTCTTAAACTTAAATGGGGCCTTTGTCAAATTAAACAAAAAAACAAAAAAATCCTTAATGAAATTTTTTTTTGAAAACTTGGACCCTTTAACTTAAAGAATATTTTTGATTTTTGTGATGGACCCATGGCATTTGCCTACTCTGCCATGGGGTACTTTTTTTTTTTTTTGTCAACAAAAAGATTTACTTACTTTGTTTTTGTGTGTTTTTTTTTTTTTTCATCAAGTAAAAAATAGAGTTCGCCCTAACTCTCTCTCAGGCACGACAATCGAGGTGCCGCTATACTCACCTTACTCCGACGCCGGTAGAGTTCCGGCTCGCCGGCGTCGGGATCTCTCAAGCTCTCTGCTCCTCTACTACCTCTCTGTACTCTTCTCGTCTGTGCTTTTGGCTCTTTTCACCAGAGGTCTCTGGAGAGTGTAGATCTCACCACCGATTTCGCACCAGTCTCAGTCAGTTCCCATCGTCCCTCCGCTTCCATCCTCCTCTTTCAGTGCGGCTGCTCATCTGAGTATCCAGCTGACTGATTTCATTCCTCAACCTCCCGATTTCCCTGGTTCCCTTGGTATTTATCTCTCGATCGGGTTTTGTCCACAGTCAACTTTAACATCTCACCTATCCCCGGATTTATTTCCTCTCTCCAAGTGTTTGACTTGGCGGCAGCGGGACGGGAGCTCTGCGTTGACACCGGAGCCTTTGAAGATCTTGACAATGAACACCATAACCCCGGCTTGCTCTGTTCCACCCTCGTTACCTCTTTGGCCCAGGTTTGCTCCACAATCTTATTTTGGAACCCTGGTAGATAGTCCTTTCTCATTAGACTATGAATCATCCCTCCACTGGAACCTTCCCCGATCCGTTTATAATCGTATTACTTCAAGGTCAAATTGTTTAGACTCGATGCTATCTGCTTGGTCAAGACGAGGCTCCCTCGATAGCAGAACATTGGCTTCTAATAATTTACTTGAAACCCTTTTGTGTTGGGTCCAGTGCGAATCCAGGTTTGGTATTAACTCCACTCTCTCCCTCTCCATTCAACGCTTGATGTGCTCAATGGTATCACTAGTTCAAGTTCTACTTCTGATCCTTAAGCCATCATCATTGGTAGATTGGTATGAGAGTTATTTGGAAACCGCTTTATATGGATCTCCGAGGGATTATCTCTTCGAGGGAGACTGCTTGGTGAAACTTGGCATTATGATCCCACCGTTAAGATGTTGGGGTTACCTTGCTTCCACTAGATTCCCTTATCCACCCCACCCGACACCTGATCCCAATCAAGAACTATTTGGCATCTCTATGGTCGCATCAGTTATCTCTGCTTGGTCAAGACGAGTTTATCTCTGTAGCAGAACATCGATGTCTCCAAAGCTGCTTCTTAGACTATTATGTCGAGCTTGCCTGCATCCCACCCTTGAACCTTTTGACCCCATGGTCCTGCTACCGCCTTTCCTGGTTGCATCTTCTTCAATCACCATGACCACTCGACAACCATCTCACCCCTCAGCCTCCTCCATGGAGCACACTTTTAAAAGCTCCTATGCGTCGATCGTAAGAGCGAAGTTTAACCAGCTATTGGTTAGGGATTTCCTGAAGCTTGCTTTCAAACTTGAATCCTGCAAGACTCCAAAAGATCTTTCACCCTTTGCAAACTCTCCAAGGTTGTGCATCTTGTTGGAAGACTCATGTAGTCTCTATCTTTACTTTTCCTGTAACCTTTTGATTCTAAGTTGTAAGAACATCCCTCCTTTGAGGATTTAAGTTTTAATGAAAATTTGTTTTGTTCAAAAAAAAAGCTTTGTATTTGTGTTTTGATTATTAGGTAAGATAGATCCACACGTTGAGATCCAGTACGAAGGGCAAACCCGCAAAGCAGCGTTGCTAAAGGTAATTAACTTTCTAATCATTATTCCCTTCTCTCCAAATATTTCCAAATCTCTCTATAATCAGCTTCTATAGTTTGACTTTTTTTTTCTGGTTTTATGCGAGAGAGACTATTTCTCCATTTTCATTTTCTGGTTTTAAGCATTAAAAAGGCCCACATGCTTGTGATAGTTGATGGTTGTAACTTGTAAATAAAATAATAAGTGCAACTTGAGATCCATAGGTATTTCAACTATCTTCATAGCATACCATTGCATGTTTAGCTTAGCTAAATCACTGTTTTTACTTATAGGTAGTATTCCTAGTAAAATTATTGTTTAGTATTCTTTTGAATTATAACTTTCTTGAAGACATGATATAATGGTGATGAATGGCACATTATTTGTTTGCGCTTTGAAAACATGTTTTTATCACTCGTAACATTCATCAAGTTCTTGTGTTATGTTGAAGCAAAGATTTTATTCGCTATATGCATGTCTATTTTTATTGTGCGAAATGTGTTAAAATTATATATAACATGAAAACTAAATATAAGATAAAATATGTTATCTACAAAAAATAATTTGTTAAAAAATTAATGTTATTCTGCATAATTTTTTCATCCCAACTCTCAAATGTTTTCATCTACTTTATTATTTCCTGTTTTATATTGGAGACATTTTGTGGTAGCTTATAAGTTTCTCTCCTAGTATGGTTCAAATCTTGAAAAATTATGTGTATGAATAGAGTTTCCTTCTCAAACTCAAAGTAGTCATCTCATTTAGTAAGATATTGTCTGGCCAACATCATTATTTAACTAATCCATCAATACACCAAACTTCATATTTAACTAATTAATTATAACTATTATAGGACTCACAACAAGTGGTTGTTTACTATAAGAAACAATTATATATATATATATATTTATATATATATATATTGTTTTAAAGCATAGGGAAATGTAAAATTATATGGTCTTGGTGATATTCTAGTAAAGCCAGTTTGATTAGTAGTATTTGGAGGATGGAAGCATAGCCAGTTTGATTAGTTTTGTTCCTTGCTATTTTTGCTGATTCTATGTTACTGTTTTATCTCTGGTGTCAACATCATTAAGCTATTCATAAGTTTGAAAAATATATTATTTAATTTTCATGATGTATCATGATCTGTTGGTTGTAGAGAATCTTTAATTTAGTAAGAGCATGTTTATGAAATCTTATTGTATTTATATTTAAATTATACAAAGAAAAAAAAGAATGTTATAAAACAGGGTTTAGTAGCATTCACATATAGTGACATAGAAGAAAATCCTCTATTTTGCTTATCAACTGGTTGAAGAAGACGGCTCAACCATGAAATTAGCTATCCTGTTCAACAGGTTTAGACCAAAAACTGTTTCTTCGCAATTGATCTTGACTGCTAAATTCAGAACTTCGGTGCATTTGCCTTCCACTGTGATGGTAATCAAAAGAGGGATCTCACTGCTCAAGATTTTGCTGCCGAATCTTAATCGCAGCCCAGTTGCATCTTCGAGTGTGTTTGCAACTGGTAAATCCACAGACACAAGGTGTAGATTGGAGTTGCTAAGCACCATTAGTGTTATGCATTCGCAGATGCTGAGAAATTTGTCTTTCCCATTCTCCATTCTTGAATCTTTAACATGATCGTTAAATGTACACCTACCAAAATTGAAAGGAACGGAATCAATATGCAACATGATAATTATCTTTCTGAAATGCAGGTAAAAGTAAAAGTTTCTTATAAATCAACTTCAGTTCTAAGTAGAGAGAGCAGCTAACCTTCGACTATACTCAAACATTCCAGGTAATCGAGATTCTGTGGCTAAGAATTCCTCGATGCTCATTGAAAATGGTTTCACAAGGTATCCAAGATCAGGTCGTAACTTGACAGGAACCTCATGGGAAGCAAGTGGTGATGAAACCGAACCTGGATAAGCCTCTTTGCACTCTGACGTGGTTCAAGGCAACTGATTTCCTCAAGTGGAATTAGTGTTGGCACATTGTTGTAAGATGCACTGCAGGGTAAATGAGATAATTAAGAGAAAATTAAAGATAATCTACCAAAACTAATTCCTTGCAGGATTAAGGATGAGAACTTGTGTGATATATATATATATATATCATTAAGTTAGGTACAGTTTATGTAAGGGTAAGTGATATATGGATTAGGCAAAAAGCATGCTAATTAAATCAGTTCGTATAGAGGAATCAAACTCACTTTGCTTTACCAACCAAAGTCAGTTCAGAAGAGTCTGCTACCTTCATTGATTCTTCATCTTCCATATTCACGTCCAGGATAGGTTCCCCAGAACTGTTCTCAAACAGAACTTCTACGCAAACATGTAATGGGGATACAGTAGAGGCATAGTCTACCTTCAAGCCACTGCCATTTCCAGGGTCTAAGAGACTATAGCTTTTCTGCTTCACTCGGCTTCCTATATCACCAATGGATATCTTCGCATAAGAGCTCTGATTACTATTTACTGCAGATGGAGTTTGATTTGATGTACTAGGCTGATCATCTAACCACAAATCCAGGGCCCTTTTGGACCTTAGTTCTTCCTGGTCAGCGGAATCATAAGTATCTGAAATTTGAATTAAAGGAGCAGCTGGATCACTGGCATCATTAGATACCGTTCTTCCATTATCGTCACAGCTGAGATCTGAACCAACAGAAGATTCAGAGTCATAATCAGAGGAACCATCCTCATCTCCTGTTTCAGAGGATTCCTGAGATCCATCCAAATCAGCTCCGGCCTCCCTTTTGTCTATCTAAATCTGACAGCTGGTCATGTTCTTCAAACACAAAACTACAAGGCTCCGGAAGAGGTTCATATCCAGGGGCTGCATGAAGAACTATCTGTGACAGAGATTCAGGGAGATAAAGACGATCGTTTAGAGCTAACGGTGTAAAAGGTTTCAGTTTGCTCCCAAATACATGCATAGCAAATTGCATGACAGCAGCTTCTCGAGGAAACGAGTTCGATACCGAATGTCATAGCTTAAGTGATTAAGTCACATTCGCCCAACTCAAGCATATAAACCATAAGTCCATAATCCTTTTCAACATCTGAAAGTCGTCAACCTTTGCACTTATTAGAACCTGCAATTACAAAGGCGATTGAAAATTACATGATCTATAACTTCTGAGAACTGTAGTGAGACATTAGCACAAGCAGTAATGACTTTCCACACCTAAAATATTTCACAGGACAGAAAAGCCATCGGATGAAATGGTTAATGAAGAATCTTATTATTAGTAAAGAAATGGAAAAGAATTTTTAGAGAGAAAACGTGATTGCATTGTTCAAATGGCAGAAATTGTGGATGCCCTTTCTCATTGAAACGTATAGCCATTGCGGTCGGGATTGATGTAAGAATATAATATGGTTATATTAAATATTTTCTTTAAATATAATTATCCAGAATAAAATGAAGCATCGCCCCCAGCTATACCTTAGCCGTAGTATTAAGAATCTGTAGTTTTGTCTCTGATGCCTTTGATTTAAAGCTCCATGCAAGGTACTTGGTTAATGTGGTCAGCATCCTAGGAATTATAGGACCCAAAGAGCAGTAAACCCCTACCATCCAAATAATAGTTGCACGAGCAGCAGCTACCTTTATTGAATCCAGACTACGAAACAGCTGAATTATCACCTTCAAACAACCAAAATGAAAAACAGAATCAATACATCATTGAAATTATGTACAAAAGAGTTATTTGAGATCATTGCAGTGGGTTCTAAGAATGTTATTAAAACTGGTAAGAGACGCAGATGCTCAAATTAAATGAGATGTGTATACTTTATCATGATTATCGGGATCTTGCTCTATGATAGTTTGAATCGACATCACGGCTTGCACCAGGACTCCTGCTTCTCCATCTACCGACTCGGGATCGCCAGCAAAAGATTCTGTAAAATTGTGAGAGCTACTTCAACCGAACTGCCAAATAGGTCAACCAATGAGTACAAGTAAATGAAGCATAACTGACCTTGTCGAACTAGTGCTAACAATCCATCAAGACATGTAGTTGGAATTGTTGGCAGTCTCTTCGCACAAAAACCAATTGCTGCAAATCTTCTGTCCGGATCTTTAATATAATCCTGGAAAAAGCTCGTGGTTAACAACACTTTACGACGTGCTTATTTATAATACTGGAAAATTATATGATCATACAAACTTTCCATACTGAACCAAAATACTTTTATTGTCGATTAAATCAGTCCTTCAATGCTTTTTCTTTCAATAGTAGTCCCACTCCTTCCCCTTTAATTTGTGTTACTTGAATTCCTATAAATGACATCTTCTCCAATTTCATTCATCTTACAATTCCTCCAGTCTCATCTTACAATTCCTTCACACTTGTAAATTCGTTTTTCTATTATGGATTCTAGTGTTGTTTCCTTCACAAACCTCAAAGCCGGTCGCCTACACCAACAGATTGTAGGGAGGATGCTTCGCCACTGGCCTGCGCGGAACGTCAAAAAAAGAGGATAACTAATGGGAGAGGACTTCCTACTCATTGACAAAAAGGTTTCTCCCATCTCTACTAGATTTCTCAATCAGTCGATTAAAAAACCTATTTCTAATTTGTGGTTTTTCTGTAGAGCTGTGTCATCCAAGGGTCGATCAATGTTACCCACCTTGTGAAATTTGAGAATTCGCTGCGTGATGGGGAAGTTTAGATTATGTCAGACTTTGAAGTCACCAGAAGCAACTCACATTTCAAGCTTACCGATTCCCCGTTCTCAATACTTTTCATATCTACCACTGTTTTTGATCAACTTGACGAGTCTTTCGGTATTTTCCCAAAAGAGTTTTTCAGGTTCTGTACTTATGAGCAGCTGGTTTCTCTTGCCAACACCAATACTGATCTTCCAGGTCTGTCTTAATTTTAACTCTTTCAATATTTCCTGTTTCCAATATTGAGTAGATCACTTGAAGATTAGTTCCATTATCGCCATGAGTTTGCTCCTTTTAGAGGGGGTTAAAAAACATGTTGTAGATAATATTAAGAGAGGTTGTCTTCAATGTTTCTTTCTCATACAAAAACCCTGGTGTTGTTATTTTAAACTTCTCCAAATTTCTACCCTCATGGTTTCGTCTAAATTTATGTTGTCTCCTCGCACATTAGATGTCATGGGCCAAGTTTGTTCAAGCAAGGCATATAGAAATGGAATCACACAATTCTTAGAGAGGATGTTAGTACTCCTATCCCTTGAAAGGTTTGGCCCTCACCGACTTACAACTATTTTCTCCAAAGCTCAATATGGTTCTTACATTAACACTCTTTATTGCTTTAACACATGTATTCTTTAATGAAAGCAGGGAGAAAGTGCGACTAAGTGCTAAAAAATTCAGGGAGAATAACCTTCAGTGGAGAGGAAGGTTCAGAGGAATGATAGTACACGGTCAAGCCAAACAATAAACAACACGGTTTGAGAAGACGATACAAAAGGATGATGTAATGATTGAGAGACTCAATTCAAAGGTTCTTATTACGAATGATCAGTTAGAAGCAATATCTGCAGCTAAAGAAAGAATCAGCTTTCTTGCTGACAATTTAACTACTTCATTTGAGAAGCTAAAGAATGATAAAGAAGCTGCAAAGAAAGAGGATCTTGAGCTAAAAGAAGAAGCAACAGTCATCAAGAGTGAAGTACAGAACACAAAAATAGGAATTGGTGAAAAGGAGAAAGAGTTGCTTTTAAAGTTAGATGAGTTTGAGAAAGCTAAGCACGCAGAGGCTTTAGCTCTCGAGAAGCTCAAGTCTATGGCAGAGAAGACAATGGAAACTCGGGAAATGGAATCTCAAAGAAGTTCAACCATCACAATCTCAATATTTGAGTACGAGTATTTGAGTGGACAAGCTTGTCACGCGAAAGAAACTACAAAGAAGAAAGTGGAAGCTGCAATGGTGTGGGTTGAAGCACTCAAGTCTAGCACTAACGCGATTTTGTTAAGGACGGAATCTTTAAAGAGAGTGAGTGGGAAAACAATGGTGTAAGAAGAAAGGGCATCGTTCAGGATGCATAGGTTGCTATCGATAAAGAGACTGGTCCAAAATGAGATTCAAGAGTTTAAGCAGAAGTCAGAAGACTATGGCGTGATCAGGTCTCCTAAACCTATAAGAAAATCGCTTCAAAGTCACAAAGAGAACTCAGGAGACAAAGGCTTGATCAACTCTCCTAGACCAGTAAGAAAATCGGCAAGGCTAAGCGGGAAGTTCACACCGGTTCAGGTAGGGAAGTCGAGAAGATACTCATCAGGGAACAGAGCAACTCCAACGTTCTTTGTAATCAAAAAGAAGAAGAAAGTTCCAAGCTTGGTTAAATTTTTTAGCAGGAAAGGCGTAAGTCCTCTTTAGAACAACGAGCGTAACCAAGTTTTGTTTTGCTTGCATTTTAAAGTTTCACATTGTTTGTAATTGTAATGTATAGCTTGTAACCGGTTTCTTGTTTTGAATTTTATTGTATTTATGTATATTGGTTTGTTCATAGGCTTCTCGGTAGCCCTGGGCATAATAACCGAATCCGAAACCCGAACCCGAACCCAACCCGAAGTGGGCAGTTCGGTTCGGATTCGGATAGGGTAAAATACCCTATCGGATTTGATATTTCATGAGATCGGATATCCGATCGGGTTCGGGTAATATCCGATACCCGAACCAAATCCGAAGATACCCGATCATAATGTAAAACCCATTAACCCATTAACCTCCTAATCCATAATTCCCTTTTCATTTCTATGTGTTTGTCGATTTTAGAACTTGTTATAGCCTGTTCGACTACCAAGCTTCAAAATCGAGGTTACTTTTTTGCTTTTACCCAATAAAATCAGATATTAATCTCACTTGTTCAAGCTGGAAAACCTAAATCGAATAGCATCCTCCCCTCCATCTGCGACTTCACGAAGGAAATCACAGGTTTGTTCTTTGATCTGAAACTCATCTCCTTCGATGTTTTGGTCTGAAACTGAAATCACAGGTTTGTTTATATGATTTGTCTGAAACTGCATTGATGGTGCTTTGATGTTGTATGTTTCATCTTGTTTAATTTTTAGACTTAGTGTGAATCTACAAACTCCATTGACATGATTAGATTGTAGAATCCGAAACTATCTACTCAAGCAATTAGTTTATTTTGATTATACATTTGTACTTGTCTTAGTTTGATTCGTATATGGTTTTAAGTTAAGTTAAAACCATATGATTACTCTTAGTCTCTGACTTTGCTTTCTCTGTTTATATGATTTGCATATGGGCCTTATATGATTACTTTGAGTCTCTGACTTTGCTATCTCTGTTAATATGATATGCAGATGGGTTCGTCAAATCCAGTGAACGAAGTTTATACTGATGATGATTTAAACGATGAAGAAGAAACGATGACACCGAGACCGAGAGCAAGAGGAAAAAGGAAACAAAATGAGGGAAGTGGATCTGGTGGTGGCACTACTGCTGAGCAAAACAAGACACCAAGGACACTAACACCAAGGTCTGGTGTATGGACCCATTTCACAAGATTATCAGGCAGCCGCAACAGGTGTAAGTGTAACTATTGTAGAAAGGAATTAGGATGTGCAACAAAATCAGGGACAAAGAACTTGTGGAACCATCTCAGAATATGTAAGGCCTACAAGGCATGGGAAGAAGGTCAAGATGCTACAAGAGGACAACAGGTGATTAATAAGGAAGGAAATATCCAGTATGCAAAAGTCCCTGAGCATGTTTTCAGAGAAGCACTTAATCAAATGTTGGTGATAGGAGAGTTGCCATTGTCTTTTATAGAAGGAGTGGCGTTAAAGTTTTTTTGCGATAAGGTCAGTCACTTTGTCTTTGATTATGTGAATGATTTAATACATGTTTCTTAGCTAGTTCATGTAACCAATCTTATCTATTTGTTACGGTTTTAATCAGTCTTTTCTTATATGTAATTCATTTAGGTTAACCTCTATAAACCGCATTCAAGAAGGACAGCAACAAGAGACATTGTGAAAATGTATGTGGAGAGGAAGGCTACTCTTAGGCAATGGTTTTTGGCTAATAAGCAAAGAGTCTCACTCACCACTGATATTTGGGTTTCTTCGGTAACAGGTACTTTTTAAAACTAAAATTCTGATCTTAGCTTTTTATTCTTAATAACCTATACTTACTGTTATTTTTTTCTTCTTATAGGTTCAAGTTACATGGTTATCACAGCACACTACATTGACAAACAATGGCGATTGAAGAAGCTAATCATTGGATTTAAGAATGTGATAGATCACAAAGGTACGACGATTGCAAACACACTTCTAGAATGTCTTGCTGAATGGAGGATAGAGAAGGTGTTCAGTGTCACTGTTGACAATGCAACTGCTAATAGCAATGCTCTGGGTCAGTTTCAATCAAGCTTCTCTGAGATATCAAATGATTCTCTGGTTATGGATGGAGATTTCATGCATCTTAGGTGCGCTGGTCATATTATAAACTTGATAGTGAAGGATGGATTGACTGAAATCGATGCTAGTGTGGCTGCAGTCCGTAATGGTATCTCATATGTCAGGTCAGGACCAAATAGAAGAAAGGCGTTTGAGCAAAGAGTTGAATATGGTAAGTTCTCAAAGGGTAGTATGCCACTAGATGTTTGCACAAGGTGGAATTCTACGTATTTGATGCTGACAAGGGCGATTAAGTTTAAAGGAGCATTTGATAATATGGAGTTTGAGGATAAGCTTTACAATGATCACTTCTTGGAGTATGTTGATGGCGTAAAAAGGATTGGACCTCCTTTGAGTCAAGATTGGCGTAAAATTGAGAAGTTAGTTAAGTTTCTTAATGTTTTCTATAAGGCTACATTGGTAGTATCCGCCTCCACTACTATGAATGCACATCAGTGTTACGGCGAGATAGTTAACATTGCTGTGAAGCTTCAGTTACTTTGTGCTAGTGGGGATAGCGAAGTGAAGTTAAATGCTGAGAAGATGTTTCAGAAATTTGATAAGTATTGGGGTGGGTTGAAGAACATTAACAGGATGTTGATTATTGTTAGTGTTATGGATCCGAGAAAGAAGATGCAGTTTGCAAATTTGTGTTTTGAGGAGTTGTATGGGGTAGAGACTGTAGAAGCTAAGGCAATGAAGGATTCAGTTAAGGCTATTTTGCGTGATTTGTATAAAGAGTATAGTGAAAGATATGCTGAAGCAACATCATCTGCGGAACAAACTCAGTCTTACTGCTCAGCTCAGAGTAATCGAGAGAGACATCAAGACTTATTTGACTCGGTCAATGATGAGTTTGATGGATACAACCCGATGGAGCAGAAGTATGATACATTGCTCAGAACTATTGGAGTTAGAGATACTAATGAACTAGATACATATCTGAGAGAAGAAGTTGAGAATCCAGATTTGATGATGGGAGTTGAGTATGATGTACTCTCTTGGTGGAAGGTCAATAGTGCAAGGTACCCTGTTTTATCTCAGATGGCTAAAGATTTATTTGCAATGCAAGTGTCATATGTTGCTTCTGAAAGTGCTTTTAGCACTAGTGGAAGGATAATAGATCCCTACAGAAGTTGTCTTACACACTACATGGTGGAGGTTCTGATGTGTACTGAACAATGGTTAAAACAAGACATAAAGTTTGAAGAAAAAGTGCTTACAAATGCTCAAATTCTTGCAGAAGTTGAGTTTGAAGATGAGCTTCAAAGAGGTTACTTTCTTATCTCTCTATGCCATGTTAAGTACTTACTTACAAGTTACAGTTTGTAATGTTGGTTTGTTTATTTTCAGAGTTTGAATGTGAAGAAGAAGACTCTTGAGCATGTTACATGGCAGAAGAAGAAGAGGATTAGAAGACTGGTTTACTTGTCTAATCTACTTGTTTTTCTTTTTTAAACTTTATCTACTTGTTTCTCTCTTTTAAACATCAGAATTTAGACTTGCATTCTCTTTGAATCTCTTAACTCTTTTACTCTTTAAGACTTTCAATTATGAGTTTCAAACTTTATGTTTTTTGATATTTATGTTATATGCCTCTTCGGGTATTTTGGTATGGGTTCGAGTTTTTAATAAGGATTTCGGGTATTTTTATCAATTTCGGATAAAAATACTCGAAATCCATCGGATATCCGAAATTCAGTTCGGACTTCGGGTGTATCCGAAAATACCCGAACCCGTTTGGGTTTTATCCGAACCCGACCCGATTATATAAAATACCCGATCGGATTCTATTTTCATATATTCGAAAATTCGAAAATCCGAAGATCCGAACCCGATACTTCTCGGCATGAATCACGTTCAAAGAAAAAAAAAAAAAAAAAAAAGGATTTTTGTCGCTATGTGGGGTTTAACAAAGAAAAAGGATGAGAGGTGGTGATACAGTCATTATAAAAGTTTATCGTAAGTACTTCCTTTCTAATCTTTATAATATTATCTATCGTATCTTCGTCAAAGATGTGACAGTTCAAGGTAAATGTTTTTTTGTTGATCCTATTATCCTAATATTAATATATTCAAGAAAAAAATGCAGAGTAAAATTCCATGGATGCCTTGCGGAGTTGGATCAATTATTGTATTTGTTGTGTCGTTTCATGCGCAAATGCTCTGGCAAACCCATTCAAAAAATATAGTCATATATAGATGTTGTTTAATATTAGTTTTCATTCATTTGCATCAATTGTTGCAGTGCACTATTTATATGTGATCAAGGGATGGGGAAAAACATAGGCAGCGAGCAAGCATGTGATTTTTTTTACCAGATGGGTCTGACTTCTGAGAATATATACACACAAACTAAGATTGTACACTGAAGAATCGAGAGGACAAGCAGATGGTGGTGAGTGAGAAATCATCACTCATCATAATAAAACAAAATAAAAGGAATTAAGCATCAATAAGTTCAGCCTCTTTCTTCCCTCTCTCTCTTTACCAATGTCTTTTAACTGTCCTTTACGGCTGGAAAAATAAAGTTGGGCCAATAAAATAGGAAACGGAGATTGATGTAAAAAAAGGAGATAAGTAAATTTGAGTAAACTATATCAAAGCTAGAACTGTATGTGTATTCATGCTAAAGATTTCACGACCATAAATGGGAGTTGTGGTCAAAAAGAAATTTCGATATGGTGTATCTATAATGATCAAAGCTACAAATTTTACACACAAAAATATATAAAAGTGAGTATTGATATGCATTCCCTCAATGCAATCAATAGCGACATATGCTCACTTTTGTGATAAATAACTCATTCTAACCTTTGTTGCATACATATATTTATTATCAATTTTGTAAAACAAATTCTATATGATATGTAATGTATGGTGATCAACAGTAGAGAATGGATAATGAAAAGAGTTGATCCCAATCGCCAAGAGATGATAAGGAGTGTTGGTAACACATTTCGAAGAGATTGACAATACAAAGAAAGTTCACAGAGATGTAAGAAGATAGTAAGTGAGTTTAGGCTGAAAGATATGTAATTCAAAGATATTGTCTGAAAGCTCAGAGATATTTAACATTTTATTATGCATATTATAATCATGATTTAACAAGTGTAACAATTATAATTTAAAGATATTGGCTAGCAAAATTTTGTAACAATAGTAACGTAAAATTTTATACAAAAAAACTTGATATAGTGTAAAAAATAAATAATGAAATAGAGAGAACTACAGAAGTGGGAAAAATGAAACTATTATACTTTATAAAAAGAAAATTAATTTATAATACTGGTATTACAATTCATTACAAGTTAAAATTAAACATACTACAAATAACTTACATGAGTTGTATAATTTTCAAAAGTATTTAGACCAACCCCAGGGAAAACTAATATTTACAAATTCTAAAATATTAGTTGCAAAAGAAAAAAATTATACACAAATACATGGTACCACATACTTTAGGTTACTTTTGTCAAAATGTTAATACACACGGTCACACGATTGAAAAAGAAAAATAATGAAAAATAATTAATTCTAGAAATAGAAAATGTTTGAATTTTACCGGGCGTAGCCGAGCCGACTACAAATTTGGTATAACCTTTTCGTATAACAGAAAGAAAAAAAACACAAATCAAAGTAAATAAAACTAAAATCTAATTAATTAGAATGAATCATAATAGTATAATATTAATAATAGAATTTTAATAAACCAGAACTAACAACTAAAGCAAGAAAATAAACAATAACTATACAAAACTCAACTTATAATTCTAAATTTTATGAATACAAAAGAAGATCATCATGATCTAAAATACACAACATAATACAAATTTGAAAAAAAATACTCAAAAAATACAACAAAAACAATATACGAACAACATAACCAGACAGAAAGAAGTAAAAAAATAAACAGAATAACAAACTAACAAAACAATAAAAATAAAAATAAAAACTTCATCAAACTTACGCGCGGATCAAATGCTAGTAAAATATATAGTAAATCTACATAGAACTCTGCTAACTTCTACAAAGATTCATATCTTGCTTTGAGGTGAGATGATGATTTGGATTCTCAAATTACTCCATATCCTCAAAATCAACTTGCCCTTTCTCCTCTCTACAATGTATTTGAAAATTCAAAAACCCAATGCAAAAAAAAAAAAAAAAATAGCAATTCGTCAGTCCCAAATTGAAAATTAGGGTTTTCAAAAAGATTCACACGATTCATTTAAATCAGACGAAGTATTTCAAAAATCGACGGTAAAATTGAGTGAAGGAGATAAGAGAGAGGAACTAGGGTTTTGGAGGGATACATACTCGTGAGATCGATAAGAAGTTCATATTAAATAAATAATTATTAGTATATTTTATTATGTTTTTAAAACGGTTACGATTTAACTATGCGGTTAACCAACAGTTTTGATACGGTTATGATTAATTAACGGTTATGGTTGATATAAATTAACCATATACATTTATGATTAACGGTTACGGCTTTTAACCATTTTATACTATTACGGTCTAGTTACGGTTTGGATACGGTCCGGTTACAGTCTAAAATACGGTTACGGTTTAATTTTGGTCATGCTTATGTCGCAGATGAAGAGAAAAGTTAAATTATACTTTAAATTTTAGAATTATATATTATAAAATAATTTGAAAGTAATAAAATATATGTAAAATAATAAAACTAAAATTGATCTCAAAAGAAGAAAAATAATAAGCAAGGCTAAAACTGCAAAAATATCAAACATATATAATAGTGATTTTTAAAAACACAATCAGCAAAATAAAAACTTATAATAAAAAATATTATGGAAAAAAAAAGACTCAACTCCAAGTTAAAAATTAATAAATGAAAAGTCATAATAAGTCGAGCCAACCTTGTAAAAAAAATTTGTATGTATTATAAGTATAAAATATTTTATGAAAAATTATTTAAAAAGTAACAAGCGTCATAACAGTTATTGATATTTCTATTACTCATACATAAATATTATGACGAAATGATCATAAGTAAGAATATCAAATAAACGATTATAATAAATAAATGCAACTTTCTAATAAAATATTTAAAATGAAAAAAAATATCTTGAGTAAAAATTTATCAGCCAATAAATACAACTTCTATATTTACAAGATTAAATAGTTAAATATTTTTTAAAAAAAATATTTTATGAAGAGTTACGATGAATAAACGCAATTGTAAGTTACATAATTAAAATTGATTAAATTTCTATATTACAATAATTATTTCTAAAATCTTTACTTAGATTATAGAATAATGTTTAATACTGCATATCAAAATTCATAATATTTCGATATAACATGAAATGGAAAATTTGTGTCAGCGAACAATGATTTTAGTTATCTAAGAAGAGACAAATATATATATAGATATAGAGTTCAAAATACATAACATAACACAACTATTGGAATAAAAAGTTGTGAATAAGATATGATGAAAAAAAAAAAAACTCTACAATGAACATAAGCAATCGTATGATTTTTTATTGTAAAAAACACAACTCTATAATGAACAGACGCAACCGTACAATTTTTTCTTTAAAATAAATATTAAAACATTATTTAACGAAAAGGTACGACGAAAAATTGCAATTGTTGTTGGCATTGATTCAAATTGTTATTATTATATAGATTTGTATAACTATAATAAAGTTATTAGTCTTGGGAGAAAAAAAAACCGATCTGATGTACCATACCAAAATTGACTAAAAACCAAATGGATCTTATACTCAGGATCCGAAAGCATTCGAAACCAAATTATACCGAACCAAAACTGAATTAAGAACTGAATAGATATCTCAAATACAATTATATACCTTAAATTAATAGTTACTTTTAGACCCAAAAAAACCCAATATTCTAAAATACCTGGATATCTGAATCTTAATTGAACCGAAAATATCCAAAAATACCTGAAAAATTCTAAAACATCCAAAAAGAATTATTATAACCAAAACCGGAAAAATATTCAAAAATAATTTGTTTTGAATCGGTTTCCTGTACAAGATCTGAAACCAAACTGAAACTGAAAGAAACCAAACCTAGACCAAAAAAATTTTAAATAAAAAATCGCATGAATAATAAATTCAAGATCTGAACGATCCGAAAAACCGAACCAAATATGGGAACGGCTATGACTAATAGTTATTATGGCAAATACTCCAGTTTAGGACACCACCAAATTTTAGTTTTGGGGTTTTGGCAATTAATTATATAGAAAAGCCTCTGCACGTGGAATGGAGGGAACGAAAGTTGTTGTAAAAAGTGTAATATGCATTTACATAAAATGTAAAGATATGAGTACTATTAATTTTAAATTTGTATTTTAATTTGCTGATTTTTTTGTTATGTTCATTTTTTTTTAGTGTTTGGGAAAAAATTGTATATTATTTGATAGCTATTTTTACGAATAAAATTAGATATTAAATTTTAAAAATATTTTTAAGTACATGTTTACAAAATATAGTACACTTAAAAGAAGACAAATTTAACAACATCTTTTATTATTAATTTTTGGTTAAACATATAATGACATGTATTGTAAATAGTATTATCAAATGGAGGTAAATTGCTAAAAAATGTCTTGAGCTCTCTAGCAACGACACCTCAGCATTTTTCTCAAAATGCTTCCCTATTAATATATAGGGGATTGTTTGCTACGAAATCGAACTTTGCTGGTACAAAGATAATGAGTATTTATTGTTACTTTTGAACTATATTGTTAATCACTAAGGGCAACTTTATTGTTACTATCTTAGTAGATGCTTACCTAAGGGCATCTCCAACCCATTTCTCCATTTTTCCTTCAAAATGGAGTAATTCTATTTTGGAGTTGGGTTTTAGTTTTACTCCAACCCTGCTATATTTTGAAGTTAAAAATAGAGATCTCCAAATTGTCGTGTAAAATAGAAATGAAGGGCTCCAAGTATAGAGAAAAAAAATGGTAATCTCTATTTTGGAGATGGAAATGGAGATGGGTTGGAGCAAAATTGACTCCAAACTCCATTATAAAAATGTCAATGGAGATGGGTTGGAGATGGTCTTATGCCCTTAAATCTCTGGAAATTCGAAACTTCAAATAAATTTACATAGTGTTTCTATTATTAATTCAAACATTCTACGATCATATTCTATCATACTGATAAATCGAGATAAGATAATTTCTCTTTTGTTCAGGAAGATTATTAACCGTTCTAACTTTTAGTTGTTATACAATTAAAAGCTGAAAAGTGCTAGAATGGTTAGAACGGTTAAGGGCAAGACATCATCTACCATGTTTGGTTCCGATCCCATCTCCCTAGAATTTTCTTCAATAGGAAGTAACCATTATGAGTTCTAATTCTATATAGAACAAATTTTGGTTTTATCTTACTGTGACCGTTTCCATGTTCAGTTATAAACACATCATATTCCTTTAATATTGTAACAAATAAAAATAAATTGTAGGGACGTCTCTTTATCAAAGATGATGTCGACAACCGAAATACACACACAAAAGGCCAAAGAGGATAACAACACTTTGAAATAAGACAACAATCATTATGAAAAATATATTTCTTTCATTATATTTTTAACCCAAGAGGGTAATGAAATCTTCGAGAATTAGATTTTGGGTCCACA
Organism: Camelina laxa; assembly: GCA_024034495.1. Classification (NCBI taxonomy): domain Eukaryota; kingdom Viridiplantae; phylum Streptophyta; class Magnoliopsida; order Brassicales; family Brassicaceae; genus Camelina; species Camelina laxa. Next base: position 16,640,665 of record CM043882.1, on the reverse strand, counting down.
CTGTTCAGTGTCGTCTTCACTCTTTCACTAGCATCTCTTTCGACGTTGGAAAAAGTGGTCATCATCACCATCATTATCCTCATCCTCTCCCTCATGCACCATTAACCTTTCCCTTCTAGATTCTTGATTTATTGTTCAATGATCCCTCCTTTTTTTTTGTCATCTGTTCAATGATCCCTCTTATATTTTTGTTTTAACAACTAAATCGATCGACATATCTTTAGGATTTTCAACATTTTCGTACCGTTGATTATTTTTTGTTTGCGTTCAATAATATCTGCTATAACCGCTTGTTTAATGATCCATAATGAAAGTACAACGGTCCATCATTGTTTGGGGCAGCCAGGATTATTTGTAAATATATAGGAGATATAGTTTCATACCTGCCAAAATTCACATGTTTCAAATACACTAGGCTATTGTGGTGACTTGAACTCTTGAAGTATCTGACCACTATGCCAAATCAACCACTAATCTCCTGATTAGTCGTTGATTGAGAGAAAATATTTAAATCAAACAAATAACTCAAGCCACTGTCGAAAAGACAACTTTTGTTTTTCTTTGAAACAACAGTACAATACCATATATATTAATATGATCACACAATATAGCCACAATTATTAGAAGAATACCAAAATGGAACATTACAAAGTAATTGAAAAAACAAAACCCTTTCTTTTTAATCACAAATCGTAGAGGACCGGACGCTCAACTGCTTCAATCTAGTTTCCAGTGTGGACCCGTCACAAGACCTCCAATTATTAACTGAAATTGTATGTTTGGTAATGCAAAGTAAAATTATTAAAACCTTTCTTTTGTTTGTTTGTGTTTAACATTCTGGTGTTTGGGTATGGTCTCTTTTAGGGTCATGGCAATAGTTATAGACCAAGAAGTTCCTCTGTGCCCATGCCATGGCTGCCATTTGCTGCCGGCTCAACCCTTGGTTGCGGAATGGTGCAGGCGATGGCGGTCTGCATGAGCCACTGCTATCGGCTGTGCATCCGGCTAGCTTAAAGTTTTTGTACTTAGCCACAAATGGTTGGTATCGATAGTCAGCTTTGATCCTTCCATTTTCCGTGGCCCAATCTGATGCATCCCATATCGATCCGTAAACCCACATCGGTCTTGTGGGGAACGTGGCTTCATTCTTTCTATTATATGTACGTATCGGTACATCATCTACGAAGAATCTGTTTATATATGAAAAAATAATCCAATTTAGAATATCAAACAATTTACAAATGGAGTAATTAATATAAGAATTCTTGACTTACACAATTTGGTTAGGGTTCCACAAAATTGCGTAATGGTGAAAATCTTGAGTAGGGTCGAACCACAAGGTAAATTTCATTTCTCTCCCAATGACATTTCGGTCGCCACTTCCTCTAGCGAATACATTTGTTTGAAGAGAATAAGGTTTCCCTGGCGTCGTCCCTAGAAACTCGATATCGACCTCGTCGTGGTCTCCAGGATGCTCTTGGTTGTTCGAGAGCTAGAAATCGAAAAAGTTGTCGTTTTAGTAACGCTTGAACTTACTACAAAGTTATTAGAAGGTTTATTTAATTATAGTTCGATTAGATTAAGACTTGTGCTAGAGCACGGGTTGAAATTTATTTTATTTATATTATAATTTTTATATAAAATATAATTTATGTGATTGTTTTTTAAAAAAATTTGATAAAACATTGTACAATAAAATCATATGCTAAATATAAAACCTTGAAAAGACACATAGTTTATAAGTTTTATATTGTTAATGATTCTAGATAAGCACTCGTGCTGTAACACTGGTTAAATTTTATTTTGTAATTATCTTCTAACCGACTATTTAACCTGTAACCAATCAATCTATCAATTTTGTAATCTATTTTTGGTTAACGATGTGGTCTATCGATAAAATCTATGGAAAATAAATTTGTAATAATATGTTTACAGATCTTTGAAAAAACCGTGATATAGGACTAAAATCTTTTGAAAATACAGTTTGGAATATTCATGATTTTATTTGTTACTATTAATATATCAATTATCAATTTGGAATATATCTAATATATAGGTGTAACCAATTAATATTAATATATGGATTAATCTATAACCTATCTATAACCTATTTATAACCATTTATTAAAAATATAAAGTCTACAAAAACTATGTTGTGTACTTCTCTTTTATTAATAAAAAGGGGATCATATATGGTTACGTAGAGGGACGTATCAACTCCAGCCGTGAAGCCTGGATGGAGTTTTATGGAAGCACCAAAGTAGCCCGACCGGTATGGACGAATAGACTTGAACCCACTCCCTGTTCATATTTAATAATAAGTCACTAAAATCAATTTATTACGTACATACGAGTATGACAAAAAAAAATAACCACTATATGAGTATAATTAGAAATTAGATAATAATAAATATAAGCTACCGACACAGTCCTACAAGTCGTGCGGTGTATAAAATAACACAAGAAACTTGAGTGAGTGAGGTTTGACAAAGAAACAACCAAATCGTCGCTTACCTAATATGATTCTAATCAACAATTACATTTTTTTTTTTTAAGAATGTATTAATTCCAAACGAATAACAGTAACCTTTTAGTGCATTTTATAACATGGACCATCAAATTGAGTCCACAGAATATGTTGAAAAAAAAAAAAAAAAAAAAAGGAACAGACCAGTGGATTTGTCGAGCCAAAGAGTAACAACGTCTTGCTCTCGACGTTGGTGTTGAGATCCCCATAGAGTTCGAAATTCACGATCAAAAGGTGAAGTCGGTACTCGGGAACTCGGGTAGTATCCTGGCGAAGGAGAACGCTGACTGTAACCACTACTAGGGCACAACACTAAGATAGCTAGAAGGATAAGAGACAAAGCCATTTTGAGAGTGAGGTAAAAGCCTTTTGAGTGGTTATTACTACAAAAGGGAGAATAAATACATTAAAGAGAGACAAATATGTATGGAATGAATGAAGAAAAGTGAGAGGACACATGTGAGTATAAATAGAGAGATGTGCGGGTCCGACAGTTATAGGAATGAGTGACTGTTATCCGTCGATTGGATGGGCCTTACGGATTGATCCCATTCCCATGTCAAAATATGAACATTTAATGTCAACTTACATCATATATATGATTTAATAAGAAAACAAAGTAAGAATAGAGAAAAAAAAAACAAGAAAAGGAAACTGACGAATAAATTATATATATAAAGATAAAGTATAAGTATAACGATATTTAAATTAAAAATAAAAGAAAAAATATAACGTTGTAGACGAAATAATAATACCCAACTTTATTAACGAACGTAACTTTGTAATTTGCACAATTTTGGATTTTTAGATCCAAAGTCCAAACCTTGATATACATATGCATGTTGTAGTCAAAACCCACAAAAACAAGAGTGTTGCCACCCACAGCAACAATGTCTTTTTCACACGGTCTAATAAATATCGTTAGGTACGGTTGCTACCTATTCAATATTGACCTATTTTCTATTTAGCCAAAATAATTTATAACTCAATATGGATATACTAGAAGGTAATCGGTGCTATACATGAATAAGTTCATGCGTGAGATTATTTGTTAAAATAAAATGTTGCATTAGTGGTAAATATATATATATATATATACTGTACTGTACAATAATATTTTTCGTTGATACCATGTGGCAATGATTCTTAACAAAAGGCAACGCAGTGATGATATATAGAGTTTATTTCCACTATGTTTCCAACATTACTACGTATTTAACATTGTTATAAACCCTCTCATATGCGTACTTGCACTATGTGCGGATTTTTAAAAATCAACAAACTTTTGTCGAGATATGCCATAGGAAAGAAAGTTCAAAATTCGTAAAACATATGAAATATTATGAATTTATTTATAAAGAATGATTAATTTAGGCTGTCAACTACTATTTTGAAAATAAATGTTTGCAGTCTAAATATAATATATTAATAAATAACTAATAACAGAATTTTTGATGCTATACAATTTGGCCAAAGCGTCTTAATTCGCTAAAATTATGCAGATAGCCAAATATTTATTAAAAGTTTTTATTTTGTGTAGTAAGATAATCGAACCTATCGTTAAATAAATTGTCAGTTCGAACCAGAATATAATAATAATAATAATAATAATAATAATAATAATAATAATAATAATAATAATAATAATAATAATAATAATAATAATAATTAAAAAAAGAAGAAGAATGAGAACGTATCTATATAAATAGAGTACAATGAACAAATGACGCATTTCATATAAGAAAATATGACACCTTTTTTGCGGCCTATATAAAAATGATATTATCTTTCGTTAAAGTACATCGATTTCTCTTTTTATTTTATTTTCGTTTTAGTTAGGATAAAGCCGAAGATGTAACATGTTTGGTCAATTTCCTATCGGGGGTCACATGCATGGGATAAGAAACTAGATCAATCCAATGTAGCTTCATAGTTTCTTTTCTAGGATCTAATAAGTAATAATAGTTTATCAATTATTTTCAACTCTAAATAGTTTAATCCAATGTAGCTTCATGCATGGCAACGGTGTTCAAAATTTAACTTGATTTCTTTATCACAAAAAAATAAAAATAAAAAAAACAAAAATAAATAAATAGTTAAAAAGAGTGTGGAAGTGAATATATAATACACACAAGTTTAGAAAATTGATCTCAAAATCGTTAACATATATATTTCAACAATTAGGAAAACTGAATAAGCTTGGTCAAATAAACTATCAAAGTCAAAAATAGTCAAACTTTCACATTTCTTTGTTGACATATAAACAAAGAAAAATAGATTAAAGAATAGAAAAAAAAAATACAAACATAAATAGATGAAACTAGATTATTGATTTGTTGAAATTTCTTTGATCTAGTGGTCGACCGAAGACCAAAACTTAACTGTTGAAATTTTTACACTGTATGAATTAGATCAAAAATTAAAAAATCATCAGCCGCCTAATTGTGAGCATATGATCAAAAAAAAATGTGATTGAATTTATTTTGTACCCCTTCGCTCAATGAGAAAATGGGCCAGATTCTAATAGGGGTGTGCAAAATACCCGCACCCAAAACACGAACCTGTAATAAGCAATTCAAGTCTGTAACACTCCTGAACTGAATTTTGGGAATTTGGTAAGGGTGTTGATCGATATTAGCGGTAGTGTCGATCGACACCTGATACAGACGGGTTAACCGTTCGATTTTAATTCTCCGGTTTGTATAGTCGGTTTTAGGGAAACCCTAAGACTCCGGTTTGCATAGTCGATTTTAATTTTCTTTGCTGTTAATAAACATTCCCCTTATCTAGTTTGTAACTTGCTAGTTTGGGACATATTTTTGGAAACTATAATCGTTTGGAGCATATTTTTGGATCCACAAGACAACTGAATTTTTTCTCTTAATCTTTAAGGGAAATGTTTTTATTTTGATGAGTTTGTGATAAAATTAAGGTAGGATAGTACATCGACCATTAAGCCGAGAATTGAGTTAACTCACATCACTTGATACACGTCTATGAAAAAGATTAAGCTTTAAGTTGGGATGTCAGTTGGGATGATCGTTTTCAAAAGAATAACACGGTCATGATCACGTCCAACAGGACTAGAATGAGTTGTTATCTAGCTCTGCATTGATCCACAGGTATTCAGATAAAGATTAAAGGGTGGGTTTCGGTCAAGTCTTCTCTTTGGTGAATCTTCGTTTGTTTGGGCTCTTTAATAGACTAATAGTATATGTATATATATATATATATATATATATATATATATATATGTGTGTGTGAGCGGTTTGTAATTTTTATAATAAAATTGGCTAAAGTGTTCATCCTAAAAGTAAATTGGTTCGAGTTGCACATATATCGTTTTACTTTTTCTTTTTCTTTTTCTTTTCTTTTTAACCATCTAAACAACATTGTTTTGGTGATCGTCAAAAAAAAAAAACAACATTGTTTTGGAAGCATCGATGGACGATGGTAAATCGTTACCATGACATGCTGACTCTGCCGAGTAAACGGCTGACTAACTTACGTCAAAATCAACTTTGATTAAGACATCGAGATTGCAGTTCATGCAAGTTAATTAAAATCTTTTATCGTTTATATCAAAATAAACATGATATATGAAAAACGCAGGATGGAAAAACTCAAATTTGAAATAGGCTTTTTGTTTTTCGGTTGTAGAATAAAAAAAACGCAGAATGTAACATCGTCTAAGCATGCCTAATGGCTTACTATTTAATCGCTCTCAAGAGTTGCGTATTTAGGCGCATTAAGTTGGTTGAGTAGAAAATAAACTCGCTATGCATTCTAACTTGACTCAATTGGTGGCACGACTTAAGTAAGAAATTAACTTCTTGAGCATGACTCGCTCGGTAATACAAACCGCAACCATGAGAATCTCTCGGCCTCTTCTGTTACTTGACCGGGAATGCAAATGCGGGTAGCATGAAGCTGATAATAATCAGGCTAGCTCTTTATGGTGGTATCGATTACATGGGTGCACGTGACATTAGTATTGCAAGGACTATCATCGTAAATATATTAATTCATTTTATCAAAAGAAAATACAACATTTATGAGAGAGGCGATCGAAAAAACGATTTTTCTCCTCTTTCAGCGGTTACTAACTTTCTCGATGGTTATCTATGAATTCTCTGGCGTTTTGTGCAACCAACCCACTACGCCGACGATTATCTCCACATTGAAGAACCAACTTCGATGTGACGCTCCTCTTGCGGTTATTAAGACCCCTCTGCTATATAATCCCAAATCTGCTAATGGATTTTCTTCAATTTCAACAGCGGCAATTACTTTTGTCCTACTATACCCTTTCCGATTTTACACAATCCTCTTCAAAATGGGTGACAATTTACGACGTGCAGTCCAGGATATCAACCATGGAGCCGATGAAGACCCAATTTCTATCCCAGCAGATGTGGTGGCTCAGGCGGAAGCAGAGAATCGTTTCATCCTCGTTGGGCGCCCTATTATGCCAAGACATCAGAATCTACATGCTATTGTCGCGTCAATGCCACGAGTATGGGGCCAGACAGGACTGGTCCATGGGAGAATCATACCGGGCAATCAATTCCAATTCATATTCCCCTCGGAGGAATCTATGGAGAATGTGCTTCGCAGAGGTCCTTGGGCTTTCAATGATCGCATGCTCTTACTTCAACGGTGGAATCCACTGCAGAATCCCCCTCTCATCAATTTCATACCTTTCTGGATCCAGATACGTGGAATCCCTTACAAGTATCTCAATCACAATGTTGTTGCACATGTTGTCCGCGCTCTTGGCAACTTATTGGAGGTTGATTATGATGCAGACGTGGTAGCCCGTGTTGAGTTTATTCGGGTCCAAATTCACTGGAACATTGCAGATCCTCTTCGTTTTCAGCGTAACTTCCATTTCCAAGCCGGAATCAATACACTCTTATAATTCTATTATGAAGTCTCTGAGGCTTTTGTGAAGTCTGTGGTTTTCTTACCCATGATATGGGAGCCTGTCTCATTCAAAATGGAGAAGAAGAACCCAATTCTGATGATGACGATGAACCAGAACTCCCACCTCCTGACCACCAATACCCTGGCGTGGTGATACGGGAAATTGAGAATGATAAAGGGCTAGATGCAGCCGAGGAGAATGATCAGGCAGAAGTCATGGATAATGAAGAGGAAGCACTTGATGACATTGATCCTGACCATAATGCTCTAGCTGAGGATGGTCTCGATGAAGATGATCTAAACGAAGCCAACCTGAGTTATGGATTGTTCCGTGGTGAGTTAAACAACAATGAACTGCTCAACCCTATTCCAATTTTTGAGAATGCCACAGGTGATATCCCTGGGAGTGAGGAGTACAGGAGATACTTGATCAACATCCATCCATGCCCTAAAGTAATGGAAGCAACTCTGATGAATCAACAACAAATGGCTCAGGTAAAAGGTAAACGAAGGCCTCAGGATACCATCGATCACATTGAAGCATCACCGAGAAAGTCTGGCTGAGAGATTGGAGAAGCAAGCAGCTCAGGTACGAGCAACCAGTGTAGAGGTGCGGTGGGCCCTAAACCACCACATCCCCCATGATTACAGCCTGCTGAAACTGTCAAGGTCTGGGCATAGACCTTACAGTTCGACGCCTTAAGAAAATACAAAGGAGGTATTTCCCGGACATGATATGCCTACTAGAAACCAAACAGCAAGATGGGAAAATCAAAGAGGTTGCTGATGATTTAAATTTTCCTAACTATGTAACAGTCCCACCACAGGGTATGAGTGGTGGGATTGCTCTCTTTTGGAAAAATTCAGTCCATGCTTCAGTTATGTTTGCTTCAGCTAACCTTGTACATATGCAAGTTGATTTCAATGGAAGTTTCTTCAATTTGTCGTTTGTCTATGGTTACCCAGTACCAAGTATGAGAAACGAGTTGTGGGAAAGACTTGAAAGAATATCAAAAACTACGAGAGATCCATGGTTGATAATGGGGGACTTCAATGAAATTAAGAGTAATGATGAAAAGAAAGGAGGTCCGAGACGACCAGAGAGAACCTTTCAAGATTTCAGACGAATGATCAATACTTGTGACTTTCATGATCTCAGGTTTATTGGAGATAAATTTTCGTGGACTGGAAAATGATACACACACAATGTGTGGTGTTGCTTGGATCGTGTTATGGCTAACTCAAGATGGTTAGCTAACTTCCCTTCGGCTCAAACAGAATTTCTGCCATTTGAAGGTTCTGATCATCGACCTGTAATCACAAATATCTGCAATGTGGTAGAACAGAGAAGAAATGTTCAATAAAGAAGGATTCAGACAATCGGTGATAGCCAATTGGAACTCGGGAGCAGACACTCAAGTTTTGGAACAGAGAATTACCAAGAGTCGAAAGAAGATGTCATACTGGAAAAAATGAAATCGGCTTAATGCTTCAGTAAGGATTAATATTCTGAAAAAAAGATTTGGATCATGCCCTCTCAGTTGGAAACTACACAACTCAGGAGTTAGATCAGATCAAGGCAGAACTATCTCAAGCATACAAGGATAAAGAACATTATTGGAAGATGAAAAGCAGAAATTCTTGGATGACATTGGGTGATCATAATACATGATACTTCTACGCCACAGCTAAACAACGTATTGCTCGCAACATAATCATTGCAGTAGAAGACGATCATGGTATGGTATAAAGAGGAGATGCGAATATTGGTAAGCTTGCTGAGACGTACTTTACACAACTCTTTCAAAAAACACGGGATGCAACAGTAGATTATATAGATGTTTATCAAGGATTTCAGAGGAAAGTTACAAGGGAGATGAATGCTGATTTATAAAGAATGGTAACAGAGGATGAGATACACAATGCAGTCTTTGATATTGGACCAAACAAGGCACCTGGACCAGATGGTTTAACAGGAGCATTCTATCAACAGTTTTGGAAGGATACTAAGATACCGGTGATCAAGGAGATAAAACAGTTATTTTTTACAGGACGAATGCCAGAGAGAATGAATCACACCAACATATGCTTAATCCCAAAGACTGAAGTTCCAGCAACTATGAGTGAATTTAGAACGATAGCCTTGTGCAATGTCAGTTATAAGATCATCTCGAAGATACTGGTAAGCCGACTACATAAACATCTATCATCGATAGTCTCTGAATATCAAGCAGCATTCATACCAGGAAGGAACATCATGGATAATGTTATCATTGCTCATGAGATGATACACTCCTTGAAGAAACGAAAACGATGGGCAAACTCTTACATGACTGTCAAAACTGACATCTCCAAGGCGTATGATCGCCTAGAATGGCAATTCTTACGCGACACAATGCAACATATGGGATTTGACACAGTTTGGATTAATTGGATTATGTAGTGCGTGGAGTCAATAACTTTTTAAGTCCTGATCAATGGAATACCAAAAGGACATATTACTCCTGAAAGAGGAATTAGACAAGGTGATCCATTATCTACATACTTGTTTATACTATGCACTGTAGTCCTAAGCCACCAACTAATTCAAGTAGCTATAGATAACAAACTCAAAGGGAATGAAGATCAGTACTCCAGGTCCTTCTATAAATCATCTTCTGTTTGCTGATGATGCCTTGTTTTTCTGTCATGCACATCCAAAGTCTTGTTCTTCGATTATGAAGATTCTCAAGAATTATGAACGGGTCTCTCGTCAGGCTGTAAATCTCACTAAATCAGCAATAACATTTGGAGCAAGGGTTAAACCACAGATGAAAACGAGGTTGCGTCGTATCCTAAATATTCATAATGATGGTAGATGTGGTAAATATTTAGGATTACCAGAACATATAGGCAGAAAGAAGAAAGAGATCTTCCAATATGTCAATGACAAGGTGAAAGAGCGAACACAAGGTTGGAACCATCGCTACTTATCTGATGCTGGTAAGGAAATTTTGCTCAAAACAGTGGCTATGGCTCTACCGGTATACACAATGAATTGTTTTAAACTTCCAAAGGGTACTTGTGAAGAAATAAATAGCATACTGGCTAATTATTGGTAAAGTAAAGAACCAGGGAGGAGAGGTATGCACTGGTTATCATGGGAAAGACTAGGCTTACCAAAAAAAGAAGGGGGATTAGGTTTCAGAGACTTGGAGAACTTTAATCTAGCACTTTTGGGGAAACAAGTATGGCGAATATTTCAAACACCAACAAGTCTACTTGCTCGATTCTTAAAAGTAAGATATTTTCAAGAAGAAAACATTTTCACTACTGGTAAAGGGAATAAAAATTCCTTTATCTGGAAATCATTGTTGGAAGGTAGAGACTTATTACGAAAAGGTATGCGTTTTTCAATTGGTGATGGTGCTAGTACTAATATTTGGATGGACCCTTGGCTGCCAACACATCCACCTAGACCACCAAGAAGAATTGATGATGTTGATACGAGTTTCAACCAAGTCAAAGAGCTAATTGCGGAAGGTCACTACACATGGGATATGTAACTATTACGCAATCTTTTCGTTGAAGAAGATGTAGAAATTATCAGAAGAATACACTTGAGTCTGTTGGCAACACCTGATCTTCTTGGTTGGCACTACACGGATAATGGTCTTTACGCAGTCAAATCTGGATACTGGTTAGCAACTCATCTGCCAAATGATGATTACATTGAACCACCACCAGGATCACAAGCTTTCAAGACAGCTATATGGAAAATGAACATAGTTCTGAAACTAAAACATTTCCTTTGGCGAATGCTATCAAGGGCTCTACCAACTGGTTCAGAACTAATACGAAGACACATTACAATGGAAGGTCAATGCAAACGATGCTGCCAAGAGGAAGAAACCACAAAACATTTATTCTTTACTTGCCCGTATACTCAGGCTATTTGGAGGGGAAGTCAGAATCTCCATCAAAACATAACAAGTTTAACAAGCACTTTTAATGACAAGTTTTAGGGTATTGTGGATTGCTATAACAATCAGTACCTCACCACTTTGGAACGACAACTACCTATTTGGACATTGTGGCGAATTTGTAAGAGTAGAAATCTACTGGTTTTTCAACATAAAGGCAATACATGGAAACAAGACCTGGAGAAGGCTGTCAATAAAGCGAAAGAATGGGTGAATTGTACCTCCAAAATATCATCAGCAGGTCGGACAAACTACCACCAACAACACAACACATCAAGATGGACAAGACCAGACACTGACTTCATTAAATGCAACTACGACTGTCGTTTCACGCAAGAGGGGGAAGAACCTCAATCAGGTTGGATATTTCGAGACCAAGGCGGTTTCTATATGGGCGCAGGGCATAGTAAAGGAATGTTATGTAACAATGCATTGGAGGCAGAATTTCAAGCTTTGATCATTGGAATGCAACAAGCGTGGATAAGGGGTCACAAAAATGTCATCTTTGAAGGAGACAACTACAAAATCAACAAACTTGCAAGAGGAGAAGCACAAAATTTCCAAGTCCACAATTGGATACAAGAAGTCAAGTATTGGGAAAAGAAATTTTCAAAGGTTCTATATATTTGGACACGACGGCAAAACAATGGAGTTGCAGATCGTCTAGCTAAACAACCATTTCCAGACAATATTTCTTTTGAAAGGTTTTATTATATCCCTGACTATCTTATAACATTCCTCAATGAGGATCACACTTTCTGGTAATAAAATATTCAGATGTTAAAAAAAAATCATTTATGAAAATTTTTAATATATCATATATTTATAGATAATCCTTTTTTAATTATGATTTTAATATTAAGTTCATAATATATTTTTGTAATAATAATTGGAAATAACAGGCAAATATACGGTGAAGTCAAGTTACCATGCGGCGACGCTTCAGGATCCGGGTCCTCCTAAACTTTGGTTTGTGGCCCAGATATTTTACCACTAAAGGCTTTCGTTTGGAATATAAAATGCCCGCTCAAGATAAAACACTTCATGCGGCAGATACTCTATGGTTGTGTTTCGTTCACAGCTAATTTACAAAGACGCGGTATCGGTTCTGATTCGGAGTGTAGTATTTGTGGGAGTTCTGAGGAAACAATCAATCATGCTCTGTTTGAGTGTCCTCCAGCTTGTCAAGTGTGGACTTTCTCCCAAATTTCTTCACTTTCTGAAATTTTCCCAACTAATTCTTTATTTGCAAACATGGATTACTTATTTTGGCGAATATCCAATGAAATCTACGCGTCTGCATTCCCGTGGATTCTATGGTATATTTGGAAAGTCAGAAATGGTAAGATTTTTGAGAGTGTGGATATTAATGCCATGGAGGTGCTACGAGTAGCAGAGTACGAGGAGAAAACTTGGCAGCTTGCTCAGATAGAACCGTTGTAGAATATTCAGGAATCTGTGGATATAGGTCAACCGCTAAGCATGGGATTAGTTCCTGTTGGACCTCGTGTTTCAGGTACACGGTGTTTTGTTAACGGCTCCTGGAAAGCTTCTAATAAGTTTTCATGTAAGGGATGGTACTGTTTGCAATCAACCGACGATGCGCCAACCATGGGAGCTGCTAATCTACGCCGTAGCTTGTCCCCTTTACATGCTGAGGTCAAAACTTTTGTCTGGGTTATAAGATGTATGCTTGGCGCCGACAACCGAGATGTTGCTTTTCGCACGAACTGTTCATGAGAAAAGCTTATGGACAAAAAGTTTATATTATATTTATATGATTCAAAATTAAAAATACTTACTAGCTCAAGGTCCTATACTATGTACTTATGTGTGTGTAAAACACGATAGAACCTAATACATATTTTATTATCTTAACATTTGAAGTTGGTTATGGTAGACTTGTTGGTAACTTGGTATTGGACTTGTTGGTAACAAAATCAGAAGGCTTAGGTGCATGAATCATGCCGAGATAAGGGCTACTTACCGTACGGACATTAATAAATAACAATAATATTGTTCACTATTGCTAGTAAAATAAAAGAACAAAAATCATCAATTATCTGATGTCAAATAATGAATTGGGATGCAGATTACTCCATTTCAGGAAAATGTGGTTAAGGTTAACCAGCTACTAGTAACCACATTGCTTTTTTGATGAATAAGCCACGAAAGCAACTATTATGTAACAAATATATCGTACTAGAATAAGAATGATGATCATGAATTTATTCCACGTAGAAAACTATTGTTTTCGGATGTTTGGTAAGTTTCAAGAAATTTATATTTTCGACATTTTTGGAAGGATCATCACCACCTCTCGTGCTCCTCCACCTCCAATCTCCCTTTCTCCTTCATTTTTGGTGAGAATTCAATTCGACTGATCTTGTTTTCCTTATTCTCTTGACTCGATAAGTAAATCATTATTCTCTGACCATATTAGAAAGAAGAGATGAAGTCAAGGGAAGGAAAAGGAAGCTATCATATCTCCTAGACCGGACAGGTCAACTTGGTTAAATATCTAAACTGGTTGTTAAACCTGTAAATTGTTAATTAGACATCATACGTCCTAATTAACAATTAGGTAATACTAATCTAGTAAAATGTAGACCAAGGAAGTCTTTTCAAACCCCTTTTGGTTTAGTGAGAACCAATGTTAGTTCATTATCGTAGTTTACAACTTTACATAGTTCTCCTGAAAATTATTATGTCTATGTTGGACGACGAAGACAATATTTGGTCTGCGGTACGGTCCTTAACTAGTGGACAACAATATAGTTCTTTTTTTTTTTATCAACTAAAGATTTTTTTTGTCTAAGTTAATCTAAATTGAATCTTAGGGGATGTATTGAAACAATGATTTTGGAGGATTTGATGGGATTTAGAAAATTTGGAATTTTGATAGATTTTAGGTAAGTTGATATGATTTATAGTAAAAAAATTTTAAATCCCACCTAAAACTATGAAATTTTGTGATTTCTATATTTTAAACTAAACAAATCCTCTCAAATCCTCCAGAATCCCTAAAACTTATTAAAATCCAAATCCACAAACTGTTTTGAATAACAGTGGATTTTAAAGTAGATTTTTAAATCATCAGTTCAATAACAGTGAATTTCATGAGACTTTTTAAAATCCATGATTGAATAACATATGAGACTTTTAATTTGTTTTTTTAAGGGTAAATCATCACTTATTCTTTTATTAGCTCAAACAGTATTAATTCCTTAAATTATACTGTAACTATAAATTACTCATTAGTCATTTTTTAGTTCTACTTTTAAAAATGAGCTAATTGTAGTAAACTACTCTAAAACTTTTGGACATACTTTCCTAAATAACAAAATCCAATAACAGTAGACTACTTAAATTCATATATGTCAAGTACCAAGATTATAAATAAGGTTCCTTTGAAAAATTTCGGTTGCTTCTATCATTTTCAGCAAATAACTTTTTTTTATTATTTTTTGAAAAAGAATCAGCAAATAACTTTTGCCGATAAAAAATCTGAGTGGGGAGAAATATTGGAATCTAATAAGCTTAATTAGAAATGTGCTTACCGACAAAATCTGAGTGGGGGAAATATTGGAATCTAATAAGCTTAATTAAGTCATGTCACTTCAACAATTGTGAAGAACATTCTATCCTCTTCGGTATTGTAATCATTGATGGTAATTTCATAAGAACAAATATTAATCTTTTCAATACAAAACACAAATGGTATGTTTTACTGGAACTAAAACACATAAACAAAGAAATTTGGTTTGCGGAAAAAACTGAACCAACTAAATCTGGTTGGTATAATTATCAACAAATTAAAATAGCGTTGAGATGTGTCGGTAAGAGCAAGAAGACTTTTGATATTGTAAGTTGAGTGGTCATGATCTCAGATACTTAATTTAAACCTAGTTGCTTATCATTAAAGTCAGATGATGAAAGTTTTGCATGGAAAGATGTCAATATAGGATAAATTCGTTTTCGAGGTGCACACTTGTAGTTTATATATAACATTGAAATTTGAAATTATAAAAATTGGTGTCAAGTCCTTTAACTTTAACTTTCGTTTCGGTTGACGTAATTGTCCATGTTTTTCGGTTCGGGATCGGTGTTTCCTTCTTGGATCTTTGATGGTTGATAATCTCTTTTCGTTTCCTTTTCATATTTTTTTGTTGTTTCGTTCTTTTAGTTTTAGTTTTAGTTTTTGGTTTTTCTGTTTTTTCGTTGACTCTGTAACCGACTAACCGTCATAAAACTTTGATATCCATAATTCTATTTATTATATTTATTAACAAATTAATGAAGAGTATGTACTGCATTGAGTAGACGATATTTATTTGAGAAGAAATTTGGTAAATATCGATAAAATCATGCTAATCATCTATATATTTAAGATGATAATTATTTTTGTCGTTTTTGAAATTTCAAAAATGAAAGTCACATATTTGAAATGTGAAATTGATAAATCAACAAAGAACAAAATCATATACAAAAGTCTAGAAATTTAGAAATTTGGTCAAAAGCGGAGCAAAAGACATAAATATTATCAAAAACAAAGCTTTATAGTCATGGTTTTAGTAACCTTCTAAGATGATGCAAACCAAAAAGAAGCGATTTAAACTAGTCAACAAAAAATACATTTCAAAATGACAAATTATCTTATACTTAAATATATATATATTTTAAATAATTTTATATAAAAACAAATAAAATAATCTCAAAATAAAACAGTATAATTGATCCCGTTTAATATGGTCTAAAAAGATAAATTACAAAATAATAGTGTACATCAGTTTTGCCAAAAAAATAGTGTACATCAGTGATCATATAAATTTAATGAAATTAAAACGATTGATCTAAAAAAAAATTTGCATAATACCTGAAAAGTAAAATTCTCTTTAGGTAAAATGGCGATTGTGAATGCGATTATCTCGATTTCGATCTGAGATGGATGTTCCCGGTGATGAAGGGCGAAGATTGGATTAAAACGACGTCCTTAATGGCCCGGGTGATGAAGGGACGATATTTCAGGAACAAACATCCGCTTATGGCATCGAAACCAAATAACCCTTCATTTGCATGGCGAAGTATTTATTCTACTAAGGGGTTGGTGGAACAGGGAGCGAGATGGGCGGTAGGCTCGGGTTGTTCGATTTCGGTATGGCGTGATCCATGGTTACCCGACATTCGTCCAAGACCAGCGAATGGTCGAGGGAGATTGTGGCTGCCGAGTTTGATGGTTAATCATTTAATTAATCCAGTTACGAAAGACTGGCACTTGTCTACTCTGGAGGAGTTCTTTGATCCCGAGGATGTCGCTCTTATCCGGAGTATGCCGGTCAGTAAAACCTCTCAGCCGGATAGGCTAGTATGGCATTTTACTAAATCAGGGAAGTATTCGGTCAGATCAGGTTATAGATGGCCCAAATCTTAGTTTTCTTTATCATTCATCTTAGTACTTGTTCACACATATGAGGACTAATTAACAAACTCCTAGAACATGTTGCACCAAAGTTAATCCAACTTTGAAGCTCGTTAAAAAAGCAATCCAACATTTTCTACAAAATGACCATTAAAAAAATTTACAATTATCCAATCATCCTAAAATAGTAAAAACGATTAGTTTGAGAAAGAGGCCAAAGTCTTTGAATGGCTATTACATTTCCAATAATTCCATCAACAAAAGAAACCAAACTCAACACTCGCCAATGATTGCTCCATTCCATAGTTGTTACACAATGATTTGTTTAATAAAGTTGATAATAATTAACAAATCAATGATCACACGTTACTAAAAACAAATAAAGCAAATGACCCCGATGGTTCCTTTTTAAAAACAAAAAATCCCCCGAATATTTTAAGTGGTTTTCTTGTTGACACTTGACAATGACCACTAATTCTAATTTAGGAATTACAGTATATATTTTCATAAACAGTGTAATGAAAATGCCGCCATAAAAACAAAAAATTTAAACAAACAGTGTAATTAATCTGCCGTCATAAAAACAAAAATATTAAACAGTGTAATCAAACTTATTATTCATTCAAGCTTTATAAAATAACACAGTAGTAAGTAATACAGTATTTTAACCCAAAAAAAATGAAAAATATGTAAAAAGAAAGTTTTGCTAAGATATCTACAAATTTGGGCTTTGGTGAAACGAATAAGCCCAAAGTTGGGCCTTTTTGATAATAAAAAAAACACTCATAAGATTGATTAGTCATATTAGAAAGTGTAATTGTTGAAAACTTAGAAATGGTATAAATAGCACAAAGACGAAGAAGATTCAAAGACTTTTCGTGTTTCTGGAAAACTTGGAAAAATCGAAATCATCAAGAAGTAAAAGAAAGAAAATGAAGAGACTGATGAACATGTTAAAGCGAAAGCCTGATCTGAAGCAAATGCTCCGAGATTGGCAGCGGAAGCTACGCCAAGAATGCCGTAAAATCGAACGCCAAATTCGAGGTATTCTTGAAGTTTCTAGTAAAAGTTTGGATCTTTGAGAGTTTTGGTCACTTATATGATGATTTGGATTGATGGGTTATGATCAAAATCCGATTTTGTGAAGTAATGATCGAATGGTTTATGAGTATATTGAATGGTGTTCTTAGAATTGGATTCTGGTTGTTTCTTGGTTTTGTATATTAGGCTTTTGTTTTAACTGAGTGAGTTTGTTTTCAGATATAGAGAGAAGAAAGAAAAGTAAAGACAGATATAAAAGACTCGGCGAAGCGGAATGATATGGCCACTGCGGAGGTACGAAAAGGATGAAACTTTATCAGCAAATCTGATCAATTGTGAAAGATGTTGAAGTTTTAAAGTTTGGTTAAGTTTTTTTCTCTGTTTTGTGTGTGTTTTAAAGGGACTTGCTAGGGAAATAGTGGTTTCTAGAAGATCAGTGAAGCGTTTTTATGAAAACAAAGCTCAGTTGAATTCGATATCGATGCATCTGAGCATCTCCAATGGTCCTCTATTTTTGTCTCTATAATAGAGGAACTCTATAATAGAGGTGAGTTTTACTCCAATGGTCCTCTATTCTCCCCTCTAAAATAGAGATTGCTATTTTTCCTCTATTTATAAAGGAACCCTATTTTTTTTTACAAAGGTTCCTCTATAAATAGAGGAATCTCTATTTTAGAGGTGAGAATAGAGGACCATTGGAGTAAAACTCACCTCTATTATAAAGTTTCTCTATTATAGAAGAAAAAATAAGGAAAACCATTGGAGATGGTCTTATTAGGGAGAGTGTTGGTAAAATGATCAAAAGCTTTACATTGTGGTTTTGATCCTTCTGATACAAGATATGGCATCAAGTATCATCGTAAGAAGCATCGTGGTCGAGAAGCTTCTTAATCGTTTTCTAATTATTTCCTTTGATATTACATTAAGAGTTTTTAGGATCTTTTCCTTATTTCAATAATGCATAAGTCGGTTTGTAAGAGTCTATATAAGACTCACGAAATCTATCAATAAAAGTTAACTTCCAAACTTTAACCTTATTCTCAAGAGAGACTAGGGTTAAGGGAAGCTTTAAGCTCATTCTTTGGCGTCTAGATTCACAACGGCAGAAGGTGTTCTAACAAGAGCTAAGGCAAAAGCTTTGACACATAACAATTTGGTATCAGAGCCATACGTTCCGATGACAGGGGAAGCTATGACAAAATCCCAATTCGAGCAGGTTAAGAAGATGTTTGACGAGTTGAAAAGTGAGATCAGTGAGCTCAAGGAGGCTTCAGCGACCCAGCAAGCAGTCCTAGCAGCAACTACTGAAGCTGTACATGAGGAACGAGAGCAAACCAAATCCTTGGTGGAAGAGCTGCGAGAGGAGCAACAAAAGTTTAAGAAGGAAGTAACGGAGGAGCAAGGAGAACTCTGTGCCAAGCTTCGTTCTATCTCTGTTGGGATAGGAGGAGATGCAGACTTGGGAGAAAGGGAAACGGCGTCGGTTTCTCAGATTAAAACCAGAGGAGGAGAACAGGGGGTAATTCATGCAGAAGGTCCTTGGGTTAAACATTCCGTGGGCATGGACAGGGGACAACGACTGACTGATGGAGGGGGAGAGTGGCCTGTAAGGCAGATTGGGGTTGCTCCCTTGGATGAGAAATCGGGGTCTGAAACAGGAGATCCAGGAGGCTACAAAAAAAACAGAGGTTGGAGGGGCTCCTCGGACGGGAAAGAAGGCGGAGGAAGAGGAACCGAGGGTTATGTGGTGACCCCGGTTAAGATGGAGTTTCCACCGTACGATGGAATAACTAATGCAATCGAATGGTTGCAGAAGTGTGAGGATTATTTTGAGGATCAAGGAATATTTGATGAAGATGCAAGAGTACGACAAGCTACGTTTGTGTTAACGGGACATGCCTACCATTGGAATGCAAATTTACGAAGGTTAATCACACATAGATTGGGGTGGATAGAGTTTAAAAGAATTTGCAAAAGTCGATTTGGGAAGGCAGATGCTGTTAATCCCGTAGGTGAGCTTAGTAATTTGCGACATACAGGAACCGTGGATGAATATTGCAACCAATTCGAAGAATGTCTAGGGAGGCAAACAAGGCTGACGGGTGACCAGCAATTATGGCAGTTTTGTGCTGGCTTGGCCGATAATCTACGTAAGGAAGTAGAGTACTTGCGACCTGAAACTATCTTCAAAGCTATGGAGTATGCTAGGGACAACGAATATAAAATTGAGGGTGATAAGAGGATGCGAACGTTTAGAGGTCACACTGCTCCTACAACACGTTACTCTCCACCACCGCTTCGCCAAAACGGAATTGGAACTAGAGGGATTTCAGGCAGACGAGAGGGAGAGGCACAAAAGGAACGACAAGGAGGTCAAAGACAAAAAAAACTACACGGAAAATGTGGAAACAATTGACAGAACCAGAAATGGCAGAACGGAGGTCCAAGGGACTTTGTTTTAATTGCGATGACATATATGCTCCTGGGCATGTTTGCAAACCGGTTTTGTTCTATATTTGGCCAGTTTCAGAGGGTGACGATAAGGAGGATGAGCCGTTCGAAGAGGAAAAACTGCAGCTATCACTGAATGCTATGAAGGGAGAGCAAAATGGTAATATGTTCCAAGTTAAAGCAACGTTTGGCAACGAAGTTGGGTGGACATTATTAGATACCGGGAGCACACATAATTTTATCAAAACCAGTTTGGTGGAGAAGCTAGGGATTCCGATGCATCGACGACCAGGACGAATGGTGTCATTGGCTGATGGTGGTAAATGCCGTGTCGATGGGTTTTGCAAAAACCTCGCTATAACAGTCCAAGGTCATCGTTTTGTTGTTGATTGTTTTGCTATATCACTAAGTGGCTTTGACGTGGTGTTAGGAATACGTTGGTTAAACTCACTAGGCAGGGTAGTGTGGGATGGGCCACCACATACAATAGAGTTTAAGAGCTCGGAGATGTTGATTAAATGGCATGGGGAGGCTGAAGCAAGGGAACACGATGAGCCTAAATTAAATAGTATTAGGACGAGTGGAAAACTTGAAGATTGGTTTGAAGAGGAAGAGGAAATTTTTATGACCAGCGGAGTGAGTGTAATAAAGAATTTTCAGCAACAAGAGTCTATGACGTTGCTCACAATGCATACCACCACAGGAGAGTTGGGAGAATTAGTGGAGGAATTTAAGGATTTATTTCAGAAACCAACAAAGCTTCCACCACAACGAACGTGTGATCATCGAATAAATCTTTTGCAAGGTACAAATCCAGTTGCCGTACGACCTTACCGTTACCCCCATCTATTGAAAGATGAGATCGAGAGACAATGCACAGAAATGCTTAGAAGTGGAGTTATACGACCAAGTTCCTCACCTTATTCTTCTCCGGTCTTGTAGGTAAAGAAGAGCGATAATTCTTGGCGGTTTTGTGTTGACTACCGTGAACTTAATAAGGTGACAGTAAAGATAAATTTCCTATTACAGTGGTGGATGAGCTCCTTGACGAACTACATGGAGCACGTTTTTTTACCAAGCTTGACCTGACATCTGGGTATCACCAAGTAAGAATGTTCTCACGGGATATTGAGAAAACTGCTTTTCGCACACACCATGGGCATTACGAATTTATGGTCATGCCCTTTGGACTATCAAATGCTCCATCGACATTTCAAAGTCTCATGAACTCGGTTTTCCACGGGATGCTTCGAAAATTTGTTCTTGTCTTTTTTGATGACATCCTTATCTACAGTTCTACATTGGAGGAACACATCCAACATATGAGGAGGGTATTTGAGCTGTTACGATCGCATAAATTGTTTCTCAAACACTCCAAGTGTTTTTTTGGAAAGGCCGAGGTAGGGTATCTTGGGCATGTTATTTCTCATAGTGGTGTACGTGTTGATGACACGAAGGTTACCGCAGTTCGTGAGTGGCCTAGACCAACCTCAACAAAGGCAGTAAGAGGATTCTTGGGTTTGTCAGGTTACTACCGGAAATTTATACGCGACTATGGTGTGATCGCAACGCCGTTGACCAATATTCTCCGTAAAACAAAGTTTGTCTGGGGGGAAGAGGCGGAGTCTGCATTTGCTACACTGAAACGTGCTTTGACGGAAGCTCCGGTTTTGTCATTACCTGATTTTGAATGCAAGTTTGTGGTGGAGTGTGATGCTTCAGGTAGTGGTATTGGGGCTGTGCTTCACCAACAAAGCCGTCCAATAGCATTTTTTAGCAGGAAGCTCGCTGAACGACATTACAAACTGGCCGCTTATGAACGAGAACTCATTGGCCTTTCCAAGGCGGTGCTTCATTGGAGACCTTACTTGTGGGGAAGAAAGTTCCTTATACGCACAGATCATTATAGTTTAAAATTTTTGTTGGAACAAAGGCTCTCGACATCACCGCAAATTCATTTGATAAGCAAGTTGTTGGGTTTTGATTTTGATGTGGAATTTCGCTCTGGCAAGATGAATAAAGTGGCTGATGCATTATCTAGGCGAGATGAGGTGAATAAGGAGGACGAATGTCAAGTCTATACCATAAAAGGATCAGATTCTGGTATTTTGGTAAGGTTAAGAAAAGAAGTTGAAGCTCAACCACTTCTCGCTAGTCTTCGGGACAAGATTATCCGTGGGGAGATGTCGCAGGAATGGGGTGTAAGAGATGGATTAATCATGTATAAAGATCGAGCTTATTTGGCCACCAATTCAGATCTTCTACGTGAGGTAGTGTCTGGCTTTCATAACTTTGCTCATGAGGGTGTTCAAAAGACAATGGAAAGAATAAGGCGTGATTTCTATTGGAAAGGGTGGAAAAAAACAGTGCAGGAATTTGTGAAAACATGTCAAGTTTGCCAACAGAATAAGTGGGAGACGTTGCAACCAGGAGGTTTACTTCAACCACTTCGCGTGCCCACACAAATTTGGTCTGACATCTCCATGGACTTCGTGGAGGCACTACCAAAGGTGTTGGGTAAAACAGTTATTCTAGTTGTGGTGGATAGGTTCTCCAAATATGCCTATTTTATTGCTTTGAGTCATCCATACACGGCAAGCTCAGTTGCTCAAGCATTTTTTTAAAGACGTTGTGCGTCTCCATGGCATCCCGGAAACCATCGTTACGGATCGAGATAAGATTTTCAGAAGCACATTTTGGCGCGAGTTATTTCGGTTAGTGGGAACAGACTTGTGTTTCACAACTGCATACCGTCCGCAGTCAGATGGACAAACTGAAATTGTCAATCGAACCTTAGAGATGTATCTTCGCTGCTTGACTAGAGATAGTCCACGACAATGGCTTAGTTGGCTTCCGTGGGTTGAATATTGTAACAATACCTCTTATCACACATGTTTGAAAGCTACACCGTTTCGAGTTGTCTATGGCAGGGAACCTCCTCGTCTCCTCGATTATGTTGGGGGAAGCACAAAAGTGGAAGCAATTGATGTTGCCTTAGAGGAACGAGATGAATTTTTAGCAATGGCTAGAGAACGACTGTTGGAAGCTCAACAACGGATGAAACTCGTATACGATAGCAACCATCGTTTTTTAGAGTTCAATGTTGGGGATTGGGTGTGGCTCAAATTACAGCCCTATCGACAACTTACAGTTGCCAAAAAAGCTTATACTAAGCTATCACCGAAGTACTATGGTCCATTTGAGATCATTGCTCGAATCGGAACAGTGTCGTATCGTTTACGCTTACCAGCGGATGCAAAGATCCACGATGTGTTTCATGTTTCCCTTTTAAAGTGTCACAAAGGTGAACGACCCGACAGTGAGCCTGTGTTACCACCGGTTTTGCAGGGACGGTTCGCTCCACTGAAACCATTGGAACTATTAAAAGCACGAAGTCGAGGGGGAGTTCGCCAAGTTTTGGTCAAGTGGACAAAGGATTTGGAGGATGAAACAACCTCGGAGGATGCCGCTAAACTCGTTGAAGCATTTCCTGAATTAGAGCTTGCGGACAAGCTCTTAGTCGAGGAGGAGAGTACTGATACAAGATATGGCATCAAGTATCATCGTAAGAAGCATCGTGGTCGAGAAGCTTCTTAATCGTTTTCTAATTATTTCCTTTTATATTACATTAAGAGTTTTTAGGATCTTTTTCTTATTTCAATAATGCATAAGTCGGTTTGTAAGAGTCTATATAAGACTCACGAAATCTATCAATAAAAGTTAACTTCCAAACTTTAATCTTATTCTCAAGAGAGACTAGGGTTAAGGGAAGCTTTAAGCTCATTCTTTGGCGTCTAGATTCACAACGGCAGAAGGTGTTCTAACAAGAGCTAAGGCAAAAGCTTTGACACATAACACCTTCATTCATAATGATGTGTTTATTTAGATTTCTTTTTCGTGTTTTAGGAACTGCGATAACTGTTGGGAATATTTCGAAGAGCGCTGATGTTATGAAGCTTGTTATTAAACTAATGAAAGCTCCGGATTTGGCTGCGACGATGCAGGAGTTCAGCAAAGAGCTGACTACGGTAGTTCATTTGAGTTTTCTTTCTACTGTGTACTGTGTATATATGTTCATGTTAAGCATATGTATTTGGCGGCAAGTTTAGTAATGTGGGGGTTTATGTAGGCTGGGGTTATTGAAGAGTTTGTGAGTGATGCGGTTGACAATACCTTAGACTCTGAGGATATAGAAGAGGAGATCAAGAAGGAGGTTGATAAAGTGTTGACTGCCATAGCTGTAGAGACTGCAGCTAAGCTCCCTGAAGCAGTTAGGAAGGGGAAGATAAATGTACCAGCTCAGAAGGTGAAAACTTCACGTGAGGTTAGCATTTCCACAGTTGAATGATTTGCAAGATGGAATAGTTACTGATGGGGGAGATCAAAATCTGAAAAGGGAAAAGTGTAATGTATTGCAGGAAGAGGCAATTACAGAAAGAGTTGAGGATGATGACGAACTTGAGGAAGTTAGAGCTCGGTTCGCCAAAGTTAGATCTTAACTGATATATACATACTTGGTTCGTACTAGTGAGTTTTCTTATAACTACGGCTCTATTCTTTGGTTATGTGTAAAGTTTTTTTGACTCGGAGAAGGAGAAACCCATTCGGTTTTGGTTCATCTTGATTTGATTTGGTCTGGTTCGATATACTAATTGCATCATCGTTTCAAAACCAAAAGATTATTATTAAAACTTGGTCACATATTACTAAATTTAATGTGCACACTAAAATGATTTATTAAGGCAAGCTATATTGATCAATATGCACATAAATGTGTAGTTGCGTAGGGTGTTACGTAAACATGCGATTGTGTATCGCAAACTTCAGACGGCACTTCTTCATTGAAGTGGCATGTTCTTGTTGAGATCTAAATCTCAAAAGAGGCTTTTGTAGACTTATGTGTATCACAAACATATGCGTTTTCTGCAGTTTTTTATTTGTTAATTTTTCCAATTTAACACTTGTGGTCAATATTTATAACATTATTATTAACCTTTCAAAAACTAGGATGAGTAGTTAACTGCATTATTATTTTTCATTTTTCTTTTATTTATTTACTATTACATTTTTTTAATATAAAATTTTATTTTGCGAAATATTTATCCATATGATATGACAGTGTTAATCTATTTAGTCTGCCTTAGCAAATGCATGCTAAAATACGACAGCTCAAATTGTGTGTGTGTGTGTGTTTTAGATTTGTTCAATAACACATATGTTTTGAGCGACTACTTGATCTAAAAACAGAGGTTGAAGATGTGTTACTTAGTTTCCATATGAATTTTGGTACAAATCAATCAGAAACTAAGCGATCATCTTCAAAGATACACTTGGGCTTGGACCATATAGTAATGGACGCAGTAGCTGAGACCTTAACACAAAAGCAAAAAAAAACACAAGATATATATCGAATAAAAGGGAATATGGATGAAGAGAAATAAAATCACAATATTAAAAGTGATATTTTGAAGGAAAAAAAAAATCATCTTTTATACAGTGTATTATATCACACATATGGATGAACATGGGTATATAATATATCTATACTATTAATTGGAGAGTACAAAATCAGGAAAAAAAAAAAAATTGCAAAAAATTCCACATATTGTCCCATACCTCGAAAGAAAGAGAGAAGAGAAAAAAAAAAATTTAAAGGCAAATGAGTAATCTAAAGTGTCAAAAGGACGCGGATTCTAAGTGTTTAGCATTATCTCATTCGGATCCTGTTTAAGGTACAAGTGTATCCAAACATATTCTTCCTCATATACCTGCCAGCAAATTTAGAAAATAGTTAGGGAGATAAAAATATGCTAATTTATCATAAAAAATACTGTATTACGGAATTAGGAAACATATCAACACTCTTTGACATTAAAACCCCAAAAAATCTGATTACTCGAAAAATGCTGTTTATAGCAACTAACCAGTTTTAAAATAAAATATCAATCACTATATTAAAATCTTAAATCAAGAATATTAAAAACCCGAAACTTATATATTTTCAAAACTAACAAAATCAGACTTTATCATTTCCATTATCTCTAAATCATCATTCAAAACTTTCAAAATATAAAATAACGAAATATGGATACTTTTTAAGTTAAGAATTTATGGTAGAAAATAATTATCATATATAATTAGTTTATGCATATAGTACGAAAACAATATGGATACTAACCAAACGTGATCTTCAGTAAATATTCTCATCGTTTAAATTTTAGCATATTCCACGAATATTTGATTAAAACTTTAATTTGCAAATAAATATTTTAGATTTCATTTAGCCAAATCTAAAATTTCTACCCACTCTCTTTAGCTTATAAAAAGATCATAAAACCTAAAAGTTCATAAAACGTTATAAGCAGCTCCGAATCAAATCACAAACCTTGGTGATGTGAAGTGTTTTCGAACCAGTGAGTGCATGTACATCCAATTGTAGATTCTGCATTCCTATAAGCAATATCACTCAAAAGTAAGTAGATATCACTTATAAACAACGCTAAGGTTTTAACAGTAAGTAGATTATTTAGTATGCATACATTTTTCTATTTGTAAAAGTTTCTTCTTAATATGGAACTAATTTGTGTTTGCATGTATTTTGAGTAAGTAGATTATTTCTTAAAATACATGCAAAACTAGATTCTGCATTCTTTAACTCAAAAAAAATAAATACATGTGAGTTGTCTATGTTCGTTTGTATATCATGTGACTGAAGGTTTTCAGTTAATAACCAAAACTAGCTTAACATATGTGACTGAGTTAATAACCAAAACTAGCTTAACATATGTGACTGAAGGTTTTCAGTTTGTATATCATGAAGGTTTATAAATTTGAAGGTTTGTAGTAAATATAACGGATTTATGAGTTATTTAAATTTTCTGGAAAATATTTAACAACAAATTACAAAATTATCTTATATATAGTATTCACATTTTAAAATAATTTACAACATATGTAATATCAAAATTTAAGTTTCTTTAAGAAAAATTGTGTTATGTTTAAAATTATTTATTATTGATATGAATTTTTGTTTTAAATATATTTTATAAATTATAAGAGTGATACGGTTCAAACAAAATAAGAGAAAAGTGATTTAGTAAAATATCAGTAATCCTAGGGTTTAGGTTCAATTAAACAAAATCATATGTCGGTTTAGGTTCAGAAAAATGTAATTTAGATTTAAATGTTATAATTAAAAACTATAATATAATGTTTATAATTAAAATTGAATTAGATACAGATTTTGTTTCTTTAATTAATAATTTGTTTCCTTAATTAAGAGGGAGTGAATAAGAGAGGTTCACCTCTAGGGATGAACCCAAGAATTGTCCAACTTTATTTTCGGAAGATTTGTAAGCTACAACACATTGTAACCAAATATCTAGAAACACAATGATTATATAAAAACTATTTAAAAAATATATAATATAGGTTATAAGATTAACTATTTGATTATTTGATAGACTATAATTTATATGGGTTGTAACCATTAGCTAAATCTCGATTTCAGATCCTCTTAAAAAGGATATTCCAAAAAAATAAAATAAAATCTTTACATAATATTTAATTATCTATATATAGGCAAAAAAATTTCAAAAATTAATATTATTCACAACAACTTTTAAAAACAGTCACTTTTAACCCAGATAATAAATTTCAACCGGGGTTCTAACTTTTATGCACAACAACTTCTAAAAACAATCATATAAATTATATTTTATATAAAAATTATAATAAAGATTAATAAAATTTCAACTCATGCTATAGCACAGATCCTAATCTAGTTATGTATCTTGAATTTGTAGACGACAAAATTTTCTTCAACGAAGTGTTGTCATGTTTCTGTTGTGGCCTAAATTTTAAAATTCTAGTATGCGCAATGCATAAAGGCAAAGGCGTTACTATATTGGTGATATAAGGAAGAAAATGACGTTACAGCAAATAAAACTATTATTGATTTTAGATTACCGATAATATATTTCAAAGTGTCATTTTCAGTGTTTGTTCTAAAATTCAAAACACTAATTACGTATTAGAAACTAGCTATTGTAGTTCTCAAACGTAAACAATTTCCTTCAATTCGTTTACACATTATTATAGTCATCAAACTAACCCTACTTTATTTCCACTATTCCGATATCCAATCATTGGAAAATGCGATTGAAGTACTACTGTATTGTTTTTCAGTTATTAAAAGAAAAATAAACATTGTAGATACATATTCGCTATGCTTTGAAAAAAAAAATATAGTTAATATTAGTTTGATTTTAGAAATGAATGGTATAACATGTTCCACAAGTTGAAAAATAGGGGTGGACATTTCGGTTAAAGTTTGAGTTTGGTTTGGTTCGGTTTGGTTTATTTGGTTTTCATAAAACTCTAACTAAACTCAATCAAAATTAGTTTGGTTTGGTTTGTGTTCGGTTCGGTTTATGCTCGGTTTAGTTTGGGTTGGATCGGTTTTAGTTCGGTTCAAAAAAATTAATCAATGTAACACTAACAAATAAATTTACGGTTCGGTTTGATATCGTAAAATAAGCAACAAGTTATAAGTTGAATAATTCAAATAAATCATGAAAAGAAAAACCAAAAAAAAACCGTAGGGACGATGACGTTGATTAAGAGGGCACGAAACAGAGGAAGTAAGGAACAGAGGATATAAATTTGCTTTGACGTCGGTAGAGTTTTATTTTAGAACATAGAGTTAGAGACCATTAAACCTAATTCTACATTAATTAATTTGTTAAAAAAATTATAGAAAACAAAAAAATCAAACATGTGCGAGAGGAAGCAATCGTGGGTTAGTGTTACCTATCTACAAATTACAATAATATTAATTAAAAAAAACACATTGGATTTTCGGTTCGGTTCGATTCTGTTTCCAAACCGAACCGTTCAGGTTAAGGAAAAATAGAACCAAATGATTTGAATGTATATTTGGGTTTGGTTTGGGTCGGTTTGGGTTCGGTTGGCTCGATTCAGTTTGGTTTGGTTCGGTTAAAATGCTCACCCCTATTAAAAAATGTAATTATGCTATTTCTTACCACTCAAAATATATATAAAGTCCTTTACAGTTTAAAAACGTTTTGCGTTACATATATACCTCTATTCTATTAAAATTATGATTAGAAAAAGTTATTAATCTATTAAAACTAGCTTCCGTTCGGTAAAAAAAAAATATCCAATATAGTTTGTTTGATTAACAAATATTCAGTTATTCTGTTATTTGACTATCTAATTGACATACTTGCAGTCCATGACACAATCAAGTGAAGTCATTGATTAGGGCATATTTTAGAAGTTTTTTTTAAGGTTTCTTATGTTAAAAAAAAATATTTAAGCCTTTTTATAATTCTTTTTTTGTTAGGTTTTCTTTTTACTATAAAAATATCTTTTATGGACATTAAGTCTATTAATAAAATGTTATTTAAGTATCTTGCTAAGAAAATTTTTTGTTTGGTAAAATTTTTAGCTTTTTAAACAAAAACTCTAAAAAACTTTGATCGAAGACTTCTTTGAAGTATTAAAATCGAAGGGTTTCCAACTTTCTACAAGATCAAGGTACGTATCTTGAATCGAATGCTGGATTTTGATTAAAAAGTTTCTTGACTTAGCTTTAGTGTTTAGTATGATTATATATTATTATTATTTATGAGGTTGCAAAAAAAAAAATTTATAAGACATATAATTTTAGTTTGTACGTTGGGCATTAAAAAATGTCGGACCGGCACTGCGTACTTGTCAAGTTGGTAAATTAGTTTCTGGAATTCCAAATTTATTATGGATCAAATTTTTAATTGTTATCACATTTGCATACATATATATAACCTTGATTTTTTTTATTAAACAGATTAATTATGTTAGAAACAATGATTGAAGGAATGAAATACAAAAGTATTATAATATCAAGAAATTATTAGGATGAAAAAGAAAAAAAACTACGAGTGAAGCAACAGCAGTTGGGTCGGTCAAGAAGGAAACATAAGACGCATGTATTATTTGAAGATAAGTGTTTACATCACCTTATTCACTTTCAGTTTTGCGTGAATCATAAGACAGTTTTAATTAACAAGAACCACAAAGAATCGGGGGGAAATAAATACTGGTTAAATGTCGTGCCAATAAAATTTAAGGAATCTCGTAACCTATTTATTACTACTATTCCGATTAAAATTCTGGTTTGTCTCAATTTTTTTTTTCTTTGTTAAAACGTTATTTGCTTGGAAACAATATGACAAGATTTAATACGACCTCAAAAACAAAAAAAGGTTTTAATGCCTTGCACGCAACAAACTGTGAGATTGAGAATCTGAGATACCGACTTAGTTCTTTTGATTTATTTTCTTGAAAAAGGAAAAACATGCAAGGATTTATTAAGTGAGTCATACATTACGTATATTGTTTAATTGGATTGATAATTACAAGACTTCTATTGAAAATTATTTTCATATGGGATAAGAAAACAATTATTGACAAAAGAAATGGATATGATTATTTTCTTGAGACATTATAATAGTATATTCCGGTCAAAGATAATGTCAGTATCTGATAGCTATATCACAAGTTTTCTTTTTGAAACGTGACAATTAAGTAAGGTAGTAGAAAAGTTTGAGTGCGAGTAAGATTCCTAGAAAAAGAACTGCTGAAGTTGTGGCCATACGTAACACAAGTCTCGGATCTTTAAGAATAAAACGATATGGTCACCTTTGACCCAAAAAAAAAAACGATATGATCATTCAAGAATCATGATGATCTGCATGACTGCATGTAGAAAAGTGGGCGAACCAGATTTCAAGATCCTTGAAACGAGATAATCTATTCTCCTTTTTTATTTGTATTTTATGTTAAAGTCTTTTCATAAAACACACACATATATATATATATATGGGTATATATATATACATGTTTTATTGAGATCGTTAATTAATTATATTTAATCATTGTTAATTATTTGAACATATGCATGTATTTGTTCGAATATCAGACATGTAGTTTACACAGCTATAAGAATTTATTTGATGTATATCCAACAATATCAGATCAGTAAATAAGTTTTTATGACGATATTGCTGCAAAAAAAAACTTTATTAAAATATATCTATCAGCAATGACAAATGTAATGTAACAAACAAGAAAAAGAAAAGAAACAAAAAAAAGAGAGACATTAAGAGGTGGAAATGAACACCACGGCCGTGGTGGTGTCGACGAGTTCTGGTGACAATGCATCATGTGTATTTTTTTTTTCTTGTTACATGCAGTTTTATGATGTGTATTAAATTTACATATGTCTGTTTAATTTTGTTAAATGATGTTTTGATAAAATAAATTTCCATTTAGATCATAATCCTTTGTCGGATTTATTTCATTCGGGAAGGAATGTACTGTAGTTTAAAACTACTAGTTTTTATTTATCGTTCTGCTCCATATGATATATATATATTGGAAAACTGCTAATTCCCCCCGAACTTAATTACTTTATCGTATTCATACACAGAGTTTTTGGAGTGTGCCTAAAATTACATAAACTTAACTTAAATTTAAATTTTTCACATGAACTATCTAAATGAAGTCAAAACCATCAAATCGAGTAATGGTGTTACTCTTCCGTTATTATATGATGACTGGATGCCACATTGTACCCTTAAACGACGTCATTTTATTGTTTTAAGAAAAAAACTGAAGTAAAATAAATTTCAAAAACTCAAGGATCGAACCATAGAACTGATAGAACTCTAACGCACGTGAGCAGGCGATTTAGAAGCTCAACTATAGTAAAAAAATTGTATAATTGCAAACGGGTATACGTATATATACATATACGATGCAAGTTAAAAAACTAAAAAAAATAAAAGCTTATCCTTTCTTCTCCCCCGATCTTCATTTTCTTGTTTCTACACACTTCTTTCGCCGCGTCTTCAACAATTGGGATATTTATGATGATTAAGTTTTCTTAATTTCAAATTAGGATGTCATATATCAACTGCAGAGGTTAATTTCAAACTAGGATGTCAAGAACTGAGATATTTATCACCCAATTCAATTTCAGTTGCAATTTTTTTTTATATAAAATCAAGTTCAGCTATTAAGAATCGGATTTTATACATGATTTTAATCAACTTTGATCTAAACTAACACAAAAAATCCCAATTCTTGATCCAATCCATGAAAAATCAACAGTCACAGTTGCAATGTTATCGGAGAAGAGAAAACAAAAGCATAGAAAAGGGTTTCTTTTATTATTATTAATTTCTGGGTTGTCGTAGATATATTTGTTTATCCATTTCGTATTTATCGAAAAGTTACGGTAGTTCAGCTGGTTTTATGGTTGGTCGTGAGTATTAGAGGTGAGGGGTTCAACTGCCTATTACAAACTGATTTTTTTTTTTTTATGAAAAGACCGACCTTTTTTTTTTTTAATAAATAAATAATAAATATAATATATGAAAACAACTACAGCTAGTGGTCCCATACCCACTAGCCACCTAACCACAACACATTCAACAGCGGAAAACATAATCGATAACCAATAATAACCAATAATAAACCAATACTATAACAAAGCAATAATCAATACCAAACAACAAGAAACATGGAACCAGCAACCTAGCAATGTTTCTAATGACTCAACTCTAGCACCCTAGCAAAAGCCGACACATCCAATCGAGTCCCTAGAACATCCTCCTCTTCATTGCCTTTGATTCCACGATCACACTTTGCCTTTACCTGCACCACAAACACAAATTGAGATGCATGAGTATTTGATAAACACTCAGTGAGGCAATCCTCCCATCTACTGGGCTATACACACAAGCAATAAGATCCCTACAAGCCACAAACAACAATCAATAAAACAAACCAGGCAATATACCACGCATGCAATCAACAAGGGGTGTCGACCGACACCCATGGTGTCGATCGTCACTGACTATCTGGTGTCGACCGACGCCAAACTGGTGTCGACCGACACCCTGCCCGACACTCCCGAAAACCCTAGTTTGTGTCGACCGACGCCTCCACATGGCATCGAACGACACTCGCCAAAGTCCCGAGCCGTCCTCGCGTTGGTGTCGACCGACACCCCAACTGGTGTCGACCGACACCTATCGAGCAGCGATTTCCCTCGATCAGAAACTCCGAATCTCGCCTCCAATCTTCTCCAATCCGCTCCTTGCACTCCCAGAAGCCAAACCCAGCCCAGATAGCAACGAAAAGCATAGGAACTCAAGGAAACAACCACATAAGCACCAAATCACATAAACTAGAAAATCTTAGCTTAGATAAGCCATGGTCATGCACTCACCTCTTTGCAGGAAGATTCGACCAAAAGCAACGAATCCAACCTTCCTAGAAAGCTTCTAGATCCTTCCTAGCTTCCAAAACTCTCAAGAACAGCCAGGAATCTCACCAATCTCTTTCAAAAACTCAGAACAAGGTTTTCTCTCCTTTCTCTCAAAAACAACAAAGCGGCGACAAAATAAACTTCCAAAACCCTTCTTGTGTCGAAATCCACTTAAATAACCCGGTTCAATGGTTTCCTAAAACCAAACCGAACCAAAACGATAATTGAAATTGAACCGACCAAACCGGCCCAACTGGTGTCGATCGACTCCCTCGTGGTGTCGATCGACACCCTCACCAAAATTCCCAAAAATGGTTTGCGGTGTTACAATTCTCCCCACCAATCTAGATTCGTCCTCGAATCTCGAACAACCATCAGTCAAGGACTCCCGTGCAACCGTCTCCACGGCCCGCACTCCTCCGACCGATCTACAGAAGGTCTCCTCTAGGCGATAGACTCACGCTCCAGGCGTCATTTGCTCTTGACTTTTTGGACTTTCCTTTACTCATAGGCCTAAACCTTGAGTTTTTATTGGCTCCTCATCAGACCTAAGTCTGCATGCCAAATGTTGGCTCCTCATCAGGCCGAAACCCGCATGCCATAATATATAAGGAAAAGTCCAAACTCGTCTCTCGGGTTGCCACCCTACAGCGCGCCCCGGATCGTCATCCGAAGTCGATATACCAACCATTCTCCCGAGCCACAAAGTCTCTGAAAATGGCAGTACTAGGAGAACCTAAGTTCCCCAAGAGTCGCGAGCAAACGATTCTGAACACGTCCGAGTCCTATCCCTATCCAGTTTCCTTCCCGTGGCTCGCGTAAAACATCTCAATGTCCTACCAACCACATATTCCCTCACTGGAATACCTCATGACCACACAAGGATCATATACGCCACAAGGGCCGCCACAAAGGCCAAACAGAATGTCCTAAAGAGGACCGCCACCAAGGCCAAACAAAATGTCCTAAAGAGGACCGCCACCAAGGCCAAACAAATGTCCTAAAGAGGACCGCCACCAAGGCCAAACAAATGTCCTAAAAGGACCGCCACCAAGGCACTCTGGCTAAACAGCCCGCCACAAAGGCCATCTGTCCCGAAGGACCGTCACAAAGACCATCTGTCCCGAAGGACCGTCACGAAGACACTCTGGCTAAACAGCCCGCCACAAAGGCCAAACAAACGTCCTAAAAAGGACCGCCACCAAGGCCACACAAATGTCCTAAAGAGGACCGCCACCAAGGCCAAACAAATGTCCTAAAGAGGACCGCCACCAAGGCACTCTGGCTAAACAGCCCGCCACAAAGGCCAAACAAACGTCCTAAAAAGGACCGCCACCAAGGCCACACAAATGTCCTAAAGAGGACCGTCACAAAGACACTCTGGCTAAAAGCCCGTCACGAAGACCCCACAATGTCTAAAAGACCGCCACACACGGGCACACTGACTCAAAAGTCCACCACTAAGGCCACACTCAAGCCCCCTTTAAGGCTCTCCACCGCTAAAATGGACAAATTCTAACTCCCATAAAACTTTCCATATTTAGCACCTTCCATTTTTGGAAACTTTCCACTTTTGGAAACTTCTCTTCACAACCCCGCCTCACGGAAACTTTGTACCCCAAACACCACCTCATCTTGTTACTGAGTCGCACAACCAACCACCCCAAGCGACCGAGTAACAAGAGAGATGGGCTGGAATACTCCATTCCCGCTCCAGCCACGGATTACAGATGGGACCCGGCTAAACAAGCTCAAGTCGCGGCTTGCTTCTCATACCACTTCTTGAACCTTGCCTTCATCTTTGCCTCAGGCTCCCAAGTCTGCTCCTCAACACCATCACAGTCCCAAAGGACTCTCATCAAAGGAATCTTCTTCTTCCGAAGTTCCTTGATCCTCCTCTCGAGAACCCTCACTGGTCTCGCCTCCAAAGTCATGTTAGGCTGAAGATCCTCAGGAATCTTAGCCAACACCTCCTCTCCCTCACGGAGACACTTCCGCAACATAGACACATGGAAAACCTTATGGAATGCACGCATCACCTCAGGTAACTCCAATCTATATGCCACTGGTCCAACCCGCTCAATCACTCTGAATGGACCCATATACCTCGGACTCAACTTAGTCTCTGACAATGACCTGTTCGGACCCCGCAACATGGCCATCTTGAGGTACACTCTGTCTCCTACCTGAAACTCAAGATCTCTCCTCCTCCTATCTGCATAACTCCTCTGCCTATCCTGAGCCTCCTTCATGTTCAGCTTGAGAACCCGAATCTTCTCTGAGGTCTCCTGAACAAAACTAGCACCAAACATGCTCCTCTCCCCCACCTGAGTCCAGCATAATGGTGTACGACATGGCCTCCCATACAAAGCCTCATAAGGAGCCATCTTAATACTTGCCTGATAGCTGTTGTTGTAAGCAAACTCTACCAGGTTCAGATGATCTGCCCAATGGCCACCCCAATCCAGCACACACATCCTCAGCAAATCCTCCAGCGTCTGGATCGTCCTCTCTGACTGTCCATCAGTCTGGGGATGATAAGCTGTACTCATATGCACCTTAGTGCCCATCTCTGCCTGAAATGCCTTCCAGAACACCGAAGTGAACTTAGAATCCCTATCAGACACAATGCTTGCTGGCACCCCATGCAACCTGACTATCTCCCTCACATACTTCTTAGCCAAGACCGCTGCTCCATCAGTCTTCTTAATGGCCAGAAAATGTGCTGACTTAGTCAACCGGTCCACAATGACCCAAATAGCATCAAAGGTCCGTGACACTGGCAATCCTACCACGAAATCCATAGTGATCATATCCCACTTCCACTCAGGAATGGGTAAACTCTTCAGTAACCCGCCAGGAACCTGATGCTCAGCCTTCACTAGCTGACATACATCGCACCTCGAAACCCAACTAGCCACATCCTTCTTCATCCCGACCCAATGATAGTACCTCTTGAGGTCACGGTACATCTTGGTCGCTCCTGGATGAATGGATAACTTGCTCGCATGAGCCTCTCTCAGAATCTCCTGTCTCAACTCCTCATCCTTGGGCACACACACACGACCGTGCACCAAGATAGTACCATTATCTGAGACCTGATACTCTGAACCCACATCCTTAGAGGCATTCACTAGCCCCAAATCCTTCTCCTGAGCCAACCGCACTCTACTCAGAAGATCTGCTCTATCTACTGCTTCCAAACCCAACGGTTCCTGTGAAACAGCACATAAGCTCAAAGCACTGATCTCCCCTACCAGAGACTCCATCTCCTGCTCCTGAGCCGAAGCTACCCTCTTCCGACTCAGAGCATCTGCAACCGTGTTAGCCTTACCAGGATGATAGGCTATCTCCAAATCATAATCTGCCACAAGCTCCATCCACCGCCTCTGTCTCAAATTCAACTCAGGCTGAGTGAATATATACTTCAGGCTCTTATGATCTGTGAACACCTGTACCTTTGCACCATAAAGATAAGATCTCCAAATCTTCAGGGCAAAAACTACAGCACCCATCTCCAAATCATGAGTAGGATAGTTGCCTTCATGCACCCGCAACTGCCGCGAAGCATAAGCAATCACCTTCCCATGCTGCATCAGAACACAACCCAACCCAACTCTAGATGCATCTGTATAAACCACATAGGGTTCTCCCTGCTCAGCAAAGCCAACACTGGCGCAGTAGTCAACATCTCCTTCAGGCTTGCAAAGCCTTCCTCACACTCTTCTGACCAGACAAAAGGAACATCCTTCCCTGTCAACTTAGTCATAGGACGTGCTCTGCTTGCAAACCCCTGCACAAATCTCCTGTAGTAACCTGCCAATCCAAGGAAACTCCTGATCTCTGTGGCATTCTGCGGTCTAGGCCAATCTCGATAGCCTGAATCTTCTCTGGATCTACTGAAAACCCCTCAACAGAAACAATGTGACCCAGAAAGCCCATCTCACGCTGCCAGAAACTACACTTGCTCAACTTGGCAAACAGCTTCTGCTCCCGCAGCTTCTCCATAACTGCCCTCAAATGCACTGCATGCTCCTCAGGACTCTTAGAGTAAACCAGGATATCGTCGATGAAAATGATGACAGATACATCCAGAAACTCCTGAAATACACTGTTCATCAATCTCATAAACGCTGCTGGTGCGTTAGTCAACCGAAAGGCATCACCACAAACTCATAATGCCCATACCTCGTCCTGAAAGCAGTCCTCACATCTGCCTCATCTATCGGTATCTGATGATAACCCGATGCCAGATCCACCTTGGAGAACCAAGTAGCACCCTCAACTGATCCAACAACTCGTCAATCCTCGGGAGAGGGTACTTGTTCTTCACAGTGACCCGGTTCAAACCCCTGTAATCAATACACAACCGGAAACTCCCATCCTTTTTCTTGACAAACAACACCGGCGCTCCCCACGGTGACACACTAGGACGGATGAATCCCTTACTCAATAAATCCTCTAGCTGCTTCTTCAGCTCTGCCATCTCTGCTGGAGCCATCCTGTAAGGAGCCTTGGATAACGGTGTCGTCCCCGGTTCCAGTTCAATGGTAAAAGGATCCGACCGAGATGGTGGTAATCCTTGCAGAGACTGAAACACATCCTCAAACTCCTCCACTACTGGAATACCGCTAACCGTAGACTTCCCCACTGACTCTGGCATAGATATAGTGACCAAATAAGCCTCACGGCCCTTCTCGATCATCTTCCCAGCCTGAATGGCTGAGATCACGAGACTCCCAAGTCGGTCTAATACCCTGAAAAACCAACTTCCCTGGTCGCTCAAACTCCACTCTACCCCGATAGCAATCTAAATGCACCATATGCCGATGCATCCAATCCATCCCGAGAATAACATCATACAGCTCCACGGGACTGATAAGCAAATCCGCTGGCCATGACTCTCCTGCGATCTGAATATCAATTCCTCTAGCTCGTCCAATAACTCTCAGGAACTTGCCTCCCGCAACTCTAACAACTCCTGTGCGCTCTCCAGGATCCCCGCTGATCCCCGCACACTCTGCACACTCTGGAGTAATGAAGCTATGCGAAGCTCCAGAATCAAACATAACGTGGGACTTAAACCCGCCCACCAACAAGGTCCCTACACAAACCTCATGTGTTGAGAACCTAACACTATATCACAGGACATAAAATCTGACCCTACTAAAATTCACAAAGATTAAGTACCAGAAATTATACCTGTGATCGCCCCGGCACTGGTTCCACCAGTCTCCACTGTCGTGTAAACCCGAGGCCCCTGCTCAATCCGTGCCACCTGCTGACCCCCAGGCTGCACCTGCTGCAACGCTGCCACTGCTGCCGGCTGCAGTTTGGGACAAAAAGGCTTGATGTGCCCTGTCTCCCTACAATGATAACACACTCGAGGTCCTGCCGTCGGAACACTCCTCTTGGGACAACTAGCAACCCTGTGATCCCTGCTCCCACAACCGAAGCAACCCGCACCACTCGGCTTCTGCGTAGCCTCCCACTTCCTCTTGGTTCCCTGGGCATGCCTACCGCCCCTGCTAGAACCACCCTGCTGCTGAGCCTTACTAGGCTGAACTGCTGGAGCTACCGCCACTGACTGTGCCCGGATATCCTCCTCAATCTCTGCTGCAGTCTCAACCAGCTCTGCACGCGTAGCATAACTCCTCCCTCTACAGTGAACTCTCAAGTCATCACGTAGAGCCCTCAAGAACCTCCTGATCTGAGCCTCCTCAGGCTCCATAGCCCGACCTCCATAACAAAGAAGTCGACTGAACTCCAAGTCCAACTCCCGCACTGACCGTGTCCCCTGAGACAACTGAAGGAACTGCACCTCCAAACGATCCAATGCCTCTCTAGGAAAATACTTGCGGTTGAACTCCAAAACGAAGTCAGCCCAAGTCATCTCCCGCTGCACCCTCCTAGCAGCCACAGATCTCCACCACAACTCAGCATCACCACTCAAAAAGTAGACCCCTATGTCCACCCAAAACTCCTCAGGACATCTCAGAGTGTGGAAGTTACGTTCCACTCTCGTCCTCCACGCATCCGCAGCAGTAGGATCTACACCTCCTGAAAACTGCTCAGTACGCAACCGACCCATCTCTGTCAACATGCTGAGATAACGAGCATGGACCCCCGCATCCGCAGCCACTGGCTGCCGCTCCTCCGCCACCACTGGTGGCACTACCTGAGCCTGAGCCGGTACCACTGGTGGTAACCGCTCTAACACCTGTGCTAGCAAAGCCGCAAGGTCAACACCAGGGACTCCACCCGCTGGGACCCCCACACCCGGGACCCTAGCATCACCGGCCACTGGAGCATCAACACCGCCCCCTCCTGCCACACTCACGGAATCCCCCGGAACACCCTGCGACTCGCCAACACCCTCAGCTGTCACACTCTGGTCCTCGGTCTCACTAACCACTGGGACTCTGCCCCTACCACGACCACGTCCGCGTCCACGACCACGTCCGCGTCCACGACCTCGACCAGCCACAGCACCCTCTCTAACCATCTGCACTACCATGAACAGAAGGCTAAGCAAACAATTTCTATTATTACACAGAAACATAAACTCACCGTGGAATCACACACTCGGCTCGAAGAGGATGTTCTAAGACTCCATGCCACACACAATTGACTAACTCACATAATCAATCCAGACATGCAATCCCAAACATCTACAACAGAAACCTAGCGAACCCAAACCTAGAACCGTAAGGGCTCTGATACCAAAATGAAACGACCAACCTTTTTTTTTTAATAAATAAATAATAAATATAATATATGAAAACAACTACAGCTAGTGGTCCCATACCCACTAGCCACCTAACCACAACACATTCAACAGCGGAAAACATAATCAATAACCAATAATAACCAATAATAAACCAATACTATAGCAAAGCAATAATCAATACCAAACAACAAGAAACATGGAACCAGCAACCTAGCAATGTTTCTAATGACTCAACTCTAGCACCCTAGCAAAAGCCAGACAACATCCAATCGAGTCCCTAGAACATCCTCCTCTTCATTGCCTTTGATTCCACGATCACACTTTGCCTTTACCTGCACCACAAACACAAATTGAGATGCATGAGTATTTGATAAACACTCAGTGAGGCAATCCTCCCATCTACTGGGCTATACACACAAGCAATAAGATCTCTACAAGCCACAAACAACAATCAATAAAACAAACAGGCAATATACCACGCATGCAACTGAACAAGGGGTGTCGACCGACACCAGATGGTGTCGATCGACTATCTCGGTGTCGACCGACGCCAAACTGGTGTCGACCGACACCCTGCCCGACACTCCCGAAAACCCTAGTTTGTGTCGACCGACGCCTCCACATGGCATCGAACGACACTCGCCAAAGTCCCGAGCCGTCCTCGCGTTGGTGTCGACCGACACCCCAACTGGTGTCGACCGACACCGATATCGAGCAGCGATTTCCCTCGATCAGGAACTCCGAATCTCGCCTCCAATCTTCCCCAAACCGCTCCTTGCACTCCCAGAAGCCAAACCCAGCCCAGATAGCAACGGAAAAGCATAGGGAACTCAAGGAAACAACCACATAAGCACCAAATCACATAGAAACTAGAAAATCTTAGCTTAGATAAGCCATGGTCATGCACTCACCTCTTTGCAGAAGATTCAGACCAGCAACGAATCCAACCTTCCTAGAAAGCTTCTAGATCCTTCCTAGCTTCCAAAACTCTCAAGAACAGCCAGGAATCTCACCAATCTCTTTCAAAAACTCAGGAACAAGGTTTTTCTCTCCTTTCTCTCAAAAACAACAAAGCGGCGACAAAATAAACTTCCAAAACCCTTCTTGTGTCGAAATCCACTTAAATAACCCGGTTCAATGGTTTCCTAAAACCAAACCGAACCAAAACGATAATTGAAATTGAACCGACCAAACCGGCCACAACTGGTGTCGATCGACACTCCCTCTGTGGTGTCGATCGACACCCTCACCAAAATTCCCAGAAAATGGTTTGCGGGTGTTACATTTTTTCTCTTAAAACAATAAAACGACGTCGTTTAAGGGTCCACTGTGGCATCCATTCATCATATATTAACGGAACAGTAACACCGTTACTCGATTTGATGGTTTTGGCTTGATTTCGTTAGTTCATGTGGAAAATTCAAATTTTAATTAAGTTCATGTAGTTTTAGGTACACTCCACGGATCTGTGTATGAATACGATAAAGTAACTAAGTTTAAGAGGGAATTGACCGTTTTTCCGGTATATATATACTATATACACACGAGACATCAACAGTCTATCATAACGTATATGTTCAAAGCTGACACTTTTTGACTTATATAATTCTAGGGTATATAATCCATCATACAACGAAATTATTCTCTATTATTTTAAACATATTAATTATTTATATTTCTAAAAGCCATTGGTATGACTTTGTTTGGATTTCATATTTCTGATGTGTAGCAGAGGTTAGTCAGTAGAGTATAGTTTTACACTTTTCTTCTTCTTCTTTTTTTTTTTTTTTTTTTTGTTAAAAAAAAAAAACAAACAGATCTTGCTTTCATTCAAATAACAAGACAAAAGATTACATAGGTTAAGAGTTTTCCAAAGCAAAGCTTGGTACAACAATAAGAAACACAATGAAAAGATAGATAAATCAACAGCATATCCAAGAAATATTGGAGACTTGGGCAATAATGCACCAAACCACAAGCAAATTCAAGGGAAGTTGATGCCATATTCAAGCACAAAGCAGGAACATGGGAAATAGTCCTTATCAGTTGACATTGGGACGTTGAGAGGATTTCCAAAGCCGAGAGACGAGATGGGTTGGTCTGCTCATTGGCAAGGAGGAGGGTGAGTGGAGGTTGAGGGTCGGGTATAGCTTGTGTGAAGAGGTTCCGGTAACCACCATTCCATGGAGATAGGGTCATAATGCCGAGTGTCTTCAGATTTTTGCAATGGAGAACAAACTTCCTGGTTTTTTTGATTTGCGCTTGACAATGCTCGAGACACAGGGAAGATGTGGGGAGAGGGTTGGGAAGGCTTCGGTAACCTCCTCTCTTTGGAGAAGATGTCATAATGCCGAACTTCCAAGGTTTTCCGGTTTCAGGACAGATTAATAACGCTTGAGAGGGTTCAGGAAACAGGGAAAACAAAGAGAAAAGATCAAAGGGATTCCGGTAACCTTCGCTCCATAGAGACGAGGCCATAATGTCGTTCCTCTTTAAACTTTCACAATCAAAGATACTGACCCTAGATAGTTCTAATGGCAGGGTTCGCAAATATACTTTGTAACCACAGAGCAACCATGATTGATTAGGTTCAAGTTGCAGTCTTCGGAAAACTGAGACCATGAATCGACACAAAGGTATACTATGGGTAGACAAAGACAGATTTGGAACAAACCTGGGTTTTTGAGGTACAAGATTTGGGTCACGGTTCATCGTCAATCGCTTGCAAGACTCCGGCGTCAAAACAGAGCTCTTGTCCAAGCTCGGCCAAGTAAAACACTTGGTGAGGGGATCTAAATCCAAGGAGCAGAGAGGTGTCGGGGTTGACTTCGAGGGGAGTCCTTGAGAGAGGCGAGACGCAAAATTATCGATGATTTTTGGGATCTCAGATCCGGCGATGGATGGTTGGGAATTTGAGAGAAACATCTCACCGAGTAAACCCACCGGAT
This sequence comes from Camelina laxa, assembly GCA_024034495.1. Classification (NCBI taxonomy): domain Eukaryota; kingdom Viridiplantae; phylum Streptophyta; class Magnoliopsida; order Brassicales; family Brassicaceae; genus Camelina; species Camelina laxa. Next base: position 16,597,322 of record CM043882.1, on the reverse strand, counting down.
AAACCACCGGATGTGACGGAGGGGGAAGGGGAGGGTGAAGTTGAAACGTGACCGGAGTAGCTGAGAGAGTCTTCGATGAACCTCCGGTGGATTCGTCCTAGAAACAGATCAAGAACAAGCTTAGATAGCAGCAGAGAAAACGAGAGCGGAGAAGCAGTTTCCCAGCGGCGCCGATCGGACTATACGCCGCCGGAAGAGGATGTCTCGGGGATTGTGCCAGAGAGAAAACGAGCGGCTAGGGCGAACTCAGAACATAGTATCGTTTTACACTATTGGTCACTTTCACTGTAAATTTGCTGGAAATTTACTACCGAGAACGATCACATCAATTTGTCTCTATTTGTCGCTATTTCAATAACGATTTAAAAGACTTTTATTCTTTCAATTTTTATTTTTATTTTTATTTTTATTTTTATATAAGAAGGATTCATCTTCATCCAACTAATATTTTTAATGAGTATAAATGTCGATTAATTCGTTTATTAAAGTTTTGAATGGGAAAACAGAAAAATGGCAGATCACCCTTTAGTGTAGTCCTCTTATCATTAAATTACCATTCAAGATTTTTTTTTATTTTTGAAAGTTAATGCAAATGGATTGTGTGCAGTTCAGATTTTTTTTTGTCTTTTTGTGGTAAATGGAGGAGAAACACATGCACATCTGGTCTACAGCTTTTTTGATGCTGTTCACCCTTGATCTGCACTTGAACAGCCAAATATTTGATCTACTTTTATTCTGCTTGATCTGCTTGAACCACTTAATCTGCTCTGCCTATATACTTTCTCCATTCAAGGCCTAAGTTTCCAATAAACTGTTATACTAGTTTCACTGACTAACCAAAAATTAAACATGTTCTGAAAATTGAACATTAGGTAAAACCATGTTGACACATCAAGGCCATGAATGGCGACTTAAATAAGTGGGGCGTATTTCCAAAAATCAAAATCCGCAATAGTTACACCAATCAAGTAGTTTGTGGTTTTTTAAAATACAAAAAAGGAAATTTGTTTTTATTTAAGGAAATCGCATTTAAATTTTGTTATGTCTAATAAAATGAAAAACGCACTCCTTTGTAAACACTCCACATATGGTGCAGGACACTTTAAAATCCGCTTTTTATGACTAAATGATTAATAATAAATTTATAATTATATAATAAATAATCATAATTATAAATAACAAAATAAGTAACAAATAATTTTTTAATATGTGTTTAAATTTCAATAAAAATGAATGTTTGTAACGATAATGGAAATAGTATTATTGTAAATGCTACCTAATTATCATAGTTATCCTTAAAATAAACAAAAATTAAAATAAATTTTGGTTTTTATACATAAAATTTATATGATTAATTAAAATTAAATTTTGGTTTTTGTTCATATATAATAAATGAAAATATTATTTCATTAACAATAATAATCCATTTATAATATATTTACTTATATTTTATCTATAATATGTATTTTGCTATTTTGTAGGTGTTTAAGGTTCATATATGTATAAAGATATTTATTTATCTACACAAAACAAATTAAAATATATAATTTTACTAATTAATATCAAAATAATATGAAATCCGCACCGCAAATAATTTTTCACCAATCAAATATTATTTTGTACAGCTTATTTTGGAGTAACCGCACTTGTCCCGCAAATACATTTCTTCAGTACGTACCGCAGTTGAACCGTACCGTACTATCAAATTATTTGTCCCGTACTACTAAATCCGCGGTTACCATTCAGACCCCAAGTCATTGCAGCTTCAAATTTTGCATAATAAGTATATATAGCAAAGGAATACTCTAGTGAACCCTTCATAGATATAATGTTCAATAGTTTTTTTTTTTTTTTTTGTCAACAAAAGAATTGGCTCAAACGAGCCAATTTGGAGGGAAATTGTTTACAAACAGAATATGGTGCGGACTAACTCGCGCTTGGCGTGCCAAGGAGTCCGCCCTAACATTAGCGTTACGAGAAACATAAATTAAAGAAAAAGAAGGAAACTCCTCCCTGTCCATCTTTATGTCATCTAAATACGGTGCGAAGGCCGGCCAGTCTTGAGGAGAAGACACCATCTTCACCAAGTCGGAACAGTCCGTAATGAAAGTCACATCCCAGAAATCATGACTAATCACACATCGCATGGCCCACATAAAAGCTTCAACTTAAGCGTGAAGCGGGGAAAGGGGACTCTCTCTGTACAGAAGTACAAGACCATCATGCACCTGAAAACGGTCAGACTCTTTCCAAGAGCCATCAACAAAACAGCGATAGCCCGAAAAAATCAAAGGAAGAGAAATGCTACGCCCCCGAGGCGTCAGAGGAGAGAAAGGAGAAGGGGATGGACCCACCAAATCCTCGACTTCCGTCTGAGCCTGAAACCAAGAGGACGCCTCCCCTTCTGCCAGTTTCACCATCAGGATGTTCCACCCGATTTTCAAACACCATAGCATTTCGTGCTTTCCAAATGTACCACATTAGCCATGGGAAAAATTGAACCTATGAACCTGGATCTTTTGGCCCTAGAAAATGGTCAACATTAGCAAGATCGACTCTGTTGGGAAATTCTGCGGACCCACCGGTACATGGGCAAGAGCCCAGGCCTGACGTGCTGGTGGACAGACAAAAAGGGCATGATTAATAGTTGCTTCCTCCGCCCCACACCTTGAGCAACCCACATCACAAGTAAAACCACGCCGTTTCAGGTTCGCCGAAATAGAAATACACCCAGTAAGAACTTGCCACATGAAATGTTTATTTTAGGAGGACACCGGAATCGCCAAACCCCAGCGAGAAGAGGGGTGATATCCAGCCCCGAACCAATAGCCTTGAAGGTGCTGAGAACACCCAACCGCGCTGTTTTATACCCTGATTTAACCGTGTATTTACCCGACTTTGTGAAGTGCCATCCCAGGGAATCCGGTTGCGGATAACTACTCAACGGAATAGCCTGAATCAAAGGAACATCCAGAGGATCAAAATGCTCAAGGAGCCGATCTCGACGCCAAGTACGCGTGGAAGGATCAATATAAAGAGATAAAGAAAGATTAGGATCTGTAACAGATCCGTTTGATAATGACGGTCTTGGGGATTGAGCTGGAACCCAGGAATCAGACCATATATCAATGGTATCACCCGAGCCAACCCTTTTAATAAGTCCTATATTCACCAAAGAGCGAGCAGATACCATACTCCTCCATCCATAGGAAGGAGAGTAGGAGCGAAGCGGTTCCATCGGATTTGAATTCCGGTAATACCGACTTTTGAAAACCCTGGCAAACATAGAGTCCGGGAACTTAATCAAACGCCATAACTGTTTAGCCAATAAAGCTGTGTTAAAATCATCAACATTCCTAAAACCCAATCCACCCATCTGCTTACTACTGCAGAGCTTGTCCCAAGTTAACCAATGCATACCCCCACCCTGACCCGAAGAACTCACCAAAAGTTTGCAACTGCACTCGTTAGTTTGGATGTTATCGTTTTCGTTAATCGAAAACAAGACATCACAAAACTCGGAACTGCTTTCGCGACGGACTTAACCATTGCCTCTTTGCCCCCTTTGGACAACAGTCTAGCCGTCCAACCAGTTGTACGGCTCTGAAGCCTGTCCCTAACAAATGAGAATACCTTCGTCTTTGACCCCCCCCCCAAAAGTTCTAGGATTCCTAAGTATGATCCCATCCCACCCAGAGTGGAGATTCCCAGAACCCCCTGCATCTCCAAACGAGTCGGTTCATCAACCGTGTGACCAAACTGAGTAGAGGATTTGGTAAAGTTAATCTGTTGGCCAGATGCAGCCTCATACTGCGTTAAAATATTCAAAACGACCCCACACTGATCCTTATCCACCTTGCAGAAGAAAAGACTATCATCCGTAAACAACAAATGGGTAATGGGGGGGAACTTATTAGCCACCTTAACCCCCGTAATCCGTTTATCCGCTTCCGCCTGACGAATATTTGCATTCAAAACCTCTGTGCATAGAATAAACAGATAAGGGGATAGGGGATCCCCCTGCCGTAAGCCTCTCTCAGGTACAATCTGACCATGTGGCTGACCATTAATAAGAACTTGATACTGGACCGAAGAAACACAGAACATTATCCATGAAATCCATTTTTCCGCAAAGCCCATTCTACAAAATAAAGCCGCGAGAAAACCCCACTCCACCCTATCATAAGCCTTGCTCATGTCTGTCTTAATTGCCATAAACTTCCCTTTACAGGACTTGTTGGTCCGCAAACCATGAAACATTTCTTGAACAATCAGAATATTGTCCGAGATCAAACAACCTGGAACGAAAGCGGACTGAGTTTCTGAAATTAACTCAGGTAGGATCGTCTTTAAGCGATTACACAAGACTTTAGAGAGAACCTTATACCCGACATTGCATAGACTAATCGGACGTAACTCAGCCATACGGGTCGCCTTTGTCACCTTAGGAATCAGACAGATGTGTGTCTGGTTCAAACCAGGCTCAAACATGCTTTCCTCAAAAAAGTTGTTTACCAAAGATACTAGATCACCCTTGACAATATCCCATGCCTTCTTGAAAAACAAAGCTGTCATCCCGTCCGGACCCAGAGCTTTATCCGGATGCATCATAAATAACGATGTTCTGACTTCCAACTCCGTGGCCGGGGCCGTTAACCGTTCATTATACCGCACTAATAACCATTTTGACCTCCTTCAGAACTTTGTCAAAGCTAGACGGATTAATAGAAGAAAACAAGTCCACAAAATATGATATTGTTGTTTCTCTAACCATCACATCATCTGTGGACCAAACATCATGCTTGTCGTAGAGGCCGACAATCCGATTGCGGGCCTGCTGTTGCTTGGTTTGGGCATGGAAATACTTAGTGTTCTTGTCACCCACCCGCATCCACCGGTTCTTACTTTTCAAATACCAATGCACCTCCTCATTCTTATATGCCTCCCTCATACGACTAGTTAACTCAAAAATAACCTCAGGAAGCGTTGCATCATTGGCTTGGGCCTCCTCCAATTCCTTTTTAATATCCTCTATTAACACCCTACCATATGGAGCCTGTTCTTTCCTCCAGCGAGAAATTTCTCTCCTACAGCTAACCACCCTGTCCACAAAACCGATCGACCCCCAAACCGGTGGTCCACGCCACCCTGAGGAGATCACGTCCATAAGCCCATCCTTACCCAACCAACGACGATCGAACAAAAAGTTCTTGCGCCCCCTTGGCCATTTGGCCCCAACACAGCCCAATAGAAGCATATGATCTGAAGCGATCCTGGGTAAATATTCTGTAATTGTATCCGGAAATAAATCATGCCAATCTTCATTTCCCAGGGCTCTGTCCAAACGACATCTTATCGGTTTTTTATCCCGCCATCCACGCCAGGATAGGCAATCCCCCAAACAGGGAAACTCCAAGAAACCACAATCCCGGATCATCCCATTAAAAGAGAGAAAAGAGGAAGCATGACGGAGTCTCCCCCCTCGTTTCTCATGATTACGAGTAATTTCATTAAGATCACCAATAAGAAACCAGGGAGTAGTCCGAGAAGAACTAATACGTAACAGTCTCTCCCACACCAAGTTCCGGTTCTTAGGAACCGGATCACCATACACAAATGTTAGATTAATAATATTTCCTTTAGAAACTGCTTCAATATCAATCATCCTATTAGACTCCATTAAAATCTCAACATTAAAAATATCTTTATTATAAAAAAGAGCCAAACCTCCACTACAACCAACTGGTTCCACAGTTTTTAAATTATTATAGCCAAAATGGCCTACAAATTGTTCCAAAAAAGAAAAAGATTGCTTGGTTTCCATAAGAAATAAAAAGTTTGGTCTATGCTGAAACCATAAATCCCTAAGGTTCCCTATAGTGGCTTTATTCCCCAGACCTTGGCAGTTCCAGCTTAGTACATTCATTTAACAGGCTTTTGCATTGGTGGCTTTCCCCCACCTGGGCCTCCCTTGATCCCTTCCTGGACCTTAGGAGCATTATCATCGGTACCAAAGGCTGAACCCTGTGGAGGACGAGTCCTCGGAGACAGCAACATCACCGCATTACGTTTCTTTGCAGAAACGCCCCTCAACACTAAGGGTTTCCCCTTCCTTCCCTTGTCGCACACGGTAGTCTTGACAGGACTACCCTGAAACCCCTCTACACCCTCAGTACCCAAATCCTCCTCCGAAGCCTCTCCCATTTCATGATTGTTATCCACATCTCCACCAGTGTCCTCCACAGCCTGATCCGCATCCACCCCTTGCTTTTCCTCTCCTCCCGAAACCTTAGTCCCCCCCTGTCACCACCAAAGGGGAGGCAATACCACTATGTGAATCTAAATGTCCCACTGAAACATGAGAGGTAGCTTCAGCGAGGGCACCACTCAAAGTAGAAACTCCAATACCCGGAGTAGGAACCGCACCCGGTTGCACCATAGCAGGCACTTGGCTCCTGTCCTGTGAAAGCACCTTAGGTGAACCCTGAGACACCGCCTTCTCACCAGAACCTGTTGCGGTAAGAACAGCCACATCCCCGGGAGCCTGCACCACAGGGACGCTTAATACTGTCTCCCGACCCTCCCCACTACCGGTGAGAGGAGAAGACAAGATTTGTCCCTCCAGCAACCACCACATCACCCTCATCCTGAAACAAAGCTTTCTTAACAGCCTTCTGCGGTTGGCTTGGCACTCCAGCAGAACTCACACCCACCGGAACCGCAGCTGTATCAGTGTCAACACGTTGTTGTCCTTGTCCCCGTGACCTTCGTTGCTTACCCTGCACCTCCTGCTGCAAGCCAGAACCAGAAGGACCCTTACCACGCGAGGGAGGACCCGTGACCTGCTCTGTACGAGCCTTCGCACCACCATAGTTTGGACCCCGATGACCCCCTTTACCGTGACCTCCTCCCTGCTTGGACTCAGTTTGAACCGTTCCCTTGTAACTTAGAGCTGTCCCGTGAGTTTGTCCCACCCCAGAATCCAATCGACCACCATGAACTTGCACCTTCTTCAGTAGTGGACAAACAGAGACATCATGGCACAGACTGAAGCAATGATCGCACCAGCCATACAACCACTCATAATCCAACTTGACAATTGTAATCTCACCATTAAAAACTCAATATCCACCTCGAAACAGATTGGTTTGAGTCCATCAATGGTTACTTGCACTCTCCCCTGATCAATATCGACTCGCTCAACAACCCCCAAACCAGACCCTATATCACGAAACGTAGGCTCCGCCCAAAATTGGATAGGCACATCCGACACGCGAACCCAAAATATGAGCGCAGAGGGATACGTTGGATCCACCACCGGTGTCCAACGGACCAAAGAGACCATCCAAGAGTCGAAGTGATAAGGACCCATCTTCAAAACGTTCACAAGATCAGACTCTTCATCAAAATCAAACTGGAACTTCCCCGAACCCAGATCAGCTCCCACGACCCTACCTTCGACCTGCCAGATTCTTGGCATCATGATAAGCAGTGACTTCATATCATGTAGCTTAGGATTGAAGCATCAACCCACCACAGTCTTCGAATACCCAGCAATAAGATCAGAGTTATCAAAGTACGATATCTTGATCTTTCGCCTAGGCCTCACCACCTCCACCGTTTGATCGGCCAAACCATTACCCACAAGAACACTCTGCGACATGTCGAGAAAGACCAACCGCACCAGTGAATCAGAAAAAAATGCGAGAAAGAAAAGAGACAGCTGAGTAATGCGGTTCTCTCAACTGTCACAACCGCTATAAAAACTGTCTAGACCCCATAATTAAATCGAATCCAAAAGATCAAACCACTCAATGAAGAAGCTCGACCTCGACAAGGAAACTCGTAGCACAACCTTCCAAAAGCAGCCCGAGAAATCCCAATCAGATCGCGCTCCACCTCGTCCATCAACGAATCTGTATCTCTTCCACCATAATTCCAACAGATCGGACCAGGAATGTAATCAATGCCAGAGATGTGAATGATTGCATCTTTCATCCCATCTTCCAACTTGGAAACAGGATATCCCCGAAGATCCCCAAAACTGAATTCCAAATCAGATATTGACCATCGTAACACAGAGAACAAAAATCGATTTGCGAGATTCACCAGATCCCGCGATTGAAGCCACACAATCATAACCAGCCCGACATCAAAAATCACCAACGAAACCCATAAAAGATCCGACAGTAACCCAAAGATCATACGGAAATCAAGCACAAAATCAGAATCAAAACCTTAATCGCGTCGTCGCCATCTCTATCGCCATTTTTTTCTTTCTTATTTTTCTCTGTAATGTTCAATAGTTGTGTAGGGGATATACCGCTTTAGTCCTTACTAATCATTAAATAGTATTGTTACTTTCAGATATTTTTACAATTTTTAATTATTTTATTTTTTTAATCCATTAAAAAAACTTATATGTCATTTTGTGTTATCATTCGAATCCGAACAATATTTAGGGGGTATTGGTTTGGGATTTTTAAAAAAAATTAATGACTTTAAAAGTTATGTAAAATATGTTGTTATTCAATCAAGATTTTCTAAAACTCTTTTAAAATTTGGTGTTATTGGTTGTGGATTTATAAAAAGTTATCTAAAATCTTGATAAATCTAGTGTTATTGGATTAAGAGTTTTATAAAGTCATTAAAAGTTTTATGTTATTAAAGTAAAACAAATGAATCTTGGATTGTTAATGAATTCAATTTTTTTTTTTTTGTCAACCATTGGGCCACAACTGGCTGGCCCATTAGCCAAATACCTACATTCGTAGGAACCGAGACTCGATTCCGGGTGTGATGGTGCCTTCTACAAATGGACTTACCTCATGCCACTTCACTAAAGTCATTCACAATGAATTCAAATTTTATGTTATTGGTTTAGGATTTATATCATTTTCTTCATAACAAAAGTCATGAAAATTCTTTTATCAAATAGAGAGATTGTGACATAGAGTCCATGATATTTTTTTGTGTGCATCCTCGTGAAACAGAGAGGTCAATGTATAGTATATTCATCTCTCTCTTTCTCTCAACTTTCACTTCGAGTACCCTCTTTCTTATCTTCTTTCTTTTATCTCTCTTTCTTCTATGTGTGTGTGCATGTTTGTTTACGTAACCATCATGACACTCTTTTTATATATAATAATGAGACACACAACAAGATCGCCACAATTTAAGCAATTTATATAGGTCAGGGAAGAAGAGAGCCTCCGTTTATGGCTACCACCATCGTCGTGTGTGGCGACGTTGAAGGTTGCGATGTCGAGAGAAGAATCTTGAACACAAAGAGAATTTTTTTTTTTTTTTTTTTTTTTTTTTACAGAAGTGTTGAATTAAAAGAATATTGTGAAATATTTGTCGAGCAAGATTTTATGAGAGATTTTACAAGATTAGGAAAAACAAATCAGCAAAATTTTAAAAAACTTTCTAAACATTCAATAAGAATCCTCAACTTTATACTTTCCATGATTTTATTAAAAGTCATTAAGGGGGAGGTATTAGTTTAGGATTTAGAAACAATTTTAATGCCTTAATGTTTTTAAAAATCTTGCTGATTTTTAAAATCATAGAAAATTAGAAAGTAAAAATGAAGGATTCTATAAGAGATTGTTTAGGAAGTTATTTTAAATCTTGCTGATTTGTTTTTCCTAATCTTTCAAAATCTTTCTATTTGATGAAAGAGTTTTCATGACTTTTGTTATGAAGGAAATGATGTAAAATCCTAAACCAATAACACAAAATTTGAATTCATTAACAATCCAAGATTCTTTTGTTTTACTTGAATAACATAAAACTTTTAATGACTTTATAAAACTCTTAATCCGATAACACTAGATTTATCAAGATTTTAAGTAACTTTTAACAAATCCACAACCAATAACACCAAATTTTTAAAGAGTTTTAAAAAATCTTGATTGAATAACAACATATTTTACATAACTTTTAAAGTCATTAAAATTCTTTCTACATCCTAAACCAATACCCCCCTCTAAAACTCTCTTAAAATCTCAAACCAATACCCCTTTTAGGTTCACCTCCTTATAAAATAAGAAAATAAAATCTGTATACATTATTATAAAAATAAAAACTTAATCATTATTTTATAAATCTAAACCGAATTATAATTTTATTCTAATTGTAAAATCTAAAGCCTAACCATCTCATTTCTAAACCCAAACCGACTTATAATTTTGTTCTAATTGTAAAATCTAAACTCTAACCATCTCATTTGTAAACTCAAACCGATATATAATTTTGTTCTAATTGTAAAATCTTAACCCTAAGCATCTCATTTGTAAACCCAAACCGACATATAATTTTGTTATAATTGTAAAATCTAAACCCTAACCACCTCATTTGTAAACTCAATCAGATATATAATTCATTTTAATTGTAAAATCTAAATTCTAATTCACATTTATAAACTCAAACCGATATATAACTTTGTTTAATTTTAAAATCTAAACCAAACCAATATTTAACTTTCTTTAAATAAAAATATACAAAATTTATTATCTTAATTTATTTGCTTTTAAATTTAATTTTGATTGGTTAAAAGGAGAGGGGTGAATACAAAAAGTTTACCCTAAAGATAAATACAAAGGTTGAGCCGTAGTGGTAAACGTAAGTATTTTTCTTCGAATCCTTAGTGTTACCAATTTTTGCATATTCTTGGACTATATATACAACAACGATGACGACAAAAAGTATACAACAATAATGAACACATCATTTATGGAAAGAGGGAATCTCACCGTAATTTGATGATACTATTAGTTTAAACTTTAAAAACGAAAATAGTGGACTGTTTGTAAAATTTTTAATACATTCAACACTATTTTACATTCAATGAAAAAATAACCAATCAAACCCACCACATGTTAAGATTCTGCCTAATATTTTGTGGTAAATAGCAAATAAACATATAATAAACAAAAATCAACAACATTAATTAGTCGTAAACAAAACATTAAGGGTGTATTCAACTTGACATTTTAAGTGATTTATGTAAGAGTTATAAATCCTATGTTATTCAATCATGTATTTTAAAAAATCTTCTGAAATCCACTGTTATTGAACTGATGATTTAAAAATCTACTTTAAAATCCATTAAAATCTCTTGTTATTGAACTGATGATTTAAAAATCTACTTTAAAATCCACTGTTATTCAAAACAGTTTTGTGGATTAGGATTTTAATAACTTTTAGGATTCTGGAGGATTTGTTTAGTTAAACATACAGAAATCCAAATCTCATAGTTTTAGGTGGGATTTGAAAGAATTTTACAGAAAATCATATAACTTCCCTAAAATCTATCAAATTTCTAAATTTCCTAAATCCCATCAAATTCTCCAAAATCATAGTTTGAATACACCCCCTAATATCCATCGTTAATCACACTTTGGTTGGTGATACACGCCAAACTCCTACTAAAATAATACATACGACATTACGGTCCATTGATTTGTCCATGTCTAAAGGATTCTTCGACCCGAACAGAATTTTATACGCAAAGATTTGAATTAAAGCAAGGATTTGGACAGAATGTAAGCAAAAGCAAAATGAAATAGCTAGCATTCACACAATTTACACACTGCCTTTGTTGTCTCTTGTCTTTTTCTAACCGAATTAATTGCAATTGCGAAAATTTATGTACATATGTATAAAAATAAAATAAAGAAACTTAAAGATCCTAATGTTTCGGTAGGTACGTGTATCCATCTTAATTTAATTTTGGGGTCTTTTTTTTTTTTTTTTTTTTTTGCCAAACGGGTCTGGATTAAAAAAAAAAAAAACAACAAAAGAGCAATCATATATACTTACACACTTTTCCTCGAAAGAACAAGTGGGGTTTTATCACAGCATGAAACTTGAAAAAAAGGAAACAAAAAAAGGATTGTTTTGTGTGTGATTGGTTAGAAATTGAACTAAGGTGGAATTAGATGGAATAATCTGCAGACAGAGACATTTTTGTTAATAAGTGGTTGTGTTTAAAATATTGTGTCACCGAAAAAAATATTTTAAAAATACACTGTATTCTTAAAAATCATGTATGAAAAACGAATCACAATATTTATGTAAATTATAGTATATGCTTATTTTTCAAACATTAGTGGTTTACTTTTAGATAGATCTATATAAACATTATAGTAAATTTTTTGAACGATGAGTTCAAATAGTTAGAATGAATACAGCGGATACAACTATCATTTCAAGTCGTGTAAAACCGAAAAATAAAAAATTTAATACTAACCTAAAATAGTTGCTTAATTTTTTTTTTTTTTGATTCATAGCTGATTATTGATTGTTCCATAATCCGTAGGAAATATGTGAAGATGATGATTTCATTGATTCTAGCAACCGTTACCTTTTTCGAGGTGGCAAACAAAAAAGGAAAAATTGACAATTTTCGTAAGCAAATTGTACTTAATAAAATACAATATTTTCGGGAAACTCTATCACTTTTTAACCTTTTTATTTACTTATCAAATCTTTTTTTTTTTTTTTTAAATCTTAAAATTGAAAACCAAATTTGCATCCACGATTTTGTGTAGTAGACAAAACAAAGCCAACTATATAAATAACAACTTCGTCTCTTCTCTTCTCTTAATCCCATACCCACAATTCTCTCTCACAGAACACACAAAGATGGACTCCAAAACAACTTTTCTCACATTTCTCCTCTGTATTTTCCTTTTCTCACATTTTTCACCCTCAAGTTCTAAATCTCTTAACGAAAAGCCCATATCTTTCTCACCGTCGGCGAGTTTGCCGACCCTCACGGCGGAGAGACTTATCAAAGGATTCAATCTGTTGCCTACACGTGACGTCAATGTCATCGACAAGGACGGTTCTGAGGCTCCGAGACTAGTCGAAAGAGAATTTGATTTCTCGGCGGAGGTTGACCGTCGTGGCTCCGGTGGTTCTCCGTCGGTTCAAGAGTTTGGTCACCATGCTGGTTACTACAAACTCCCTAATTCAAAAGCAGCCAGGTAACTTCCACTTAGCTCTACCAAAACTAAACCGGTTAATTTTAGGTTTTTCCTTTTTAACCGTTTTAATTTTGAACCGGTTTCCTAATTTTCACAATAATGTGAACCAGTATGGTTTAATTAAGTTTTTTTTTATGTCGTAATTGTCCCATTTGGTTTGATTCCGATGCGGTTCACATTGCAATTCTAAGTTAACCGGCTTTTTAATCCTCGTTTCTTGGTATCACACATAAGAAAAAAAATCCGGTTTAGCTTATTGTTTTTCTTAACCGTTCTACTTTTCTATCAATCCTTATAAAATCCAATACCTGGTCAAACAATCAAAAGAAATAGTTTAAGAACCGTGCCGGTTTACTTTGGTAATTACACTAAACCGGTTTTTTTTTTACTTGTTCAATTTCGTGACAGGATGTTTTACTTCTTCTTCGAGTCAAGGACCAACAAAGCCGATCCAGTGGTTATCTGGCTAACCGGAGGACCTGGTTGCAGTAGTGAACTCGCTTTGTTCTATGAGAACGGACCGTTCACCGTCTCTAACAACTCTTCTCTTACTTGGAACGAGTTTGGTTGGGACAAGGTTGGTTAAAAAAAGAAAACAATCGTCAACCAAAACACGTTTTCTCATATCTCAACAAGAAACCAAATTAATCTCAACCACTTTTGTTTGAATTTCATTTAAATTTTAATATGTATTATAGGCATCGAATCTAATCTACGTGGACCAACCGGTGGGAACCGGTTTCAGTTACACATCGGACCAAAGTGATCTTCGACACGACGAGGAAGGTGTCAGTAATGATCTTTACGACTTCTTACAGGTTCGGTTTTTAAATATTTTTCCTCTGTTTCAATCACATTAAAACCTTGTTCTTGTGGCTTAACATGACACACTTCATTTGCAGGCGTTTTTTAAGGAGCATCCACAATTTGTGAAGAATGACTTTTACATTACCGGTGAATCCTACGCCGGACATTACATTCCCGCATTGGCTTCACGTGTTCACCGTGGAAACAAGAACAAAGAAGGAACTCACATTAACCTCAAGGTAAATAAAAAAACACTCCACATTAAACATTTTTATTCACTCCTGTTGTGTTTTGGCTTTAACCAAACAGGGTTTTACATCAGGGTTTTGCAATCGGTAATGGTTTAACCAACCCAGAGATTCAATACGGTGCGTATGCGGATTACGCACTAGACATGAAGTTGATTACTCAGTCTGATCACGATAGCCTTAACCGTAACTACGCAACTTGTCAAGAATCCATCAAAGAATGCAGTAATAAAACAATCTCTAAGCCTCTTTTTTTTTTCAAGAATTATAGTAACAAGGTTTGTGATTTTTATGAAATATGTTCGCTTCTTCTGCTCGATTTCAGGCGCGGATGGTGGTGAAGGTGATGCTTGTGCTTCTTCTTACGTTGTATGTAACAACATTTTCCAAAAGATCATGGATATCGCAGGAAACGTAAACGTAAGCATGGAAACTGGAATTGATACTTGTTTGTTCTTGAAGTAATTGTAGCTAGCTATAGCTAACAAGATTTTTACTCTGTTTTGAAGTATTATGACGTGAGGAAACAATGTGAAGGAAACTTGTGCTATGATTTCTCGAACATGGAGAAGTTCTTGAACCAGAAATCGGTACGGAGGGCATTAGGTGTTGGCGATATTGAGTTCGTGTCTTGCAGTACAGCAGTCTACGATGCGATGCAGATGGACTGGATGCGTAATCTCGAGGTTGGGATTCCAGCTCTTCTTCAAGATGGAATTAAGCTTCTTGTTTACGCCGGAGAATACGATCTCATTTGCAATTGGCTCGGTACGTTTCATTGCTGTGTCCATGTGTTTGCTGACCACTGGTTTCGTTTCTACAAAACCGGTTAAGCTCTGAGATTGATTGAATACATTTTTCTTGGTTTATAGGAAACTCAAAGTGGGTTCACCAGATGGAATGGTCAGGCCAGAAAGAGTTTGTAGCCGCTGCGACAGTTCCATTCCTAGTAGATAGTAAAGAAGCCGGTTTAATGAAGAACCACGGTTCACTCACTTTCCTCAAGGTAAAACCAAACAAAAATCAATAACGCGAACCTCTATTGATATTTACACCTAATCTAACTGAAATTGGGAAAACTTTTTATAGGTTCACGATGCTGGACACATGGTTCCGATGGACCAGCCAAAGGCAGCATTGCAAATGCTTCAGAACTGGATGCAAGGAAAGCTCGGGACACCCACCGGTCGTACCGCTCGCCAGTGAATTTAAAATTCCCAACCGACGGAATTATTAGGAGATCAATATTTTACTTTTTAAGAAAATTTGAATAACATATACTTGTGAATTATTTCTATAAATACACAGGAAATTTCATTGTTAATCTATTTCAGTTTGTTAAAGATTTCTCAATTCATACTTAGCTCCTACTATTTGCAAATGAAACACACCACAAACAGTATGAAGTAAATTTAAGACATCATGTGAGTAAAAGTTAAAACTGAACTGAATGCAGAAACTAAAAATAGTCTTAATGGTTAGATGATTTGTAAAGAGTAATATAAATTATATAACCAAGTTACTATTTGGACCTTATCCAAAACCTGATAAATACTTATGTCATTGAGCACTCTTATCAGCTTTATATGTCACGAAGATTTTACTATTCCAGACCTGAATCTACGATTACATAACAGCTAGAGAATATGACAGAGAAAGTAAAGCTTAAGGATTTACCGATGACCCTCGTAGGAACGATCAGGGTAATCATCATCATCATCATCATCATCGTCAAGAATGAGTGTAACGCCATTGTTTTTAAGGGATTTAATAACAGCCCATACCTTGGTCCGACTCTTAAACCCTTTCTTTTCAATTTCTTTCTTGACATCGGCGTGGATACCTCTTCCTTGCCCATCTTGAAGCCCTTCCACTTTCAGCCTCATCGCCAAAACCTCTCCTACGATAGCCGCTGCCTTGGCATTGCAAGTACGGCCACACTCTAACGAGTTCCTGATTGCGTGCTCCACTGTTGAAGCTGTTGTCACTATTCTCCCGTTGTTTCTGTCAACTACGTTTGCTGTAATGTACTTGATCGACATAAACAGCCTTAAGACGTACCTTTTCAGAACTGTCATTGCTTCTACAAAAACCCGTTTTGTTATCTATAGAAATACAAAAAAAAAAAAAAAAAAAAAAAACCTCAAACGTTGTCAGCAGTGTTCGGCTCACATGAAATTCAGATCACAACAAGGCATTAAATTGAACATTTGCAAACCAAAGAAAACGCATCAAAGTCTCTTAATTTGCGTCTTTCTAACATTCATATGATTAATACATCTATATGAAACCTCTGAAACACAGTGCTCGTATCACAATAACTCTGTCAGGCAAATGATCAAACATCTTGCGTGCATATAAAACACTGAAAACACAAAGCATATAAAACTAATCAAAAACAAGTTTTTCTAACCTTGGAAGTTAAGAAAACATAGCTCTCGTCGAATATCTCGTTATCTCAGATAATCATGGCAGATTTTGTCAAAACTAAGAAGCGAAAGGAAAGAAAAAAAAAAAACTGGAGAAGAAGAGTGACCAAGATCAAAATTCACAAAACCTCATTTTTTGACCTTTATACATGGATCCGCCCCTAAAGCATAATTGGGCCTTTTATTTGTTTAAGCCCAATTTTGAAAATCTCATTTTTGGTCTGTTTGGATTTTGAATTGCTGTGGAAACATCTTGGATATGTATTTTTATAGATAGGTAGGTATCTCTCCTACGGCCGAAAGGCACGGTACAACAATTGATTTGTCTCTTAATAGGTAACTTACATGAGGAAGTGTGGTTAGTGGTAAGATACTTTGTTATGTACATTGAGTGAGAAAAAAAAACACACCGAAGAATGACTAAAGACTTTAACTACCTACAAGCAGAGGAGTGAGTAGAAGACAAGAGGTATAAAGGCGTTGTCTAATTGCGCCGTGTAAGCTTCCAACATCCCGGTGGCTGTCACCGCCACAAAAAGCGACCACCATCCTTGGCTTAGTATATAACCCATTGATGCTAATACTGGGACCAGTACAAAGCAGACTGCCATCACAGATGTTATTCCTGCTGCTGTACCCTCGACCGTTTTCTCTGTTCCGGTAAATATTATATTATTTTACGCACTTGACAATATTCGTTTCCGACGAAAGCAATAGTTGAGAATTTTTTTAAAAGGAAAAGAAAATGCTCACTTCCTGTTTTGCTCCATCTCAACACCCCATACTTGTGCCCAACCATTGATGCCTGTAAAGCATATCATTATAACATTACATTACATTACAAGAGATACGGATTTTGGAATTTAGCTTCTCTGCTGAGTTAAATCTTACCATTGTATCTCCAATCCCGAGGCTGAGAATTCCGGCAAATGGGGATAAAGCTCGGTCATTGAACCCAGAAGACATCCAAATTGGAAGCGCACACCCAAGCAAGAGTGAAAAGTGGCTACAAATAAGACACAATGTAGTCAATAGTTATACAAATCAAACAAAAATGTAATGATTTTACATTGCATTTTCACATCCATGCTCTATAAAACAGTTTTGGCATACCTGACAATCAGATGCTCTGAGTCACGATGGTCCGTGAAAGCATTCATGAATTGATGTAAAGGCTCTCCGAGGGGATGAATTCTCCAGATCTGGTTTTGCAAAATGAGTATTTTGCATCAAGCCCATTGAATGTGATGAAATCGTGAAGATGAGTTATTTGAATCAGAAGAGGGCTTACTCGAATGATCTCCAATGCAAGAAATACCGCCAATGCTGCACCAAATGCTAGATCGAGAAATTTAGGCTGCATGAAAGGACATCAAAATTATGGGAAGCTACTAGAGGAGCGGACTAACACATACCAAGTTTCTGAATTATAAAATAAGTTTTTATTGATCACCCCGTCACCTGTAAGACAAGAGCTGGCAAGAACATTAAAACAGCCATCAGATGGTAGTACTTCCGAAGCAAGATTCTCTCAACCTTGCTACTCCTCGAGATGTTATAAAATCGTGAGACAGACACAACGATCAACAGAACCCAGTAGATGCATAATGAAAGTCTCTTCAGAGGTTCAGAAAAGACAAATGTGAGCACCCTGCGACAGAGTATGAAAGTTGGATACAATCTTAAAAGGTGGAATGATCACTACAGATGCTAGAGGACACAAGATAAGTAATTGATTGTGGAGATTAAGTACCACAAGAAAGGATGCTGGTTGAAATCGTGTACAAACTGCATCCAAGAAGGAACAGCCACGACCATAAAAAATAGAAGTGAAATAACGAATAAGACAGATTTTGCAGTAACACTGCCGTTTCTTTGTTGAGCATCTCTCTTTCTCAACGTGCTTTCACATATATGCAGAGTAAATCTAAACACCATCGGGAAAAGTACAAGGCCCAACAGTAGACCCTGAGAAGGAGACATGTAAGGTGTTACGCAGCAGTACAATAAAAGGTAATTATGCATTTAGTTTCGATTTATTATTATAATACCTGGACGATTATGCCGGTTTCAGTTCTCCTTATTCCATAGCTTATTGAGACAAGATCCACGGGTATGAATTGCTCGAAAATCTGTATTAATCATCATACCAAAGTTACAGTGACAAAATTACAGAGCCATTCTTGCTAGTATTGCAGTCACTGTTCAACAATTATAAAAAAAAAAACTAGAGAACTCTAACCTTTGCAATTGTGCATGCCAAAAAGTCGCCAAAGTAGAGAACAAGACCACTGGTCACGAGAAGTGCTTCCCCTATAAAAATGGCAATTATTGAAGGTGGACTAGAAATGTGAAATTATAATAGTAATCAAATCCAGAGTCTTAACTATTTCATGATTGCTAAAGTGGAACTAGTAAACTCTTGAGCACGGAGAATATACTGAAAGAATACTCCCAAAACTACTACTTAACCCAAGATGATGTGAATAGAAGAGTCTATTCTACTTACCAATTGAGGCACAAGAAGGGAAGGTGGAAAGCAAATGTCGAATCAATTTCACAGCTGCAAGACCGTGAAATAACATCCACAACATTTTCAATGACGTGTTCAAGCCTGTCGAGATAAAGAACAAACAAAGGTCACTGATGAACTCAAAACGAAAAAAAAAATATAACTATTGAAAAAATTAATAAACCCAAAGTAGATCTCACCAGTGTGTGATATCATAGACAGTGAAACAAAACATGCTACTCCATACAACACCGTGCCACTTAAGCTAACCCTCGTAAGCCAAACAGACGAAGATGACAAGGATTCAGCATTTCCCGTTTGTGACAGAATCACTGTGAGATATATAAGTATAGCACAACAGCTTGCTGATGCTGCCCAATACTGCATTGTCACATGCGCAAGCTCTACACACAACACAAACAAATCAAACCTCCCTATGTGAGACTAAAGAACATTCAAATACTACAACACAAGCCAATCCAAAGACAATACCATCTTGTTCAGCTTCATGGATTGAGATAGCTCTTGTAAGCTGAACCAACTTAGACATCATAACAGCAGGAAGTGTTACAGCTCCCAGTAATATCCCTGAAGACGCACCACGTCTACAATACATAGCAAAAACAAACATCTTCTTCAATCTATGAAGATTTCAAAATCGGAAAATTTGAAGCCTTGAGACCAGAAATTGAAAATTGGATTCGGTAAATTTCTCACCTGGCGCTGAAACGAGAGAGAAGAAACGGAGAGCTCTCGGCGCGGATCTCAACGAGGAAGGCGGAGAAGCAGAGGAGGAAGAGGGAGAAGCCATGGGAGATAAGTGATAAAGGTAGAGATAAGAGAATACGAGAAACCACGACCGCTACTACAACTCTCTCTCCCGTCACCAACGACGTTGCCGTCGTCTTCATCGTTGCCGGAGATGATGATTTCGCCGGTGATTATGTTTGTTTTTTAAGCGTGATTTGTTTTTTTTTTTTTTAAATGGGCCGCCAACTAACGAAGACTTGTATCTATTTGGGCCCACGAAACACGGTTTGGCACGGACTTTAAGGTTACGCAACATCTCCACGTGAAAAAGTCAATTTTGATCGGTTGGTTCGGTTCGATCCGGTTCGTTTTAATTCCGGTTATTGAAATCAGATTTTATTATCTCGTTGAGTGAGAGAGACTTTGTGAAGATAACACAGCTAACGAAGTAACGAGATGAGAGAGCGATGATAATTCCCTCTGTTATTGTGACTTTGTGATGGAGCTCAGTCTCAAGCTTCAATCTTTTTCATTCCCTTCGTCAGTCTCAAGTAAGCTGAACAAAACCCTAATTTAAGATTTCCTTTTGTTTCTTCTTTTCCTAATTCCTATAGAGGATTTGACGCAAATTCTTGTGAAATTTGGATGGGGTTTTTTGACCATTTCTTGATATTTTTGATGATGATGAGTCAACTTAGACCATTTACGACGATCGAATGTAAGTTTGAGTCTTTAATTTGTCTGAAGGTGGCGTGTTCGATCCACTCTCACCGCACCAATTGATAAAAATTGAGACTCTATCCTTCACATGTGCCTCTCACATGTGCTCTCTTATCAGATTTCTTAGTTTCTGAAGTAAAAATGGAGCTTGGAGTCAGTTCAAGCTTTGGTTGTTTACTTACTCTAGAGTTAAAGAGTGTGGCTCTAATTGATATTTGTGTGATCAGGGTGGAGTTATGGCTAAATTGTATAACGAATTTATGAAGTTTCATGGTTTAAATTTGTAAATTCATTACTAAACACTACTGTCTGATTCATATTAGCTTTTTAGGCTTTGACCATTTCACCTTTTTTAAAGTTTTGTTTACAAGCATCTGAGTTGATATGTATATTCGTAGAGACACTAAATTTACATTGTCAATGTTTATGGTAGGTGTTAAGGATGTAAGGTTCGTAAACGTTGATTTGAATAGAGCTAAAAAATCATCAACAGTGGTTCCTGCCTTAGCTGAAACTGCAGTTTCTATAGCAATTGCAGCCACAGTTGTTGGTACCGCAGCCACTATCCTTGCTCGGAGAAGTTCTAAAGCCGCCGAAGAAGACGAGGTAGTTTTTTAGTATATATGATCCTTGAACATAATATCTGAGGATCCTTATAGTTTGTTTATCTCTGTTAAATGAATTTGCAGGCTACTATGAAAGAATGTGAAGCTTGTCTCGGTTCAGGAATCTGTCCTGAATGCAAAGGTGAAGGATTTGTACTAAAGAAACTATCAGATGCAAGTGCTGAGAAAGCGAGACTCACCGCAACAAATATGGCCACACGATATACAGCCGGGTAAGAATTAACTTCCTCATTGTTGTTTCCTTCAGTCTCATCGATCTCGTTCATTGATTGACAAGAAAACACATTCTTAGGCTTCCCAAGAAATGGAGCTACTGCACTAAATGTTCTTCAACGCGGTCTTGTCTAGTATGTGGTGGGAGTGGAAAGATGAGCATCTAGCGCCTTACGCAGAGTAGAGTACACAAGTACGTTAAACTCTTTTCTTCGGGAAACACAATTCAAAAGGTTTAGCATAGCTTTCTTGTGTTGTATAATTTATGACTCATTCTGCATTGTTTGAAAACTCTCATCAACCTTAACTTTTACATTTGCAATCTTTTTGCTGTCATACTTGTTTAGTTCCTTTATTACTCTTTCCAGATTCTCTTAACGCGATCTGTTTCTGAGACGTAAAGATTACTAAAGTCAATTGCTTCTTCTTTGGTCTTTGTTTATATCTCTATGACGTCTCTCCAATGAAGAAAAGGCTCTTTAAGATATGACTAGTTGCGCCTAAAACACTAGTCTCTTTTTCAATACTTGACCGATACTTTTAATTAAAAGTTTGATTTTGGAAGACTTAGCTTGTCCGTAAAACAGAGAGAAAATACTGATGCATAATAAGCCTTTTAACAAAACGACATTGTACATCACAAGCACCGGGCTCACTGAACCTCACTTATCAAGTCAGGATCTTACTCGGTACATCTCTCATAAGAAACATAAAACAAGGAAATTATAAAGCTAGCTTTGAGGGTTATTTATATATGGAGAAAAGATGTAATGTGACTATCTTTCACTAGACATGAGCCGGGGATCCAGTCTCCGGTGTTGGATCATCAGCCAACATCGCCTTGCGGCCTCTCTCTGAGCGACTGTTTTCAGCAAACTTAATGCTTCCCTCATGTAGACCTAAGCTCTTCTCTTCCTCTGTCCACTCCGCTCCATAGTAATGCTCTTCTTTTGACTTCTCTCCGTCTTGTGATGGCCTCAAGAACATGCTTCCCCACTGTGGGAAATGTATAAACGCCACCGGAAGTGAACACACGACAGCCATAACACCCATCAACGATAGTCCTTCAGCAGTACTAAACCTCGATGAGGAGAAGAAAAGAAGTTGAGTTACTCCCGACCCAAAGTTTCCTCCAGCACCGGTTAATCCTGAGATGAGACCAAGAGAACGACGGGAAACAAAAGGTGCAACACCAAAGAGAGCTCCGCAAGCGGCTTGTGTGCCGATGGAAAAGAGCATCATGGCTAAGATAGCTATAGGGAGTGAACTAGCACGACCAAGCCATATGCAAAAGAGAGCTCCAACAGTTTGTAAGATCCACAAGATCCATAACCGACCCCTCATGCCGAAGAGACGTGCAGCTACATCTGAAGCGTATCCACCAAAGGGACGGGCAAAGAAGTTTGCCATACCAAAGCTGGCTGCTATAATACCAGCTGTGTGAAGTGTAAGGTTAAACCTGTCGTAGAAGTATCCGGATATAACGTTGTTGATCGTTAATTCAACTCCCATAGAAAATCCATAGAGCACGAATAAGATCCATGTTCTATAGTTCCTCACAGCGAACCAGAAGACCTATAAAAAAATTAACAAAAAAAAAAAAAGGAAACTAGTATCACACGCATACTGTTACATTAAATATTGAACATGTTGAATGTTTTTGTAATAATTACCTTGGAGAATTTGTCTTTGGAAACTTGACCACTCTTTTGGAGGGTACTAAGGTTACCATCAGGGAGATCTTGGCCGAGAGTGAGGACGAGAATGCCCATAATGATCTGAAGTACGCCCGGGATAAAGAAGGCGAACCTCCACGCGGTGAAGGGAGTGGCTCCGGTGAGTTTGATGACGTGGAAGACCATTGGCATGAGTAGCTGAGTTACGCCACCTCCCATGTCTCCCCACCCTCCGGCACAACCGTTAACGAGTCCAATAATTTTTCCCGTGAACATAACACTTGTCCAGTATTGGCATGACACAAACGTCGCTAAGCAAAAACCAATCATGAACCGCACGGCTAAGTAGCTTCCGGCATCAGCTACAAACGACATGGAGAAAACTGCTGGAGCCGTGAGCATAAGAGAGAAAGCAGTGCCGTAACGTGCTCCGAGAAGGTCACATACGGCTCCCATAGCGAGTCTTGAGAATATGGCGCCGGAAACAGATGCAACTCCAGCATTTCCGATGTCAGTTTTCGTCAGGTCGAGGTTGTCACGGATGACGGGGACTAGAGGTGCAGCTGCGAAGGTGGAAATGAAACAAGTGAAGAAAGAGATCCATCCTAAATGGAAGGCTCTCATGTGTGGTTTGGCGAATGATAACGGTTTAAACACTTTTGCCCTATGCTCTGAGTCCACTGGTAGAGCGAACTTAGCTGTTCTATCTTCTGATCTGACGGCTTGAGAGGAAGGACCACTTTCGTCGTGTACGGAGAAGGAGAAGACTTGCTCCTTTCCTGTGACTCCATGCAAGGAGCTTCCAATAGAGCCGCCTTCGTTAGAATGGTTGTGAGCCATTGATCTTTTAGTTCAAAGAAAATGGGAGAAACTAAGAGAAAGACTTTAAAACGATGAAGAAGGTTTTGGTCTTCTTCTTCTTTGTTCCCTTTGTTGTGTTTTCTTGTTGTTGGTGTAAGTTGGAGAAGAGAAGTTGGACAAATATATATAGAGAAAGATAGAGATCTCTGGGACATGGTGGGTATGGTTAGGTGGGTCCAATGATAACATTTGAATAATACTACAAAAAAATGTGAATTGTATTAATGAGTTTTATTACAATGTTCAGAACACTTTTTTTTTTTTTAATGATCAGAACTTATATTTTAAGTGTACATGTATATGGCTTCAGAAAATTTTCACACGGCAAAGAAATATTCTATTAGTACTAAGCATATGCATAATGCAATTTACGTGCCTCTTAAATTATAATTTTTGTTTTTTTTTTTCATTATTTGTATATCAGTTTTGTTTAATTTGTCAATACGTTCCATTAATTACTTGCACCATATCCCTATCAAGTCAGAACATTATATTTATATAACCACCGTTGTATGTATAAATATCTAATGTATACTAATATATAACGTATGAGTCAAATAACAATAAGAACACAACGTGTCATTTTCACCGCCGGCTGCGTATTGTCTATTGTGTAGCTAATGTACAACCATGTAATGCATGCAGGTTTCCAGCTGATTATATTAATTATACACGTATATAGTTATATTAGTTTAATTACAAGTATTTTAATAATGGTGATCAGAGAATAGAGATTCAAAATATGTGACACTTGACGTTAACAAAAGGCCAACGAGAGACCGTACGGTTCGTTTGTTGTTCTTTTTTAACGTAACTAGTTTGTCTTTTGTGCATTGTCCCATGTGGTCGACTCACCAATTTAATTTGGTATGAATAAAAAAAAATTGTTAAATAAGGTTTTGAGTTTTTCTAAAAAATATGTTTCGCAAGCTAAGCTGTATAGAGTTTTTATCAAAATTACGAAATCTTTTGCTTTCAGTTAGCCAATTATTATTAAAAAAAAAAAAAGAAAAAAAAAAAAAAAAACCTCATTGCATCACCTTAATGCTCGATAGAAAGTATGTGAACAGGACGGGAAAAAAAAACAAAAAAAACATGTCTCCGACTGATTATGACCTTTAAATCGACATTTTGGGTTGCTACTTGCTGATTATGACCATTTAACGTGACCCTAACTGATTAAAGCATCGTTAATGGGGGTAACTATTTTTTGTGTTCTTAGATTAAATATATAGTGAAAATAATGTAAGATCAGTTGTTAAGATCATAGGTAAAAAAAATGGGGAAACTAGTTTTGGTGTTCTTAGAATAAAGATATAGTGAAATTTTTATAAAACAAAATATATATTTCATACATAAAGCTTCAAAATCTGATTTTATTTCATACATAAATTCAAAATACAATACCATATAACTCTCTCTTTTTGAAGGTTCTCTCTTCCATTGTTACAATCTTCTTTTGTTGTTCTTGACATCGTTGCTGGTTTCAGTGAAGACGCAGAAAAGCTGCGGATACACGCTCTTGCTGAAATGGTGGAATTTGAGACAAATCCATCTTCTATTGTTGCATATGTCACAAATCCGAAACCCTTTGATCTTCCTGTTTCTCTGTCTGTGATCACTTTCACTGCAACAACCCAACATAATCAAAACCTGTAAATTTAAAAGAGTGTAAATACATTCGTTCCAGATTGCTTACCACCAAGTTTTTAAGAGATGATTTGCTGATCCTGTTCGTCCCAATAAAAGATATACAGTATAGAAAATCAAAGATACATAAAGATCAACAACAAAGAGATAACTTAC
The DNA here is from genome assembly GCA_024034495.1 of Camelina laxa. Classification (NCBI taxonomy): domain Eukaryota; kingdom Viridiplantae; phylum Streptophyta; class Magnoliopsida; order Brassicales; family Brassicaceae; genus Camelina; species Camelina laxa. The sequence continues at coordinate 16,571,679 of CM043882.1, read as the reverse complement.
AAATTTGTTCATCCGCACACAGAGAGAGTCCAAGAACAACAACAAAAACAAACCTTGGTAGTCATAAACGGTAAGAGTCTCTGCAGATAAACCTGCATTGAGATCATAAACAAAATCAAATCTTTTACCAACACTGATGAGGGACAATTCGAATCACTTATATAATCAATCAATTCGTAAAAAAAGTCATATAAAACGAGATTCTACTCTAATTCGTTTGATTTAACAACCTAGTAAAGTCCATGAACAACAAAAGCAAAATTTTTTTTTAAAACGAACCGTGAGCGATGCTTGACCGAGCTGGGGATTTACAGTAGCCGCAAGTGCTTCTGTAGCGGCCACGATCATCGACTACGCTTTCTCCGTTGCTTCCGCCGTCGTGGCTGCTACTTGCATCGTTTACCAAAGACATAATCACAAGCTCTCTCCGATTCATCACCTAGATGCGATATCGAACAGAAAGAGAAATCACCGGAATACAAACCTCAGCCGGTGAAAATGGTGACCTCAGCCGACGATATCGAACCGAAGGAGAAATCGCCGGAATACTAATCGATCGGAAGAGAAATAATTTTTTTTTTCTTTGCAAAAAATCTCGACCAATCACGTGAAGCCACGTCGAACGAGAACTGGGCTTAAATCAGTTCTTATTCAAGATCAAAAAAATTGATCTAAGCCTACTATTCCTTATTTTTATTATTTTTTTGCCTTAGAACACCAAGGGTGTTGTGCCATTAATAATGGTCATTTTATAGACAAAAGGAAAGGCTGGTTCTTAGCTTTGTCCAACAAAAATCTCTTTTCCTTAGGGGTACTTCCATTAATCAAGTCAGTAACTGCTAGTATCTCAACTTCTTGTGTTTGGTGTTCATGTTACCGAAACATTGTTTAGATGAGATTGTGAGCATAGTCAGATTTTTCTAATAATTACAAATAACAAATCTAAGGTACTTTGGGTATAATTGTGTTATCCGTAGGTTGAAGGTTGATTGATATTTCCAATACACTAGAGTACTAGACCAACGTAAATAAGTTGAAAAAATACAAGATATTTCACAATGATATAGTTTAGTCTATATGAATTGTTGGCAGATAATATTCCGCATATGCTCACTATACATATATGGAACGATAACGATAAGTTGACTTTCTAACATCTTCCTCAATCTCCGAACCATCTCAAACAATCTCTATGTTTCTTTATTGCCACGGATATAGTAATAAATATATACAACTCTTTAAGTATTTTAAATTAGATCTTTAGAAAACAAAACGAAATTCTATACTTAATGTACAAAATATCATGTTAGAAGGTTCGAGAAACCATTTCTCAAGTTTACTTCTCTACTAATTTTTTTACTTGTAATTAAAGTTATATTTTTAATTATATGTTGATTTAATGATTTGTACTTCCTTTTGTCAGCAACTAGTAACCTTCACTAAAAATTTAAAATTTCACGATTGGAGATCCACAACGGCGCCTGAGAACCTAAGGCATCGTCACAAAATTTATCACTACAAGTTATACAATCGGTTTCGTCATTCTCCATGTGAAAACAAAATATATTTTAAAATAAAGAGTAACCAAAAGATTGATCTGTCTTGAAAGAATTACACTTAACTTGTTGTTCAAAAAACAAATCTGACAATATACGTTCGTGTTTGAATGGTTGATACCAAAACTTGTGATTATGACGGGAAATTGCTTTTTCTTTCTTGGATTTTTTTTTCATTTCACAACGTAGGCAAGGGTAAAAGGTCCAAACTTTTATAGGTAAAGTAAAAGAAGAAAATTCCAATAATGTGGGGAGGTAAAACAAAAAAAAACTCTTAACATCTTCATAGGTACGTACAAAGAAGTTTTTTTTTTTCTTTTTTTCTTTTTATTACCGATAGTCGTTGACTTGAATAGAGTTTAAGAATTTACATAAAAGTATTTGCTACTTGGCAAATTGCTATTATATCGATATTAAAACATTATTGCGGAAAAAGGGTCAAACATTTTATCATATTTGTCATGTGTTTCAAACAAATTAAACAACGATAGCTCGTATGTCAAAGAAAACATTGTTTTCTCCACTCAACGAGATCTTTAATTTTCCTTGTAACATAAATTACGAGGCATTTTTTATGGAGTATGAAAAGTTCACACTGATATTATATACTGTATAACATAGATATATTTCAAGTGTGATATAAATTTGTGTCCATTATATATTTTTTAATCAAATGTGAAAATATAGCAATTAAGATATAACTTAAAATAATTGTTTTTTTATTTAGTAATTTTCACTAGTTCTCATGTGTTATTAATTTTCTTGTGCCTAACATTATATTTAATTACATATGGTTTGTGAGTTTTAGACACTTTTTATATAAACATATTAACAAATATTTTCATAATTTATACAGAAACTAGCTAACTGATATTTCATTGACTATGCATCACATAAATAATTTTTAGGTGACTTGTTTGTTAGTATCACTCAAGAACTGATGACGGTTTACATACATATATGCATGTCGTCTAATGCTAAATATCCAATGGGTCGGTTACAACAGTAAGAGAGCCACAAAGTACTATGCCTCATCTAGTTTACGAAACCATATTATGAGGGTTAAATATTTTGAATCGAACTTCAAAAGTCGATGCTTGAGAAGTAAATTATAATCGAGGCGGGTCGATTTTGCAAATATTCCAATAGAGTTTATTTTCAAAGGCGCCGCTTGGATTACGGCAAGTTTCACGTAATTGTCAACGTGGGGTTGTTCAAAAGCTGTTGATGCTTATCGTGGTTTCTCTGATAGGCGTACTTTTACAACATTATGATAGTTTATTTGACTTATAATATACAAAAAGTCGTCCTTTACGACTACTATTTAATACCGTACAGATCACAACTTTTTATATTCGTGCTGATGGGGACATGGCGTGGAAGATGTACGGGCCTCTGACTATGATCCTCATCATTCAACACATCTGAAAATTAGTACACATCTCATTTACGCCTCTTCTTCTTGTTCCTCTGTACTTAGGTCTATGGGAAGCGTTCATTTTATTTAAAGACGTATCAAAACATATTTTTTATTCATTTGTAATTTGCCTATAAGTTACGTAGAAATATTAGAACTTTTTTGGAAAGTATGTGGAAATGAGTTTGCTGCTAACTAATCCAACAACAAATCATTGAGCAAATAAAAACATATTTTAAAACTGATTGCTAGAAAAGAAAACGGAAAATTATCATATCGCAAAATATATTGCAATGATCAGTTTTAATATATATTGCAATGATTTTTAGTCCATTCATAACGTACGAGTACGATTTGCTTAGTTTTATTCTTTCCCTCCAATAACTTTATTAGAATGGAATTTTGCACCCGCACCTACTTTCTACAAAAGTATTCACCATTGCACATATTTTTTGCTATTGGTATACTTTTCTCAAGTTTAATTACATATTATCCCTCACTCCTTCTAACCCTTCTTTCCAACTAGATGGTTTTCATTTTTTTTTAGAAACTAACTCCCTGTTCAATTCAACTTTACTTTTTCTATTTCTTTCTCATTTTTCTCTCTCTCTTTCTTTTCTTTTTCTTGGTAATTATTTCTTCAACATTTGTTTTTTCATTTTAATTAATATATATTCTAAGTATAATTTAGAAATAAACATTGTTTGCATATTTCATTTTTTATCCCCATTTTTGTTTTCACAAAAATTAAAATAATTTATGAGTTAAATCTAAAGCAAATATAATTAAATGGTATTTATAGCCAAATCAACAATTTATAAAGTCCAAAATAAATTAAATAAATATTTTTGGAATTAAAAATTTTATTTAACTAAATTTTCTATCTAAAAAATTGTATTCTAACATACTTTTCAATCTAAAAAATTGTACTATAACCCTGATCAATAAATATGTTTCCATATAAACACCCTTTGAAACTTTTGTTTGATACTATAAGATGTGTCTATGCTTGATGTGGATATTATTACAATTTGTGGATACAAATTACACATGGTCATGTGGATACTATTACAATTCGTGGATACAAGTTACAACGACATCATCAAATCCATACAACCATGGTCATGTGGATACTATTACAATTCGTGGATACAAGTTACACATGTGAATAGTACCTTGAAATCCATGTAGAGTTAGTGCATTAATGTTCACTTTTTAAGATACATGGTTAGGCTTTTACATTTTGTGTCTAGTATTTAGTGTGTTAGGCTTAAAGATTTAGGTTTTTGTGGATTCAATGTCTGTAAAAATCCACAAAACCACATCCAACCAACCACATTACATACTCAAATTATGAATTTAATAGACTAATTAACTATCCAAAAATAAGTATCCACAAACGCTTTTACAAACTTGTGACAGCCAACTCTAATAGTTGAGAGAAGCTCTGCAACCTACAATGTCTTCTTACAAACTTTGTATTTATGTTGAGTTCATGTAAAATATATTCTTAAAGTTTTATACTATAATATAGTAATTTATATAAAAAATTAGTTATACATGACTAATTTACCAAACCACAAACTTTTTAATTAATTAGGTTTTTATATTATTTTAAAATGTTCAAGCATAAGTAAGTATCCACAGTTTACCATCCATTTATAGTCAAACAAATGTTCAGATGAAATTGGATAGTATACAATTTATTCACCTAAAATATAGCAAAATGCATCTTAAAATGTAGACAATATGTAATTATAATCTTTTGTGTAAATAAATATATAAAATTTTTTGATAATAACTAAATAAATGATAATTAAGATAAAAGAAAGAGAGAGAGAAAAAAAAGAGAAAGGAAGCTTCTACCACAATTAGTCACAGCCATCTGATCAAAATAAAAGTTACGATCGGACGGTCTATATTCAATCGTTACTCATCCTTCCTTCCTATTAGTTACTCGTTATACCCATTTAGTTGGAGGGCGCTGTTGGAAAAAATTAAAGACACCTAAGCTAAAAACTTGCAAAATATACCAATAGCAAGAAGTAGGTCATAGTGTAAGAAACATGTGAAAAAGTAGGTCAGAGTGCTATTCTCTCTCATTAAAATCATTGTTAACCATAATAGTTTACAGCATGTAACAAAAACTTAGGACATGAATAACAAAGTAAACATTTGTGGACTACTAATAACCGTTTTAGCAAGTAAATCAGCACATATATTCTGTTCCCGATGGTGAAAAATAAAACGTATGTTATCAAACTTGTTGCACCAACCCCAAATTGTCTCCAAATAATGCTGCAGTTGTGGATATGCTTCGCGATTGTTGATGATTTTATTAACCATTTCATTATCACTTTGAATTCTACCGATCGATATCCCAGCGCCCAAGTTGATTGGATGGCCCAGATTAGAGCCGTACATTCTGCCTCTTCTATCGCTGCTCTAGTGCTCTGCCTTGATATTTTCCCAATCTTCCATCAAGGAAGGTACTGCTTGTGTTCCAGATTCGCCATCCTAGACCAGAGTCTCTATCTCCCTCATGTGAAACATAATAGTTACATTTAACCCAGCAATTATTAGGTTTTTTCCATTTGTCGTGCCGAGAACGGGAACATTGTTGAGGGATAGGTTGTCCTGCTGAAGGTTCCTATTCAGTTTTCATGATATTCAACCATTCTTCCGTATCTATTATAGCTTGTTTAGCTATATCTGTAATGTCGATCATTCTCTGGTTGAATACAAGGTCGTTTCTGCTTTTCCAGATTCTTCACAATATCCAAAACGGAGCATAACGATGTATTTTACTACTACCAGCATTTCGAAGGAGGTTAAACAAGTACCTTAGTTTATCCTCAATGGTTATTTGCGGGTCGCCAAGGTCTTGCTTAGTTTAACGTACTGAAGAATACGTGATTAGTAATGTTTTTATTCAAGTTTGTTGGTCCATCATGGGTCATGGAGGTTTAAACTAATCACACACTCATTTAAAGTCAATAAAGCTTAAATTATGCTGCTATTATATATGATGACATAAAAAGTGGCATGTTGTAGATTTATGTTTCAAAATCAAATGTCATTTTATACCCAACTTTTGAATTTATCTCTAGTGACGTGAGAAATTGTATGGTTGACGAATGGTATACCGTACGACAAAAAATTACTATACATATATAAGCAAACTATGTGATAGATTATATATAGTATCGTTTCTGTATGATAGTAATGAACCATCGTTTACTTTAAAATTCTTACGCAAATCCATAAGTTGAATAATACATTAATACTAACTTAATACATGTTTACTACGGTAGTAATTTTCCATTACGAAACAAATATGATTATCGTCAACGTGACACCTACGATTATGAAATTGTTTAAAGAATTGTTTTGACCACCTGTATCACTAAAGTACTTTTATGTACTAGAATGAGTCCCACGCGTTGCGTGGGTTTAATAATATAGAAAATATATTATGGAGCTTAATATATTGAGATTTGTTTAGATTTTTTTTTTCAAATTGATTATTTTGTATTTCTTATCAGTTAGAGTAAAAATTATCTTATAACTTCTTAACAAAGTACTTGTAGCAAAATATTAGATATGTGCAATACCAAAATGTAGGAAATAATAAATTTAACCAATTGGACTACAAAAAAATTTGAGAATTTGTTAAAAATACCCTTTTTAATATACCCTTTTTCAAAAATACCCCCTTTTTGGCCATTTTTATTTTTGCCCTCCTTTAATTTTTAATGACCATTCTATCCTTAGATGAAAAATATTTTATTCAATAAAAAGAAAAGGATTTTTAAACACCTTGTAAACGCTTTTACAATGTTTTTACAATGTTTTTAAAAACCTTGTAACAGTTTTTATAAGGTTTTTAAAAAGATTTTAAACACATTGTAAACGCTTTTAAAAGCTTTTTAAAAGCATTTACAAGGTTTTTCAAAGCGTTTTAAAAGCATTTACAAGGTTTTTCAAAGCGTTTACAATATGTTTAAAAACCTTGTAAACGCTTTTAAAAGTTTTTTTAAAAGCGTTTACAATGTTTTTATAAGGTATAAATTTCAATATTTTTGGCGGGAAAATTTTTCGATTTTGGCGGGAAATTTTTTTTTTTAGCGGGAAAAACTTTTAAAAGCGTTTACAATGTTTTTATAAGGTATAAATTTTAATATTTTTGGCGGGAAAATTTTTTGATTTTGGCGGGAATTTTTTTTTAGCGGGAAAAATAATAATTTTTGACTGGAAAATTTTTCGATTTTGGCGGGAAAATATTTTCGATTTTGATGACTGTACATTCTTGCTGTCACTCAAAAAGGTAATTTGGTCATTTTATATATAAAGAGAGGTAGTTTTAAAAATGGTCAACATGAAGGAGTATTTTTAAAAAGGGGTATGGAAAAAGGGGTATTTTTGAGAATGCCCCAAAAAATTTGAATGTATAATTAAGTTATGTAAAGTAAAGTTTTTGTTTTGGAATATCAAATTAATTGGCAATAGTTAAGTAAGAATTTTCTTACAAAAAAACTATAAAGGAATCTTAATGATAACTGTTGAGATATATAAATATATAGTAAGTAAAACTTAATATTTGTTAAAAAAAAAAAACAATGTCTCTATTATATTTGTGTTCGTATGCATGATGGAGAGGTCCGCTGTTGATAACATGATTATATTTATTATATTTATTAAATAAATTTGTGTTAATTTGGTTGTAGTGACTCATTTGATGGAAATATTGAAAATGTTGTTATTTATTATGCAAGTTGGAAAGAGTAGCAAAGTTTTTTTTTTTTAAGGTTAGTTCTAGAAAACAGAAAAACTATTATTTATAACATATATATTTTGTGGAGTATTAATATTTTTAAAAAACTTCATACATTACAATAGTAACTGTTCACTCCTTAATTTCTTTAAGATTAATTGCTTTCATACACTTAAGATTTTGAATTTTTAGAATTAAATGTATTTATTATGGTTATTAATTCAAAACTTGCTCTTATAAACTTCCATGTAGCATCTCTTCTTTTAACAGGTGTCTTCTAAAAAGTAAATATATTGTTACTTTTTGTAAACTGAATTTGTTTATATAATCATACTTAAAAAAAAAAATCAAATTGCATAAGTTAAAAAAAAACTTTAAGATACAAAAGTTTTGGTTATTTCTTCATATTTAAAGTTAAAGATAAATATCAAATTAAATAACGCTAACATAATATAAAGATATTAAGATAATAATAATTTTCCTTAGAAACACATTTTTCTAGATTTTCTTTGTTTTTTTCTTGATCATTTCAAGTGAAAAAAAAATCATATTATGGTAAATATTAAACCAGTAATATATTTTGCTGAGTCGAATTCTCGTGGAATTGAAAAGATAAAGAGGAAGGGTGGAGAAGAGAAAACGGCGAGGAGGAAGAGAAGTCGGAACTTAGAGATTCTGTCGGTTTTTTTTTGAGAATTCGTCAAAATTATGTGGCCCATTAACCATTTACAGTCCATTACTAATTGGCTTAAACATAAGATAAAAGATTTAGAAAATAAAACAAATGTTCAAAGGTGCCACGTGGCAGATAGATAGAGCTTCTTAGAGGGTGTAACCCTACTTTATTATATTAGATTTGGTTAAGATTCTAAGATAACTTAAGAATCAAATGTATTGGAGTTGGAGTAATTTCAAGATATGCGACCTTCTGAAAATGACGGCAAAACATAGGAAAAAATTATGTGGTAATTTGTAGGGATGGTAAACAAATCTTTAAAGCATTCGAGACGTAGCAAACCAGCCGTCAGATATAGATAGACACACGGGTCGGAAGTGGACGTGGGACCACTAAGAAAGGTGGGCCCATGGGGCATGAATGAACATGGGGACATTAAGCAAGGTGACGTTCGGAGCGTTACAAGTGGTCTTAGAGCCAAACCCAGACAAGTGAGAAGTCGAGAGGGCTAACACCGTCGGAGGTGACGGTCTTGGTGCACAACAAAGGCGTTGCAATTTAAAATAATTGATTTGGCTACCTAAGACACCAAAGTGCACTTATCTTTTTGGTTAAGAGTCCTGAAAGAACTGCAGAGTTAAACATGCTTGAATTAGAATAGTTTCATAATTGGTAACCTACCATGAAGTAATTGTCGGAACTGTACGAGTGAAGACAAAACAAAGAAAAATATCATATGATGATTTGTATGACAGTAAACAAATCTTTAAAAGCTTACATACATAGCAAATCACCCATCGAATACGGATTGACCCACGAACCAAAATTGGATGTGGGGCCATGAACCGGAAATAGATGTGGGGCCCACTAAACAAGATGAACTTATGAACTGAGATATGAGACCCAGAACGTTACAATAATTTTTTTTCTCTTATCCTATATAAAGCAAATTTTTATGTTTTTTTTTTTATCACTGGTTAAATTAGATAGTAAATGATGATTGTGTTTAGAAAAAAAAAAAAAAGAGTTATTCATCTATGCAAAAATATACAATACGATTATGATATTCATCCGATGTCGTTTGGATCGAGCGTTAACAAATGAGAAGTTACATGATATGTTTGGTAATTCATTCACGGAATATTTGGACATGATCGCATTGGATCATAAACCGGTTCTAGCCTCTCTTGATGATAAAACACGACGGGGGTGGAGTAGCTTCCGGTTTGATAGACGCTGGCTTGATAAGGAGGGTTTTCCGGAAGCTATTTCTGCGGGATGGGCTTCTGGAGAAAGTGCATCAACAAGAAATGTGGTAGACAAGATTATTACTTGTCGGAAGGCTATTTCTCGGTGGAGGAAGACCCAAGCTTCATATGGAAGGGAAACAATTGAGGAGTTGAAAACTACCTTAGCGAAGGCCCAAGCGAATGATTCTACCACGGTTGAGTCTATCGCGGTACTTACCTGGAAATTGCGGGAGGTATACCGGGATGAGGAAGTCTATTGGTATCAGAAGAGTCAAAGTCGCTGGATGAGGTTTGGAGACCAAAATACTAGTTATTTTCATGCCCAAACAAAACAAAGGAGAGTCAAAAATCGCATTATTAGACTTCATGATGCAGCGGGTCAATGGGTAACGGAGGAGGCTGATATTCAGAATATAGCCACTTCCTATTTTCAAGGGTTATTTACTTCCACGGTCCCTATGGATTTTGAGGATACATTGGAGAAGGAAATCAGGGATGCGTTATTTATGATGCATCCGGATAAGGCACCTAGACCGGGTGGTATGACAGCTCTTTTTTATCAACGGGCTTGGGATACGGCCAAGGTAGATATGGGTATCTTGGTAAATTCATTTCTTCAGGATGGGGTTTTTGATAAAAGATTAAATAAGACGAATATTTGTCTTATCCCAAAGGTGGACAAACCAACTGTGATGACGGAGTGGCGTCCTATTAGTCTCTGTAATGTTGGGTATAAGATCATCTCGAAGGTGTTATGTCAGCGTGCGGTTGTTTCTACCGGCATTGGTTTCAGAGACGCAGTCGGCTTTTGTGGAGGGCCGTCTGATCACGGATAATATCCTGATTGCTCAGGAAATGTTCCGTGGTTTGCGGACCAATCCTTCGTGTAAAGAAAAGTTTATGGCTATTAAGACATATATGAGCAAGGCTTATGATCGGGTAGAATGGACCTTTGTTGAACATTTGTTGCGGAAATTCGGTTTTTGTGACAAGTGGATTTCTTGGATCATGTGGTGTGTGTAGGGGTGTCAAACAGGCCAAAGCCCGCGGGCATAGCCCATTAAGAAGCATCACGGAGCGGGTATGGGCTTAGTAATTAAAGCCCATTTTCGCGGGCATAACGGACTGACCCGTTTGGTCGGCGGGGTCAAGCGATCTTGCCCGTCGCGGTTTGCGGGCATAGCGGACGGTGGTTTCTGGTTTCGATTAACAATTCAACGCGATAAGCCGATAACAGGTTTGAATGGGTCGGGCAAATCCAACATCCTCGATTCATTCTGTTTCGTTCTGGGTATCACTAATCTCCAGCAGGTTGGAGCTGATAATCTGTTTCGCTCTGTTACATTTGACAATTCTAAGAGAAACATGAGTCCTCTCGGCTACGAGGAGCACCCGGAGATTACTTTCACTAGACAAGTATGTTCTTTGTTTCTCCTTTCCTTCTACTTATCGTTGAGATATCAATTCATGGGTTTGTCAAAATTTGAGACTTTAACTTGGAATTGTAAATCTTTTTTTTGCCAAAGAGCATGTCTTGTTTTAGTTAGGATTACAGTTGGGCTTCAGAAAAGTAGCAAAATTTGTGATGTATAAAGAATAAAGCTAGGGCGTTTGAATCAAACTACTTGTTTTGCCATTTCAGAAGAAAGTAAAGCTGCTAGAAGATGAAAGGCTGTGCAAATAAGAGGTTAAGATTTTATATCATAGACAGTACTATCAATCTTTGAGGCTTTCTCCCCCCCTCGATATTCACACAAACAGCTTACAAATTTTGCAGAAGAAGATGGCTTCAGTAGAGAGCTCTCTGTTCCTTACACATCCTCTAGTAGCAGGTAGTCTCATGGCCTTGTTAATTCGCTCTGTTGGTTTTGGTATTTAAACCGATTTGCATTGGTACCTAATTTAGCTCTTGCCTAGTTGCCTAGATGGGATTTTTACCTTTTATCTATGGCCTAGCTCTAGTATTGATTTCGTCATGCCTACTAAGTCTTTTGCTTCTGACCTCCTTTGAACTAATTGTTTTCTCCTGGGCGTATTGTGCATCTCTGAAGATAGGCCACAAAAGCCAGATGATGAAACACCAGGGGTACATACACACCTCTCTCTCTCTCTTATCTCACATTGCACTCTTCTCTTCTTATCTCACATTGTGCTATTCACTAATGATTCTATTACTGTTGCAAAAGGCATTTGAGAGAAGAATGTGTGAATCCACGCAGATGGAGTTCGAGCGGCTCTGGATTTTGAAAGAGTAAGACTCAGTTTGCATATCCTCCCATTTCCTGAAACTGTTAATTCTTTGAATTCTTTGACCCTTACTGTTTTTCTCTTATCTATACTCTCAGATTCAAGGAAAGGTTGGAGGAGCCTAATTTTTGGATGAGGACGACGTCTGAAAGCTTTCAAAGTATGGCTCAAGTGCAGAATCCACCACATCAACCTGGTTTACCAGTAAAAATCTCAAAGCCAAAACAAACCGATGAACTCACAAGTCGCACAACAACGAACTCGCCTTGCTACGGGTAAATATATGTAGGTATAGATAGACTAATAATTTGTTGGTTCTGACTGCAACAGGTATCGTTGCTCCAGAAGTTTTGCTATTATTTGTACGTAAATATTCACTTTGATCTTTGAATATCTTGTGACGATCCACTTGAGTTCTTACTGGTTTTGTTCCCTCGGTATAGGATGTAGTTCAAGGCTCTATGGGACATGAACTCTGGTGTGGCTGCAGCCTACAACAACCTACAGGTAATCGCTGTCTAGTTTGTTTTAAAGTTTATACCAAACCCTGTGACACACCTAGAAGCTTTGAACGATAATTAAAAAAAATTTAGTAATTAGTAAATACTAACTAGATATTAGAAGATTTAGTCGTTTAGAGTTTGTATAAAAGCTGAAAACCCTAAATAGTTTATGCCAAAACACACGACTTCATTGAGACTTCATCGATACTTCATTGAGACTTCATCGAGACACACCAAACCCTGTGAGCTGTGACACACGACTCCAGTCCTCAAAGTCTATCGTGAATTCGTGATGGTAAGCTATATTGTTCCTTTTTGTCTATTGTCAAAACCTCAATCCTATAAACTCTTGTGATATGATATCTCAGTTTTTTTTTTTTTTTTTTTTTGTAAAGGATTCAAGTGATTCTTATGATCTGAGATCAATAGACTTAGAGTCTCAAAGAGTAATTGATACTGCAAACGCTGAAGAAGAACAGAATATGTTTGATGGAGCAGAGCCATCTACAAGTCGTAAGAGAGCAGCAATTCATATTGATGTAGATGATGTTGAAAAGGACAAAGGAAAGACATCATCATCAGTACCGAAGAAGAGAAAGCAGAATAAGTTTGATGGAGAAAAATCTGGTAAAAGGGTAGCAATTGATATCGATGATGATCTACATGACAATGTTGTAGGAGATAAAGGAAAAGGGAAAGCTACAGCAACAGAACCAACAAAGAAAAGCTGTATGCAGATTGTTGGGAGCATTTTACAGTGGTTAAGAAGACTATTAATGGAAAACTTGAAGACAGAGCCGAATGCAATAACTGCAAGAGGGATTATGCCTACAATTCACACAAGAACGGTACACATTCTTACAATCGTCATATGGAAACTTGTAAGGTTCGGCTTAGTAAAGTTGATATTAGTAAGTTGATGCTCAACTCTGAAGCAAAGTTACAAGCTAGGAAGATAGATCATATGGTTTTTCGCGAAATGGTAGCTAAGTGTATCATTCAGCATGATCTCCCATTTGCCTATGTTGAATATGAGAGAGTTAGATCAGTTTGGAAGTATTTGAACGCAGATGTGAAGTTTATTAGTCGGAACACAGCTGCAGCAGATGTTTACAAGTTCTATGAGAACGAGACAGAGAATTTAAAGAGAGAATTAACTCACCTTCCAGGGAGGATTAGCTTCACTTCTGATTTGTGGACTGCAATCACTCATGAGGGCTACATGTGTCTAACAGCACATTATGTTGACAGGAACTGGAAATTAAACAGCAAGATTCTTGCTTTCTATGCTTTTCCGCCTCCACATTCAGGTATGAACATAGCAATGGAAATTCTAGAGAAGTGGAAGGAATGGGGAATCGAGAAAAAGTGTTTTCCATCACGTTAGACAATGCTACTAACAATGACACATCACAAGATATTCTGAAATATCAGCTTATGTTGCGGAATGATTTGTTGTGTGGAGGAGAGTATTTTCATGTGCGATGTGCAGCACATATTCTTAACATCATTGTTCAGATTGGCCTGAAAGATATAGGTGATACATTGGAAAAGATCAGAGAGAGTATTAGATATGTACAAGCTTCTGGAAAACGTGAGGTATTGTTTGCAAAGTGTGTTGAAGCGGTTGGTCTACAGTTGAAAGCGGGCTTGATTATGGATGTGAAAACTAGATGGAACTCAACATACAAGATGCTTGATAGGGCTCTCAAGTATCGAGCTGCCTTTGGTAATCTCAAAGTCATTGATGGGAAAAACTACAAGTTTCACCCTACAGAAGCTGAATGGCACCGATTGAAGCAGATTTGTGAGTTTTTGGAGCCTTTTGATGAAATCACTAATATGATCTCAGGTTCAACATATCCAACTTCAAACTTGTATTTCATGCAAGTTTGGAAGATCAATAATTGGTTGATATCGAATTCACAGAATCAAGATGAAGTCATCAGAAGTATGATTGTTCCAATGAGAGAAAGGTTTGATAAGTATTGGGAAGAGGTTAGTGATGTCTTTGCAATGACTGCAGTGTTTGATCCAAGGTTGAAGCTAACACTGGTCAATTATTGTTTTGGAAAGAACGACAAGGGTTCTGCTGAGATAAAGATTAAACATTTGCGTGGTAAGCTTGCTACTCTTTTTAAATCTTATGAGAATAAGTCCATTTTCACATCATCTTCTACAGAGACACGTGAAACTAATCATCAAACTGATGAGAATGAAGGAAAAAAGGGAGTTTTGGCAACTATGATGTAAGTATTCAAATTCTCACACTCTTACACTTTTTGAAACTTTGGTTACGTACTTTAGTTACGTACACTTTTTGAAACTTTGGTTACGTACTTTAGTTATGATCTCACTCTCTTCAGTTTGAAACTTTAGTTACATACACTTTTTTTTTGTGGTTTAGGTGCAGTTTGGTTTGTTTTAATTATGTCTTAAGTTGTTTGAGAAATGTGCAGATTTTTTAAAATATTCTTGTCTTGTTAATTTTTTTTGTTTGAATACTGAGATTAGTTTTATATATTTGCAGGATTTTATTAACTTCCGCAAACAAACTGTTGTTACTAGTGGAAAGTCTTCTTTGGAAATGTATCTAGATGATCCGCCGATAGACATGATAGAGTATGAGAGTTTGGATATTTTAAAATATTGGAAAGATAACTCTCAGCGGTATGGATAACTGGCGTCAGTGGCTTGCGACCTCCTTAGTATACCAATCACAACAGTAGCATCTGAATCTTCTTTTAGTATTGGAGCTCGAGTTTTGAACAAGTATAGAAGCCATCTTCTCCCAAAGAATGTTCAAGCACTAATATGCTGCCGCAATTGGTTAAAAAGTTTTGTAGCCTATGAAAATGGTAAGCAAACAATTTTCACATTATTGATTGTGTAACTTTTAAGTGATATATATTTACCTTGACCTTCTTCTATTAATTTACCATATGTAGAGGAGGATGAAGAATTTGATGAAGATGAGACACTACCTTCTTTCTAATCAATTGTTGATGATGAAGCTTGATTTGGTTGAAGAGACATCTTGACCTTGAGATTTTTGTTTTCAGCTTTCCATTTCAGTTTAATACTTTGGTTTAATGTTTCTGTTTAATACTTTGGGTTATTGTTTCAGTTTACTATTTATCTGATTTAAATTTCAGTTTAAACAAATTCATTATGCGTTTGCGTTTCTGTATTGGTTATGGCATTGTTAGCTCCATTATCACAATTAAAAGCTAATGCACATTTCGGTTTCTTATTAAACAATCACGTACTTTTTTCTCATAAGAAATCATGCTATAAATAATACAAGAACCATCCATCACAAAACCGTGGACGATATCGTAACCGGTTTATAACCGACATCAGTCGATGACTCGATGCTGTGTGAGTGTGACTGTGTTGTTAGACATAAGTTTGTTCACAAGCGGCAAAGGCCAATCCGTAGGTACTCGCGTCGTCATCTTCTCTAACGAGTCAGAGACTCAGAGCTGTGCCATAGTTAGAAGACGCCCGCGGGCATGCCCATTAGTCCGCAAAGATAGGTGGAGCGGGCATGGGCACTGATATGTCGCCCGCCGCCCGCAGCGGACCTATCCGCGGCGGTTCACTGAAAAGACGGGTCCATCAGGGTCGGTCAGTTTGGGCGCGGGCATGCCCGTTTGACACCCCTAGGTGTGTGACATCTGTCCAATACAACGTTTTGCTAAATGGACAACCATATGGTTCAATAATTCCTTCTCGTGGACTTAGGCAGGGAGACCCCTTATCTCCATACCTCTTCATACTTTGTACAGAGGTGCTTATTGCAAATCTTCGCAAGACAGAATGGTCAAAACTCATTACGGGGATTAAGGTGTCTACGGTGTGTCCTGCTATATCTCATTTGTTGTTTGCGGATGATAATCTGTTCTTCTGTCAGGCCACAAAAGAGCAGTGTGCGGCTGTGCTAGGGATTCTTAAACAATATGAACGGGTATCTGGACAACAGATAAATTTCCAAAAATCTTCTGTTCAGTTTGGACATACAGTGGATGTTGATCTCCGAGAGGAGTTAAAAGGACTGCTGGGTATCATGAATTTGGGTGGTATGAGTACCTATTTAGGCATACCTGAGAGTTTAGGGGATCCAAAATGAAAATTTTTTCATTTGTTCAGGACCGATTACAGAAACGGACGGGGGGTTGGCCTGCCAGATTACTATCACGAGGGGGTAAGGAGGTGATGATTAAGTTGGTAGCCACATTTGTTCCCACTTTCGTTATGTCTTGTTTTCGTCTTCCGGAAATGGTCACACGGAAGCTTACTAGTGCTATATCTAATTATTGGTGGAGTTCCTCTGGGGAATCTCGGGGTTTACATTGGATTGCTTGGGATAAATTGTGTATTGATAAAATGGATGGGGGACTGGGATTTCGATGTCTAAATGATTGTAATACTGCTCTTTTAGCAAAACAACTATGGAGATTGATCACATGTCCTTACTCATTATTTGCTAGGGTTTTTAAAGGTCGTTATTATCGGTATTCAGATCCCTTGGATCCCATCAAGTCTTATTCTCCATCTTATGGATGGAGGAGTATGGTATCTGCTCGCTCTCTGGTAAAAAAAGGACTCATTAAACGAGTCGGTTCCGGTGAATCCATCTCTGTATGGTCTGATCCTTGGATTCCATCTCAATCCCCGAGACCAGCTTTGCATTCGGGATCGCCTTCTGATCTTGTGCTTCGAGTTAACACCTTCATTGACAGGACTTCAAACTCCTGGGATATGGCGTTGCTTTCAGCCACTTTTGAGCCGGAAGATGTTGCCATCATCTCGGCCTTACCTTTGGGTAATCTTGATTCCCCGGATAGATTGGGTTGGCACTTGACCAAAACGGGAGTCTATTCGGTGAAATCGGGATATAATGCATTACACCAGGCTCGGGTTTAACCCCGGATTTTACAGTTTATGGTCCAAATTTTACTCCTTTACAAGCCTTTGTATGGAAGATCCGGTGTCCCCCAAAAATACGGCACTTCTTGTGGCAAGCTATCACTGGTTGTGTTGCAACAACAGCTAATCTTCGAAACGTGGAATAAGCTGTGATAGCGAGTGTGCTCTTTGTGGTTTTGTGGAAGAGACAATTAATCACGCTCTGTTTGACTGTCTTCCGGCGCGACAGCTCTGGGCATTATCTTCTTTTCCGACGGCCCGTGGGTTTTTTCCAACGGGATCTATATATGCCAATATGGATTCCTCATTTTGGAGATTTCCGACGTTCCTTCGGCAGATATTTATCCTTGGATTATCTGGTACATTTGGAAGGCCCGGAATAATAAATTGTTTAGCAACCTGGACTCTAATCCACAAGCGATTTTGCATTTGGCGGATGAAGAGGCCAGACTTTGGACTTTGGCGCAGGAGGCTGCTGTCGAGAATCCTCCTACAGCTAGCAATCAAATACTTTCAGATCTTAGGATTCCTGCTGCCTTTGGGACAACTCGGTATACACATAGTTACCGCTGTTTTGTGGATGGCTCTTGGAAGGCGACAAACCAATATGCTGGTAGAGGTTGGTTTTGCATTTCCCCTTCGGGGGAGCTCCCCACTATGGATGCATCTAACCTCCGTCGTAGTCTTACCCCTCTTCATGCAGAGGTAGAAGCTTTGCTTTGAGCAATGTGGTGTATGATTGTTGCGGATAATCAGGATGTTGTGTTCCTGACAGACTGTTCGGATTTAGTGAAGATGGTGTCTTCGCCTGCTGAGTGGCCTGCATTCAAAACCTATTTGGACGACATTGAAGTGGATAAGGAGGAATTTCTCTCCTTTTCAGTGGTCTTAATCCCTCGTTCACAAAATGGTAAAGCGGATAATCTAGCGCGGCGTATTCATGTAGTTTCACACCCAATTAGCTATGTAAACAATTTACTTTTTAATTGGCTCGTTTGAGCTGATCTTATACTTGTTGACAAAAAAAAAAATTATAATAATCGAATTATCATCAACAGTACGTGTTTCGCCATTAATTAATAACTAACTCCTTTAAAAGTGTAAAATTTAATTTTGCTCAGCGGTTATACTGAATATAGGAGAACAACAATTGGAATTGTTTAGTGACTAAGTAATTTTAAATTTGTACGGCAATTTGGCATATGGTTCAGACAGAAATCACAATTAAAGCACTCACATGTACGTGTCTTAATTGGATGATAACTCAACTAATTTATTAATCAATCTTAATACTCATATCATATGTTTGCGGTTTTACACATATTTAAATTAAAAACTGTAATTCGTAAACCTACCATTGATTAGTGTGTGTTATTATAATTGTAGTGATTGTATTAATCTTACCATGGTAGTTTAATACTACCGGCGGTCTACTACTCACATTATTTACTTTCTTTCCATAACTTTTGCAAATTAAAAAAATTATAAGAGGTAAACTGAAAATAAATTAAGTGTTAGCTCGACTGATCAAGATTCTTAGGCAAAGCTTACAGATCATCGAATGATATTTGAGAGATAATCATATAAAATGTTTCGATTCTTGATCTAAGAAGACGTACAGATCTAAATCCAGAATTTATTAGTTATTCAAAAGAACTGAAGAAATAACTAGATTTGAACACGTAGTACACGGTGGGTATATAATTTTTATTATTATCTATATTTTATGTTATATTTATTTGTTAAATATTGGATGTTTTGTAATTAGAGGAATGTAACTAAATTTTTCTGTCATTTGTGCGGCTAAATATTTATATTAATTTTTAAACCCGTAATACACTTCATGACTATATATTTGTTATACTTAGTTTGTTTTTTATTTAGCGTTTGTGATTCTATTTTAATTTTTAATTATTATAACAAAAAATAAAGATCTAAATACATAATAAGTAATTTATACGCTCTGATGAAGTCATATTTTCCTAATGATTGAATTATTTTACACAATCGTAGTTAAATCAAATTGATTTTATATGTCAAATATCTAATGAATTGAGGATTTAACCAGTGCTAGCTCAAATTTAATGATATTTTATTAATTTCAACATGTCATTTTTATAACCCATCTACTATAGAATCACATTATATAGTATTTTAAACCTTTTTAATTCTACATATTTATAATATTTTAAAATTTTATTAAGTTTATATATATTAATTATAATATTTAAATAAATGTGAATTGAATTTCTTTCTTACGTTAAGAATCAAAGTTGCTTTGGAAAACAAAATAGTAATCAAATTGTTTTTTTTTTTTTTTTTTTTTTGTATTTGACTTTGCAAAATATTCATAGATAGAATATCTTCAAAACGCAATAGAAGGTGTGGTTAAATATATCATAGTTTCTGTTTCCATATGGATTGTTGTAATTTTCTTAGTTAGAATGGAATGTAAAATATTTAGGAAAAAAATTGAAGTAATGTTATTTTTGATTTTTTTTAAAGATTAACTTTGTAAATAAGTTTTTAAATAAATATAACTAAAATGGTAAAATACCAGATGTACTTCAAAAATGTTAATATTTAATATAGATTACACATAAAAAGTTTTGAACACAGAAATTACTGAAAGCATTTTATAACTAAGAAAGAAAAGAGTGTACAATTAACATTTAAACCCAAAAAAATAAGTAACAAACATTATGAAAAGGGTTCAGTCAAGCGCAGCTCTAGAATTGCATGCATCTACGTACGTCGATACCAAACGTTTTTGCAATGAAAGAATATGATATGAATCGCTAGAGTTCAGATATATGACAAAAATATGTAAACAGGTACGTATATACATATGTTTTTGCCCCAAATAAAAAAAGTACATAAATATGAATATATTTATATTGATATACAATCTAATTTACCAAGAGGTACTAACGCAGTAAATGTTTGGTGAATATCTCGAAAATACTGAACAATGGAATGGAAACATCAAACATGCATGTGTACCGCCAGCTCTTCCTATAAAGCACCTAAGCTCAGAATCAATTATCGATCCTCACCCAAGATATTGTAAAACCTGCATCTTATCTCCTATTACTTCCCTCTACAACTAAGCCGATGATACGAGGTTCACAATATTCTTATCACTGAGTCTCTTACTCAACTCGCCACATAGCTTTCACAAAAAATGCTCCAATAGAAACTGATGTCTCATCCGAGACTACTCTCTTATTCGTTGAAGAGTCTGCTCTAATATAATTTGCATTCGTAAAGGATGAAAATGTTGCTACCATTGTACAAACTTTACATTATGTCCTTGTGTGGTAACTTATTCTTACCCTTCTTAGTTTCTTTGCTTTGTGATATATCATGGTTTTTACGGTTTTTAGCCATGATATAAGTGTGCTTTTTGAGTCTTTTGATTTGTTTCTAGATTGTTTTTGAGTCTTTACAGGTTATTTAGGAAGTTGGCACGGATGGAGCAATATGGAATATTTTGGAGCATTTTACCGAAGGAAATCAAGTGTGGAGTCTAACAGAGACCGAGCATCGATCGACACCACACTAAAGGGCATCGATCGACACTCATGTCCACCCGAGAGAACAAGAAATTGGAAGTTTTACAATTTTGCCCAAAGTCTTCTGTAATTGCAACATAAGCCCTTGAACGTATTTTAGGGTGTATATATATTGTTTTTGGGTTTTAGATTAGGGAGAGTTATCATCTAGCAGTTTTTGGAGAGAAAGACTATTGAGAGCTTTTGGGAGAGATAGATCTGAATTCTTTGTAGAGAGAAGATTCTTGAACTCCCTCTTTTACTTTTGATATCTATTCATGTTATTCAGAATTATGATTTGTGCTTTATTTAACATGTCTGAGTAATTTGCTTGTTAGGTTTAGGGTTTTTCATAGGGTCTTTATGATTTATTAGATCTGAAATTTTTAGGGTTCTTAATCTTTTATGATCTTCATCCTTGGTTGTTCTTCACAATAGTTCTTGATTGATCACCTAGAATTATTATCTTAGGGAAATAAACTAATATGAGAATATGTTTGTTTTCCTGAATAAACCATTGATGAACAGAATTGTTTCTTACAAAGAGATTTGAATTTATGATTCTGTGAACTTATCTAAACCTGTTCTTAAAGCTGATTTTCAACTTAGAATTTTTACAAAGAGATTTGGATTTTCTGGTTTTAAATCTAGATATTATTTGCAGTGAGAACTGATTTAATTTACCTAAAGTTTAGAGTTCTAGATCTGATCTTTATTGCTTGAACCTTATTTAATTTATCTGATTTAATATTTCATAATTTCCTGAGGAATTCCCTAGGCTTAACTCTTTTGATTTTCTGAATTTACAACCCTTTATTTTAAATATTTGCTTTGTTTTTATTTTTAATTCAATTTGTCTTGTTTAGCATAATTTACAAAACTCTATAATCTATTGTGTTTGATCTTGAGTCTCTGTGCATTCGATCCCTAAGTACTGCAGTGATCTCTTAATTTGAGAGAGTAGCTCTAGGGTAAATTTGAGCATATCAAATTTTGGCGCCGTTGCCGGGGACTCTTTGATCTACCATTAGATTTGAGTTTTAGATTGTGTCTAAATTTTTCTTTTTATTTTCTACTTACACGTTTTTGTTTTTCTTCTCTTTGGTGTTTCAGGTGTATGCCTCCTAGACCTCACACAAGGAGCAATAAATCTGGTCCTACTGTGAATTTGTCAAACCAACAGTTAGGAAAACTTGAGCGTGTGAACAGAAAAGCAGCCAAATCTCTGAAGATGGTTAACACGATCATTCTGATGCGTGATGAGGCTGGTGTTTTGAGGGATCAAGAGGGCCACTTGCGCAATGAGCAGGGCCAAAAGCTTGATGCAGAAGGAAACGTGATTGCTGAACCCGTTGTCAACGAGCAGGCTGTTGTGAACCAGCAAGCTGGTGTCGTTGATGATCCAAATCCCGGTGTCGATCGACACCAACCAGGTGGCATCGATCGACACCCTCTTCCTGCAGACGGACGTGGAGCTGCCAACCACGCCCAAAACCCGGTTCGAAGACAGGAGCAGAACCGAGACCTTATCCGGACCATTGCTGATTACAACCGGGCTGATCTGGTGTATGAGAACCGGTCCGCTATTGTTCCTCCCCCTTTCCAGAGGAATGATTTTGAGCTGAAACCTGCATACTTTCAACTAGTTGGGCAGAGACCTTTTTCTGCTTTGCCCAATGAGAAGCCCTTGGACCACATTGAGCATTTTGAGGATCTGGTGACCAGCATCAAGGCTAATGGGGTGACTGAGGACTACATCTTCTGCAAACGTTTCCCTTACTCACTTGGAGGAGAAGCATCTCAATGGTTGAAACAGCTGCCAGCTGGATCATTGACAAGCTGGCGTGATGTCAAGGTGGTTTTCCTCAACCACTTCTATGATGATGCAATGTCAGATGAGTTGAGAATCAAGCTGTCTTCCTTCAAGCAGAGACCAGATGAAGCTTTCAAAGCAGCCTGGGTGAGATTCAAGGCTTACCAAAGGGACTGTCCACACCATGGTTTCTCAAGGGTTCAACTGCTAAGCATCTTTTTCAGAGGGTGTGACTGGGAGTATCAGTTGGCTTTAGATGCTGCAAGTCATGGAAATTTCAAGACAAGAATGCCAGAAGATGCTGAATTGTTGATTGAGAACTTAGCTGCCAGCAATAGTACTAAGAGAGCAGATGCTGAAAGGAAGAGAGTGCAAGGAGGATATGACTCCCACCAGTTGGCTTCTGTTAATGCTAAGTTGGATTCTGTGCATAATCTCCTTGTGGGTAAGAAATCTGTTCAGTTTGCTGCTGAAGTTGAGACATATGAGCCAAAATCTGATCAAGGAAATCATGAGGAAGAGGAGGTGAACTATGTCTATGGGAATCAGGGGCAAAGGTTTGGAAACCAGCAAGGTAGTAGGCCTTACAGTGGAAACAGCCAGCGCAGTAACTTTCAGGGTACCTCTTCTGGTTTCACACCCAAACCTGAATATCAGAAGCAGCAACAAAACAGTGGATTCACAAGGACCTATGGCAACAACTCATATCAGTCTCCACCTCCTAAGTCAGCTGAAACTAGTAAGATGGAAGCTATGCTTGAGCAGCTTTTGCAAGGCCAAGAGCAAATGACAGTGACTTTCAATGGGAAGCTGGATAATGTCTACACAGATCTTAATGGGAAGTTTGAAGCTTTGAACATCCATGTAAAGAAGCTAGAAAGCCAGGTTGCGCAGACTGCTGGGTCTGCAAAAAGGCAAGAAGGTTATCTCCCTTCAAAAACTGAATAAAATCCTAAACATTTTTGCAATGCAGTAACTTTGAGAAGTGGCAAACAACTTCATCCTATACCCCAGAAGAATAAAATTGATGATCTACAAGAGTTGATTAATATAGACGATGAAGAGGATGATTCTGCCGAGCCAGTATCGACCGACACACATGGGCATCGGTCGACACTGGGACAATGCGAAGTTTCGGACAAAAACCCAGAACGAAGCATCGATCGACACCAACCAGGTGGCATCGATCGACGCCAACCACGGACAGAAACTACGATTGTGAAATCTTCTACTCCAGTTGCAGAAAGAGTTTACACACCTAAGGTTCCATTCCCCAAGAATCCAAGGAAGTCTAAACAAGAGCTAGATGATGCCAAGTGCAAAGCCATGATAAATAAGCTTATTCTTGAGTTGCCTTTGGTTGATGCTGTTAAGACTTCTCCAATGCTTAGAAGGTATGTCAAGAGGATGGTAACCAAGGATTTTAATGCTGAGCAAGGAGTGATGATGATATCAGCCCAAGTCAGTGCCATCATTCAGAACAAAGTCCCAGAGAAACTTCCTGATCCAGGGAGCTTTGTTCTTGATTGCACTATCTTCACTGATAGATTTGCTAGATCTTTGTGTGATCTTGGTTCTAGTAACAACCTCATGCCAAGATCAGTAGCACTCAGCCTGGGAATGACAGACTTCCAGCCTACTAAGCTCACTCTCATCCTTGCTGACCGGTCCGTTCGTATTCCAGATGGTGTTCTTGAAGATGTTCCAATTAAGATTGGTGAGTGCCTAATACCTACTGATTTTGTGGTGTTAAAGTATGAGGAGGAACCCAAGGACCCTCTTATTCTGGGAAGATCATTCTTAGCTACTGCTGGAGCTATAATTGATGTCAAGAAGGGTCAGATTGGTCTCAACATTGGTGATTTACAAATGCGCTTTGACATGGAGAAGCTGGTTAAGAGGCCAACCATTGATGGCCAGACATTCTATGTAGACACATTGTCTAATCTGGCTGAAGATATATTTCAGGAGCTGCATCCTGAAGATCCTTTAGAGAGAGCACTGGTTGCTTCTGCTGAAGATGCTGAGCATTTAGATGACATTGCTGCTGGGTATGTCAAACTGCTTGATGCTAATGAACAAGTGAAGAAGCTGGTTGCACAAGTGGAATTGGTTAGTACTTCTTCACAAACTGAAAAGGTTTCTGATTGGAGTCCTGAGAAAGCTCCAAAGGTTGATCTCAAGCCACTTCCTGCAGGTCTAAGGTATGCATATCTAGGTGAGAACTCTTCTTACCCTGTTATTGTTAGTGCTTCCTTAAACAATGCAGAACTCACTTTACTGCTAAGCAAGCTGCGCAAGTTTCACAAAGCTCTTGACTATTCTCTTGATGATATTGCAGAAATCTCTCCAGACTTGTGTATGCATCGGATTCATCTTGAGGAAGGAGCTAAGACATCCATCGAGCATCAGAGGAGGCTGAATCCGAATCTGCAAGATGTTGTCAAGAAGGAGATCATGAAGCTGCTGAATGCTGGGATCATCTATCCAATATCTGACAGCAATTGGGTTAGTCCGGTACATGTTGTTCCTAAGAAGGGTGGTGTCACAGTGGTGAACAATGACAAGAATGAGCTGATCCCTACAAGGACAATTACTGGTCATCGGATGTGCATAGACTACAGGAAGCTGAATGATGCAACAAGGAAAGATCACTTCCCACTTCCTTTCATTGACCAGATGTTGGAGAGGTTAGCTAATCATCCATACTACTGCTTCTTGGATGGTTACTCAAGCTTTTTCCAGATTCCTATTCATCCTGATGATCAAGAGAAAACCACTTTCACTTGTCCCTATGGTACCTTTGCCTACCGCAGAATGCATTTTGGTCTCTGTAATGCTCCTGCGACATTTCAGAGATGCATGATGTCAATCTTCACTGACATGATCGAGGATTATATGGAGGTGTTCATGGATGATTTTTCAGTTTATGGATCTTCATTCAAAAGCTGTTTGGATAATCTCTGTAAGGTGCTAGCAAGGTGTGAGGAGAAGCATTTAGTGCTTAACTGGGAAAAATGTCATTTTATGGTTAGAGATGGCATAGTGCTTGGCCACAGGGTTTCAGAAGCTGGAATAGAAGTTGACCGCGCTAAAATAGAGGTGATGACAGGTCTTCAACCACCAGAGAATGTGAGGACAGTAAGAAGTTTTCTTGGGCATGCAGGGTTCTGTAGGCGTTTTATCAAAGACTTCAGCAAGATAGCAAGACCACTTTCTGCCTTGTTGTGCAAAGATGTCAAGTTCGAATTCACTGATGAATATCGCATAGCCTTTGAGAGGATTAAGCAGGAGCTTGTTAGTGCACCTATTGTTCAGCCACCAGATTGGGATCTTCCTTTTGAAGTAATGTGTGATGCTAGTGACTTTGCAGTAGGAGCAGTGCTGGGACAAAGAAAAGATAAGAAACTTCATGCAATCTACTATGCAAGCAGGACACTGGATGAGGCACAAAGAAATTATGCAACAACAGAGAAGGAGTTGTTGGCTGTAGTGTTTGCTTTTGAGAAGTTTAGATCTTATCTGGTTGGTTCAAAAGTCATTGTTCATACTGATCATGCTGCATTAAGATACTTGATGCAGAAGAAGGATGCTAAGCCTAGACTTTTGAGATGGATTCTTCTTCTACAAGAGTTTGACATTGAAGTGAGGGATAAGAAGGGGATAGAGAATGGTGTTGCTGATCATTTGTCCAGGATTAGGATTGATGATGATGTTCCAATTCGTGATTGTCTTCCTGAAGAGCATGTTTATTTTGTTGATACTGGGTTTCGGACTGTTGATTCCAAAGACTTGTATTCGGCTGCATGTGGTGTCGATCGACGCCACACCAGCATCGATCGACACCCTTTGTTCCCAGAAACAGATTGGTCGACTGATGGAGATTTAGCTGCTGTGGCTAGCTCCAATCAACCTTGGTATGCTGATATTGCCAATTACCTTGCTGCAGAGGTAGAACCTGATCAATTCACAGGATATCATAAGAAAAAGTTCTTGAGAGAGCTAAGGAGATATTATTAGGATGAGCCTTATCTGTATAAGCATTGCAGTGATGGTGTTTACAGGAGATGTCTAGCTGAGACAGAAGTGCATGATGTCCTTTTTCACTGTCATGGATCAGATTATGCTGGACACTTTGCTACTTTCAAAACAGTGTCTAAGGTCCTACAAGCTTTTGGTGGCCAACAATGTTCAAGGATACTAATGAGTTTGTCTCCAGATGTGATGCTTGTCAGCGGAAAGGTCAGATTAGTAGGAGGCATGAGATGCCACAAAACTTTATCCTTGAGGTCGAAGTTTTTGATTGCTGGGGCATTGACTTTATGGGACCATTCCCTTCCTCTTACAAGAATCAATACATCTTAGTAGCTGTTGATTATGTCTCCAAGTGGGTTGAAGCAATTGCAAGTCCGACTAATGATTCTGATGTGGTTCTTAAGCTGTTTAAGACCATCATCTTTCCGCGGTTTGGAGTTCCTCGAATTGTCATCAGTGATGGAGGTAAGCACTTCATCAACAAAGTGTTTGAGAGGCTGCTGAAGAAGTATGGTGTTCAACATAGAGTGGCTAGTCCATATCATCCCCAGACTAGTGGACAAGTAGAGGTTTCCAACAGGTAGATTAAGGAGATCCTAGAGAAAACAGTGGGTGTTACAAGGAAGGATTGGGCTATGAAGCTTGACGATGCACTTTGGGCATATAGAACTGCTTATAAAACACCACTTGGCACTACTCCTTTCCATCTGCTCTATGGGAAAGCCTATCATCTCCCAGTGGAGTTAGAGCACAAAGCAGCCTGGGCAGTTAAGTTGATGAATTTTGATTCCAAGACAGCTTCAGAGAGACGGTTAGTGCAGTTGAATGAGTTAGATGAGCTGAGATTTCATGCATTTGAAAATTCCAAGCTGTATAAGGAAAGGACCAAGGCTTATCATGATAAGAAGATCATTTCCAGACACTTTGAGCCAAATGACCAGATACTCCTTTACAATTCGCGCTTGAAACTGTTTCCTGGAAAGCTGCGTTCCCGCTGGTCTGGTCCTTTTACTGTTCAAGAAGTCAGACCATATGGAGCTATTGTGCTGTTGAACTCAAAAGGAGAGAAATTTACTGTTAATGGCCAAAGGGTGAAACACTATTGGGCAAAAGCTGAAATACCAGACGGACACATTGTGCGTTTAGATGATGCACCCTCTGCCTAATCCGCTGCCAAGTCAAGCTAATGACTAAAAACAAGCGCTGAGTGGGAGGCAACCCACTGGTAGGAGTTAATTAATTTTGAATTTTTTTAGGAATACTAACATACTAATTTCTGGTTTTGAGTTTTCATTGTTTCAGGAAAAGTTTTGATTATCAATGATCAGAGCTAGCATCGATCGATGCCGCCTTATATGGCATCGATCGACGTTGTTATGAACAGAGACGAGAAACCGGATGGGTCGGTTGATTTTGCTGGGTTAGAAACGTTATTGGGCTTATAATTTGACACTGGGCCAGACCGATAAAGGAAGCATCGACCGACACCAACACGATGGCATCGATCGATACCACTTAAACCAGAAACAAAAAGCTCAAAATCGCGACTTCATCTTCTTCCTCCTTTCACCCCCAATTCCGAACTCAACCCTAATTCCCTCATAACTCTCTCGATATAGCTCGGTTTTGGGTGATTCCAAGCTCCAATCCACTCGATTTTCTTTCCTCTACCTGGATCTAGTGTCAATTTCGTGTTTTAGAGTGATGGCATCCAACAAACGGAGTAGAAGGAACGATGGTGAAGCTTCTTCATCCGCCCGCCCAGTCTGTCAGTCCGGCCGCCGGCCACCTCCGAGACCTCCGGCGGATCTTCCCCAGCCTCCACGTCGTCCGGCTGCAGCTTCCCCCACTCCACCAACCCTCTCTCTTCCTTCTACCACTCCATCAAGATTCCCATGGCCAAAGGAAGAAGGTATACCAATTCCAACAGAGAGGGAATGGCCTATAAACAAGCTTCCTGAGCTTAGCAAGCCTGAATTCATCAATCGACCAGTGGGTGTTTGGGGAGATTATGAAACTATGCTTTACAATGCATGGTTGGGAGTTGAGATTGAGCCTACAAGGTTTGTTGATCCTGTCATTCTTCGTAAGCTGCAGATTCATGATGAGGTTTTGGATTTGATTGATAGGATGAATTTAGGAACGGTATGTACTAGGCAGTATGATTTGTATCCGGATTTAGTGCGACAGTTCATGGCATCAGTTAGGATTACTTACAGAAATGAGCAGGCACCGGATGCGTTTGGGGGTGAATTGCATTTCTTCATCAACGGAATACATTATGATATCGATTTTGCTCATTTGTGTGATGTGTTTCGTTGGATTCGTTTTTATCAAGACGTTGCCTTGCCCAAGCATTATGAGGATCTCTCCTTTGTGGTCCTACATAGGACTTGGTGAGTATAACTCCAAGAGGATGCTTCAATCAGAGGTCCGCCATCCTGTACTCCGGTATGTTCTTAGAGCTGTTGCTACTACTTTGCAGTGTAAGATGGAACCTAACAAGATGAGAGCAGCAGAGCTTTATCTTCTGTACAAGGAGTTTACACCATGACCCCTTCTTTGGTTCCTGCTGACAGTCGCGACCCTCTGAGCCTCAACCTTGGGGCTATTTTCGCACACCACTTGGTTGCCCTGCAGACCAAGCCATTTCTGGGTACTGGAGCCAAGAGAGAGGCTGTGGGAGCCTTATTACTGCTATTCTTCAGTACATGAAGATTCCTCTGACTGGTTATAGTGTTGTCACTAGGAGACAGCTTATGGATGAGCAGTACTTGAGGAGTGCACACTGGTTGAAACCAGGTTTATTATGGCGGTTTACTGATGAGACCGGAGAGCACTTTGTTCGCCTTCCGCGACCTGATCTTACCACTATTGGTACTGATCCTGAGCAGTTGCGTTTTCGCCCTTCACCAGCTGACTATGCTGCTTATGCTCCTTCCCGTCGCCATCGCACTTCGCGGACTACTTCTGCTGCTGCTGACCCTGCTGGGGGTTTTGAGACTGGTTCTTCTTCCGGGACTGCAGCATTTGAGTTTCCAGAGCCACCGCAGGATCCCGCTATTATGGACCAGGGAGCTCATCAGACTTATGTGGTTTCTGCTTTGCGTGCCATCTGGAATGGCATGGCTAGACTTTCTCAGTGCGGCTGCATTCGTCCTACCAGGCGTACTAGGCGTCGGTCCCCTTCGCCATCTTCACCGTCTGCTGATCCTGCTTCTGATGAGGATACTGGTGATGATGATGTTTCTGCTACATTCTAGTTTCTGATCACGATTCTCTTTATCTTTTTCCTTTTTCTGATTGAGTCATTTTTCTTTTTGTTTGAGTCAGTTTGTGTTTGGAAGTTGTTTGGATTTCTGAACTATCTATCATGTTGCTTTTAACCCGTGTTTGTGTTTGAGTGCTTCTTAACAGAATTAACATCTACGGATTGATCCTCACACACACAACTAACTGCAACTCACAAGTTTTCTGCCATTCACCATTCGCCGAAGGCGTCGATCGACGCCGCCTTTCATGGCATCGATCGACGCCGTTTGGGTAATCCGGACATCAGTTCATTTTTCCATTCAATTTTTTTTCCAACACAATTTTTGTTTCCTAACTTTTCCCTTGCTTGATAACACTGGGGACAGTGTTGTTTAAGTCTGGGGGAGGTTACTACTAATTACTAACTTGGTTTTTGTGTCTTGTGTCAAAACCGTATTTTTGTTTTTATTGAGTCAAATTTTTCAAAACTTACTGTTGAATTATGATCTCTAACTAATGGTTCTTGTTCTTTGGCTAACACTCTAATGGATTTTGACTAAGCTTGACCTCAGAACTGAAGTGTGAAAAGACTATGAGCTGTATCAACAATCCTGAAAGCCCTTATTCAAAGGATATCTAGTTCAACCAATGATGTCTCGACTTCTATCAAGATTTTTAACCTGACTTAATCGCTTACTTTGGGGTAGGAAATCAGTGGACTAGACTTCTTTTTCAGGCCATACAAGACAGTGCAAATTTTCAAAGTATGTCTCCCCTCTCTCTTCCCTTTATTCAGAATTAAAAAAAAAAGAAGAAGAAAGATAGAAATAAAAGATGAGATGATTTTGATCAGTTTAGAGAGGTAGGTAAATTATCAGTGACCTCATTTTTCTACTCTTGAGTCAAATGATCACACAAAGCTTGGAAGCGAGGGGTAGGTAAATTACCGATGACCCCGGTATTCGCTTACACCTTTGCTAAAGTTTAAGAAGAAAAAAAAAAAGAATGTGAGAAAAGAGAGAGGAAAGGAGATGTAAGAAGTATGTCTTGGCCTGAAGAGAATCCATATGCCACTGTTTGAATACCACAAGGTAAGAACTCACCTGTACTTGCTTTAATTTATGAAATGAGATGGCAATGGTGAGACTAGAGATTCCAGAGGATTGTGGGGTTTGAGTAAGGAATGTTGATGCTTTTCAATTGACAAAGTATATGAAGTAAGTTCTTGAGGATCAAGGTGATGAAGAGTGCAATGTTCAGTTACCAGCAGTTGAGTGAATTCTATGTTTTCAAACCTCTTTCACAGTTCTAAGTTTCTGTTTTGCTTGAGGGCAAGCAAAGGCTAAGTCTGGGGGAGTTGATATATCATGGTTTTTACGGTTTTTAGCCATGATATAAGTGTGCTTTTTGAGTCTTTTGATTTGTTTCTAGGTTGTTTTTGAGTCTTTACAAATTATTTAGGAAGTTGGCACGGATGGAGCAATATGGAACATTTTGGAGCATTTTACCGAAGGAAATCAAGTGTGGAGTCTAACAGAGACCGAGCATCGATCGACACCACACTAAAGGGCATCGATCGACACTCATGTCCACCCGAGAGAACAAGAAATTGGAAGTTTTACAATTTTGCCCAAAGTCTTCTGTAATTGCAACATAAGCCCCTGAACGTATTTTAGGGTGTATATATATTGTTTTTGGGTTTTAGATTAGGGAGAGTTATCATCTAGCAGTTTTTGGAGAGAAAGACTATTGAGAGCTTTTGGGAGAGATAGATCTGAATTCTTTGTAGAGAGAAGATTCTTGAACTCCCTCTTTTACTTTTGATATCTATTCATGTTATTCAGAATTATGACTTGTGCTTTATTTAACATGTTTGAGTAATTTGCTTGTTAGGTTTAGGGTTTTTCATAGGGTCTTTATGATTTATTAGATCTGAAATTTTTAGGGTTCTTAATCTTTTATGATCTTCATCCTTGGTTGTTCTTCACAATAGTTCTTGATTGATCACCTAGAATTATTATCTTAGGGAAATAAACTAATATGAGAATATGTTTGTTTTCCTGAATAAACCATTGATGAACAGAATTGTTTCTTACAAAGAGATTTGAATTTATGATTCTGTGAACTTATCTAAACCTGTTCTTAAAGCTGATTTTCAACTTAGAATTTTTACAAAGAGATTTGGATTTTCTGGTTTTAAATCTAGATATTATTTGCAGTGAGAACTGATTTAATTTACCTAAAGTTTAGAGTTCTAGATCTGATCTTTATTGCTTGAACCTTATTTAATTTATCTGATTTAATATTTCATAATTTCCTGAGGAATTCCCTAGGCTTAACTCTTTTGATTTTCTGAATTTACAACCCTTTATTTTAAATATTTGCTTTGTTTTTATTTTTAATTCAATTTGTCTTGTTTAGCATAATTTACAAAACTCTATAATCTATTGTGTTTGATCTTGAGTCTCTGTGGATTCGATCCCTAAGTACTGCAGTGATCTCTTAATTTGAGAAAGTAGCTCTAGGGTAAATTTGAGCATATCACTTTGGAAGCTCTCAAACATGTGTCAGATAAGTTAGTTGTGGCCCTGTGGGCATACTGGAGAATGAAAAAGTAGATGATGAGGATGCTAAAAATTAATAGAATAGGGGTAAGAGAGTCATCTTTGGATCCAGAAACCATGCATGACAAGAAAGAATTTGGCTCGAGGTCCCGTGTGGAAAGGCCTCTAAAACTAACCCAAAAAAATCCAAGACCAATAGATTACAGTTGGAGGGCGAGGAAAACGTGTAGAATAGGTCGTGGACTTTTCAACTAGTAACGTCCCTAGAGAGTAGAGAATATACAATCGTCTTTCTCCTTTCTCTTACTCGACCATGTTTGTTAGTTTTTAAATGACTAGATTAAGCTCTTGTTAATAAGTATCATACGATATGATTTAAATGGCATAGCTTGCTTCGTCGGATTTGGAAGATTTTTCCGATGACAAAAGTTCGCCGGAATTACAATTGTAATGGTTACTTGCTTAACCTTTTATGACAAAGAAAAAAATAAAAGATAGTATAATTTGCCCAATTTCTTTCTAGACATTTTTCCTTCTAAAGTTAAAATAAAATCACCAAAAAATTACTAAAAATTTATTGGTTTCCTCTTTTCAACAAACATTAGTCGTTAACTAATTGTCAAAATGAAAAATATTTCCCATGATACATATCGAAACTAATTACTAGTTTACAATACCACCCACTTGCTTACTCTGTCGCGTTATGTGAGTTATTTAATTTTCAGTCGTTGTTGCTATGTCGTATGCATATTTTACAAACATACTGGAGATTACTAGTATAATACAAATATAAACTTGGTTACTTATGACTTAAATGGAGTAGACAACTTGTAGTTGTACTATATTATCTATCTAATCGTTATTATAACATTTATGTACACTTGATCGATACATTTTACCAAAGAATCGTGTCCGATATTCATAATATCTTTATAAATCTTTCCGTCGATCGAGTGGCTTACATAGCGTCACCGTCAATCGCGTACAATAACTATCTTCGGTACAAAATCTATATATAACAGTAAATCTATTTTTGGGGTCAACTTTAATCTAACGGATGAGATTGTTTCTATTATCCTATCTAATGGTTTAAAATTATTAATTATTCCCAACAGTTGCAAGTTTTTTTTCCAATAATCGTACTTTTTCTTCGTATCCCCATTTCTTAAAAATCGAACCTATTAAACCCTTTGTAAACGATCTCAAAGTTGCAATGTTTCGCTCCAACAATTGTGTTTCTTCGTTGCACCCCCAGCTTTCCATGTTGGCACCCGTTAGTTTTCACACTCTTTTGTTTTACACCTCTTTGTTTATATAAAATTGCAATGTTTTGATCCAACAATTGTGTTTCTTCGTCGTACCCTAGCTTTCAATGGTTACACTTGTTAGTTTTCGCACCTTTTTGTTTCACCTTTTTGTTTCACACCACTTTGTTTTCACACTCTTTGTTTTTATATATATACAGATTTTTATGGACTTTGAAAAGAGTTTTTGTTCTGTAAGTATGATTAATGATCTCACTCTTTGTGAATGATCTCAAAAGTTGCAAAGTTTTGGTCCAAAAATTGTGTTTCTTCATTGCACCTCCAGTTTTCTATGTTGGCACTCGTTAGTTTTCACACCCTTTTGTTTTACACCTCTTTGTTTATATAAAGTTACAATGCTTTGATCCAACAATTGTGTTTCTTCGTCGTACCCCTAGCTTTCAATGGTTGCACTTATTGGTTTTCGCACATTTTTGTTTCACACATTTTTGTTTCACACCTCTTTATATATATATATATATATATACAGATTTTTATGGACTTTGAAAAGAGTTTTTGTTCTTTGAGTATTAGTAATGATCTCACCCTTTGTTAATGATCTCAAAGTTGCAAAGTTTTGGTCCAACAATTGTGTTTCTTCGTTGCACCCCCAACTTTCCATGTTGGCACCCGTTAGTTTTCACACCCTTTTGTTTTACACTTCTTTGTTTATATAAAGTTGCAATGTTTTGATCCAACAATTATGTTTCCTTGTTTTACCTCTAGCTTTCAATGGTTGCACTTGTTAGTTTTCGCACGTTTTTGTTTCACACATTTTGTTTCACACCTCTTTGTTTTCACACTCTTTGTTTTTATATACATACATATTTTTATGGACTTTGAAAAGAGTTTTTGTTCTTTAAGTATGATTAATGATCTCACCCTTTGTAATGATCTCAAAAGTTGCAAAGTTTCGGTCCAAAAATTGTGTTTCTTCGTTGCACCTCCAGCTTTCTATGTTGGCACCCGTTAGTTTCACACCCTTTTGTTTTACACCTCTTTGTTTATATAAAGTTGCAATATTTTGATCCAACAATTGTGATTCTTCGTCTTACCCCTAGCTTTCAATGGTTGCATTTGTTAGTTTCCGCACCTTTGTTTCATACCTCTTTGTTTTCACGCCTTTTTGTTTTTATATATATACAGATTTTTATAGATTTTGAAAAGAGTTTTTGTTATTTAAGTATTACTAATGATCTCACCCTTTGTTAATGATCTCAAAAGTTTCAAAGACTCTATCCAACAATTGTGTTTTTTCGTTGCACCCCCAACTTTCCATGTAGGCACCTGTTAGTTTTCAAACTTTTTTGTTTTACACCTCTTTGTTTATATAAAGTTGCAATGTTTTGATCCAACAATTGTGTTTCTTCGTCGTATCCCTTGATTTCAATGTTTGCACTTGTTAGTTTTTGCATCTTTTTGTTTCACATATTTTTGTTTCACACGTCTTTATTTTCATATTTTTGCATCTCTTCGTCGTACCCCATCTTTCAAAAATTGCACCTATTAATTTTTTCACATTTTTTTCACACCTCTATGCTTTACTCCTTTATATTTTACACCTCTTTGTTTATTATATATAAACTTTAATGGAATACAAAAACAAGTTTCGAATTTATTATTTTCTGAGTATTTTTTAAACTTACAAGTTAATAAATAAAATCATAGATTTATATGTTTATATATTATAGCAAACTCACTTTTAGGGGTCAAGTTAATAAAAATTATTTTTATTATCTCA
The DNA here is from genome assembly GCA_024034495.1 of Camelina laxa. NCBI lineage: Eukaryota > Viridiplantae > Streptophyta > Magnoliopsida > Brassicales > Brassicaceae > Camelina > Camelina laxa. The sequence goes on along the minus strand of CM043882.1, from coordinate 16,536,061 downwards.
TCTAACTGTTTAGATTTCTTAATGATCCTAAAAGTTGCACTATTTTGATCCAACAATTGTGTTTCTTTGTCATACTCCCAGCTTTCAATGTTCACATTTGTTAGTTTTCGCACATTTTTGTTTCACACCTCTTTGTTTATATATATTTATATTTTTATGGGTCCTGAAAAGAGTTTTTGTTATTTAACTATTGTTTAATATCTTCAAATTTAAAAATTATGAGTATTATTTTCTTTCAATTTATTAATCAACATTAATTCACTCATCTTTGTTAAAAAAGTTGGATTGTCTTATTTATTGATTTATTCATCTAAATTTTGTTTGGTGTCGTTTTTTATCTAACTGTATTGATCATCTCCTTCAAGTATTAATTTAGGTAATTAATTGTGATTTCTATTTTTTTCCTAGAATTATATTTTTAGTCAATTTGGTTGGTTGCACTTGCAGGTATGAGCTCTTTCAACCTGATTCTCTTATTATTTTTTTTTTTAAAAAAATTGATAGAATAATGATTTAAATTTTATTTTATGTTAATATCTTTCAAAATTGATTATATGAGTATGATTCAGTAAATTTAGATTTATATATCTTTAACATTATTCTCTTATCGTCACTGAATTGATTTTTCATTTTTATATATATAACAAATATTTTATTCAGCTAATTTGGTTAATTCATCTTAGTCATTATTTATAACTTTTATATTATACAGTTAAAAAATTACCAAAACATTTTCACTTGAAATGATTAACATTAAAATGTTAATCATTTCAAGTTTTCACTTTCCCGAGTTACCGCACCGACATCCTAGTATAGTTTAAAAGAATTTTAAGTTATAGTAGTAAAATTGTGATAGCTATTGAACAAAAGAAAATATGATAGTTTTTTAGTTTTTTTGCTAACTTTTAGACTTTTTTTTTGTTCTTAATAATGTTTTTTTTTAAATTATTGAGCAATACATTTATGATTTTGACAACGAAAATCTGTCCTTTGACCTTTGGTTGATTTAATAAGAAGTTCCTTGTTTCTCCTCAATTTTCTAAAGCATTCGTTATACATAACAAAAGCAAGATCCAAACTAAGTACTAACACTTTCTTTTCTTCCTCTTCTGACTCAATTATATAAAAACCTTTATGCGGGCACTGTAATAAACAAAGGAGTTTATATGGACAACGCGATAAGTGGATCAATCAAGGCACGTTTGTTGACTTCGGAACGCGTAAGATAAGCGGGACAAGTAAGTACATATCAAATTATCAATACAATAATAAGATAACCACTTGGTCCTATTATGTAGTCATATCTACCGATCCTTACTTTATTATCCAGCAGACCGTACAGATCATTCATTCAAAACTAAGTAGTTGGTAATATCGATCTCTTTCGGTCGCAAGCTGACGCTGTTTCTCTTCTTTTCTAATCACTCATATTTTCAACTTTAAGTATATGTAGAACAATAAGATTACCAAAGCTTCGTCTTTTGCAGACTTGCTATGTAGAATACGGTATACGCTGACAATATAATAATGGGTAAAAAGACCAAACAAATAGAAATTGATTGGTTGAACTTTCTGTCTTTGCTGATTAGAATCGTTAACTCCCAAATCTACTAAGAGGTCATGGGGCACTCAAGAGAACTGGATCAGTCTGGTTAGCCAAAATCTGGTCATCGATGATCATTTTTAACCATATATTTCTCAATAGCCGGAATACTAAGGGTTTGAATGGTAATTGCGGTCAGGGCGGCCAAATCCATATACGGTCTGGACCGCTCCATTTTTAAGGCGGACTACAGACCACTACGGATCAACTCTATTTGTCTGCAAAAACGGTCCGTATTTGGTACGCTGCGGTCTTGTCTCTGCTTTATTTGGACCGCACCACTGCGGACTATATTTACTGAATGGTAAATAAAAAACGGTTCAGTCCGCAAAGGGATTTGGCCGCCCCAACTGCTGCAACCATTCACACCCTAAGTGAATGTTAGTATGTTTTATCAGAGGCGGCTACTACAGTTTTGTTCTTGTACTTACTGGCAAGTTCAAAAGATTTAGTCAATGGCTAATTCACTATCCTGAGGAAAAGATGGAGGGCTTAGTCTATCTGTCAATCTTTGTTGGGCTTTGTGGCCTCGTTCTTTACTGTGGTTGTTCTCCAGTATGTAACTCTTGTCTTCCTTTCACGAACCATAGTACTCGTAATCTGACCTTATCTATTCCTCATCCACTTATCCAACACTTCTCAAAGTATCAATTTCGTTTAAATTGGATCATCTTTATTCAACCAGATATTATTTTAATATTGATAAAATTGATAAATTTTAGTATGTTGGTGTCAATTGATCGGTCAGGTCCATGAAACATTTGTTTGTTGAGAAAATGGAGGTGGCGTGGCTGAGGAATTTAACTGTGAAGCCGTCGTAAATTTATGTGTGGGTACTTTGAGTAAGGCAGCAGGGTGTCACGGCGGATTCATCATAGCTTGCAGGTATCCATGCCTATGTGATCTGAAATTCGTGAATCAAGAATATGTTTTAGTGTTGGTTCATAGCTTAGGACCTCTGCTTTTCCTTTTTGTTCGATCACAAAACTTGTTGGTAGTGTGAAAAGTGATGCGTGTTTCTATCATTTTTAATCAAAAGAGATAATTTTAGCAACAAAACTTCATAATGGTCATATAGCAGAACTTAATATTTCATATCAAAGATGGACAATCAAAACAACTTTACTAAAAAAAGCCAACAAGTATTTCTCTCCCATTCATAAACGATTCTTTGAGCTATTATTTGAGTTTGTACCAAGCTCCCTGGAGAACAAAGACTATTAATATTTATAAAAAAAAAAATCAAATTAAAAGACTCAAAATTACAACCCACCGTTAGAGGGAAAATTTTTAATTAGGATTCCCAAAATTCTTATTCTACTAAAAGTACATAATATAGTAATTAAAAATTTAAGAGCTCCAAAAATATAAACCCCCCATTGTGGATTGGCACTATGATTCAGGAACAAACAAAAATTATAGAGAAATTTGTTGCAACCTTATAGATTCCAAACTCGCTTTCGTGTACTCACTTAAAACACAATATTAATACTCTAGAATTATCATTTCCAGTTTGTTTCGATGTACGCATAGGCTAAGTTTTGATGTTCAACTTTGAAGACTGAAATTACTGCAACGATGTTGACACTTAAAATTGGAGAAGTAAAACATAACATAGTAGGAAACCTAAATCAGGGAGAAGAATACACACGTGAATTCGAAGAGTAATAAAGAAATAACGACATAGTGCTAGAGTCCTGAATATCAAAATTGCGTTTCGATTTTTGAATTTCGTAAGGTAAGTAGTGTAAGAAATGAATGCTTGATATTTCATTAGTCTTGTACATTGTGATATTTATACATGAAGGTAGAGAAGACACTAGGTTAAGCTAATTACAGACACTTCCTAAAACAGTATCAATCAAATATTATGCTTTAAGTGGGAATCATGGTCATATCTCTAACATCCTCCCTCAAGAGGGAGGGGCTCTAGCGACTCCGATCTTGTCTCGTAAACAAAGAAACCGTGCACGTGGAAGAGGTTTGGTGAGGGCATCGGCGAGTTGGTCATGTGTGTTGACATGAGCTACTCGCAAGGCACCGGTTTGAACCTGGCCGCGGACAAAGTGATAGTCGATCGCAATGTGTTTCATGCGTGAGTGAAACATTGGATTAGCACAAAGGAAGGTAGCTCCAACATTGTCGCAGTAAACAACCGGTGGTCGAGGAAGTGGGAGGCCTAGTTCGGTGAGGAGATTGCAAATCCAGCTGAGCTCAGACGCAACGTTTGCAACAGCTCTGTATTCCGCTTCAGTAGACGACCGCGCCACTCCCTTTTGTTTCTTTGCTGACCACGAAATAGGGTGACTACCAAGATAGATGATGTAAGCGTTTGTGGAGACATAGTCTACCGAGTCACCAGCCCAGTCAGCGTCAGAAAATGCATGAAGACTGAGTTTGTTCGATGCAGAGAAGAAGATACCGTGAGTCGGTGTACCCGCCAAGTACCGTAAGATGCATTTAGCCGCTTGCCAATGAGCGTCAGTTGGTTTATGCATGAACTGAGATAATCGATTAACCGCAAAAGCAATGTCCAAACGAGTGAAAGCAAGGTACTGGAGGCTGCCTACTAATTGTCGATACTTGGTTGGATCAGAGAGAGGCAAACCAGTGGCTATTGTGATCTTCGGTGATGAAGCCATGGGAGTTGTGACAGGCTTTGCATTCGACATATCATATCGATGAAGAAGATCAAGAATATACTTTCTCTGCGAGAGATGGAGACCGGCAGATGTACGATGATCTTCGATTCCAAGAAAATAATCGAGGTCCTCCGCATCTTTAACTGAAAAACGTTCAGCCAAGAGGTGAAGAATGTGACTGATACTCTGTTTGCTGTTGCCAGTGATGATGATATCATCCACATAAACCAAGATATAGACAAAGGATGTTCCCACTTTTAACACAAAGAGAGAAGTATCAGCGAGTGAGTTTGTGAATCCAATTTCAACCAGAAAGTTGCGAAGTTCAGTGTACCAGGCCCTTGGGGCTTGCTTCAAGCCATATATGGCTTTGTGTAGTCGACATACATGTGTGGGATTATCCTTATCAAGGAAACCCGAAGGCTGCTCCATGTAAACTTCATCCTTAAGCGTTCCTTGTAAAAATGCGTTATTGACATCAAGCTGTTGAATGGACCACGAGTTTGAAACAGCAACATCATGCACGAGACGCAGTGTGGTTGACTTGATTACTGGACTAAATGTGTCTGTGTAATCGGCACCATACTGTTGATTGTATCCCTTTGCAACAAGCCTCGCTTTACATCTGTCAAGAGAACCGTTAGGTTGAAATTTGTTTTTGTAAATCCACTTACATCCCACAACGTTATAATGAGGTTGTTGAGGAACGAGAGTGAGGGTTTGATTGCGTGCGAAGGCATCGATTTCAGTAGACATCGCGCCACGCCACCGTTTGTCTTTGAGAGCCTGTTTCAGTGTTTGAGGTTCAGCCGGGATGACGCGAGAGAGTCCAGCGGCGTAATTGTACTTTGGGTTCGGCTTGCTGATGTTGTTTCTCTGACGAGTCACCATGGGATGAGAGGTCGGCGGTGGTACCGGTGGTGGAATTGGAGCAGGTGAAGACGGCTGTCGTATTGAGGAGGCCGATGAAGTTACGTTATCAGACGAGAGTGATACTGGGCTTTTGGAAGGAGTGACTTCGTGGGCCGAGGTTGGGCCTGAGGAAGAGTTCGAACTGATCCCATTAGGATTAACAGGCTGTGTGACTGAGGAGGTTCTGTGTCGCGATGACCGAGCAGAGTCCATCTCATCCGAGGCTTCGTTCCGGTGAGAATCAGAGTGCGGGGATCCAGGCAGGGGAGACGATACGAGTGGCGGCGGAGATGGAGGAGGGCATGGTGATGGAGAAGGAGGAAGTGATATGGTGGTTGCTAACGGGAACGACGAGAATGACAAGAAATCGAGATCGGGTGAAGGAGATGGAGGCTGTGCGGATTTGAATGGGAAGACATGTTCATCAAATCGGACATGTCTGGAGGTGTATATGCGGCCTGAATTCGGTTGGAGACAAAAATATGCGCTTTGGGTTGGAGAGTAGCCAAGAAAAACACATGGGGTGGACCGATCCTCAAGCTTGTTATTATTGTAAGGCCGAAGCCAAGGAAAACACAGGCATCCAAAGACCCTGAGCTTTGTGTAATTCGGGGCAGTGCCGAACAGTTTTTGGAATGGGGACGACATCTTGATGATTGAAGTCGGAAGACGGTTAATGAGGTATGTCGCGGCGGCAAAGGCGTAGGACCAGTAGGACTTCGGCATTCCGGCATGAGTAAGTAATGTGAGGCCGGTTTCTACAACATGGCGATGCTTTCGTTCGGAAATGCCGTTGTGCTCAGGCGTGTGAGGTGGTGAAGTGAGATGTGAGATTCCTGCGGTTGAGAGGAAGGAGCGTAGTGCGACAAACTCGCCACCATTGTCAGAATATAATGTACCAATGGTGGTTGAGAATCGGTTTTCCACAAGTGCTTTGAATGCGGCGAAGGTGACTCGAACATCAGACTTTTGTTTTAGGGGATAAAGCCAAGTGTAGCTAGAGTAGTGGTCTACAAGAACTAGGTAATACTTGTAGTTGTCGACAGAGATGATGGGAGAACTCCAGAGATCAGTGAATACGTATTCAAGGGGACGGGTTGAAACGATTGAGGTTTGAGAGAAAGGGAGTTTATGAGTTTTATTAATAGCACAATCAGAACATAGTGTGTTTGATGGTACATTTTTATTGCTAGGTAAGGAAGAAAAAAGGAAATAAGATGTTTGGTGATGGGTAAAGCAGGGTGGCCAAGACGGTGGTGCCAGTCAGTTAAGGTAAGTGGAGGAGCGGTGGAAGCAAAGAAGGCAGTAAGGATGGAGGAAGAAGCTGGCCACTCGTATAAACCGTCTCTAGTCCTGCCTTGGAGTAATTGGACCCTCGAGCTGAGATCCTTCACCTGAAAGTAAGCAGGATAAAAATGAACTGAGACTTGATTGTCGTGACATAAACGATATACTGAAATCAAATTTTTCTTGATGTGTGGAACGCATAGGACATTATGCAAAGACAAATTTCATGGGTGGCAAGGAAGAGAGGCAGAACCAGTGTTACTGATGGCTAAGCCGAAACCATCACCAATAAGAACCGCATCATCACCATGATAAGGTTGATGAACCGAGAGATTGTTAAGGTCACTCGTCAGATGGTGTGTTGCTCCACTGTCCATGACCCACGGAGTTGCTGAATTGAGAGAGGCGGTGGCAAAGTTGGCACGAGGTTGCCAAGGACGAAACGGTGAAGGGAGCAAGCCGTTGGACGACCCTGGTTGGAATTGATGGAGTTGAGTACAGCGTTTGGCGCTGTGACCAAACACGCCACATAGTTGACACTTACCCTGATAGCCTCGAGAGAGTCGGTTGTCATTGCGGGAGGATTGGTACTGAGACTGGGTTGTTGTTCCAGTGCTGGTTGTTACGCTGGGATTGCTTGTTTGGAAAGGAACGTTGGCGCGATGTGGCAACATTGGCAGAGGCAGGCACCAGAGACGGAGCAGAGGATGCAGTGATAAGAAGTTTGGCCTCTCGAGTAAGAAGTTTCTCATGAATTTCAGTGATGGAGGGTGGGGTTTCACGACCTTCGATCTGCTCAATAACAGACTTGTAATCATCGGATAAGCCAGTGAGGATGTGATCGATCTGCTCTTCATGTTCAAGCGGTTTACCAAGAAGTGCGAGCTGATCAAAGCGGGTGACAAGACCTTTCATATATTCGTCAACGGTCTTCGTACCTTTGGAAAATTGTTTGAGTTGGAGACGAAGTTGCTGGATGTGTCCCCAACTGGGATTTGCGTAAGTGGCGGCGAGCTTTTTCCACATCTCAGCGGCAGTGGTGGTCTTGGAGACGACGGACTGAATAGAAGGAGAGAGAGTACCAAGGAATCCACTATAGATTAGTTTATCCTGGCAGCGCCATGTTGCAAAGGCTGGGTTCGGGCGAGACTGGCCATCAGTTGTGAGAGTGGAGTCGGGAGCAGGCTTGGTGCCATCGACATGACCGGCGAGATCGTGACCATCAAGGAGAGAGTGTACTTGAAGACTCCAAGTGATGAAGTTGTGAGAGGTGAGTTTTGTGACATTCACCATATTGATGTTAAGAAGGTTGATCTGTGTCAACAACGTCAAGAGTAGCCATGATGATGGACGGCTGAGAACTGAAGAAAGCGAGAGAGAAGAAAGAAAGAAGAAGGAGGCAGCCGAAAAAAAATTTTGGGTATCGATTGCTCTGATACCATGTAAGAAATGAATGCTTGATATTTCATTAGTCTTGTACATTGTGATATTTATACATGAAGGTAGAGAAGACACTAGATTAAGCTAATTACAGACACTTCCTAAAATAGTATCAATCAAATATTATGCTTTAAATGAGAATCATGGTCATATCTCTAACAAGTAGCCCATAATCAGCAGGATTGACTTTAGGGAAATATTCCAGAATAATCAATTAAAATATATATATATATAAAGATCATTATACAAAAAATATAACACTATTCATATATATATATATATAAAATAACTTTTAGAACTATAAAAAGATAATTCTAATCTTATATATAAGAAACAAAATTTTAAAAATAAAGAAAGATAATTACAAGAAAAATATAACATTTAATATAATACCAAAATTTTTGGAAATTATATTATAAACTATTTATTCTAATAGACAAAGAATTGTAAATACTCATTTCTGTATAAACAAATAGACTAAGTCATATGTTCTCACTAAACAAAATAATTTCATCAAAAACATCACCATTACTTCAACTTTGTTCTATTGTAAATGATTTATTTATTTATTTATATGTTGTTCTTATGAGGATTTATGCTTATATGTTTACAAATGATTGATAACTCACAGTTTCATACTCTCTATTTTGTAAAAATTGTCATTCCAATATATATCATACAAATTAAGAGAATTATTTTAATTTCCGCTTGACCCTGTACACATAAATAAAAAAGGAAATCTTTTTTAAGGAATTGTACTTTAAAAAAATTGTTAAAAGAAAATATAAAATAGAAAGTAGCATTCTAGGCTAATTTATTTAGCTCTCGCTTATCAGTTGGGTTACTTGAAACCCTTGATTTTCAATTCTCAAAAGACGGTAATTTTGTTGGACGAACCGATGGGTAAGAAAGAACGTCTAAACCTGAAAGATAATGCAAAAGCCAAAGGTCTTCAAAAGCTTCGATGGTATTGTCAGATGTGTCAGAAACAATGCCGAGACGAGAACGGATTCAAGTGTCATTGTATGAGCGAATCTCACCAGAGGCAGATGCAAGTCTTTGGGCAAAATCCAACTCCTGTCGTCGATGGTTACTAATTCGAGCAGACGTTTCTCGATCTGATGCCTCGTATCGCCGCCACTGCTGTCTACAATGAGTATATTAACGATAGAAATCATGTTCATATGAATTCCACCAAGTGGGCGACATTGACTGAGTTCATCAAGTATCTTGGAAAGACGGGTAAGTGTAAGGTTGTAGAGACTTCTAAAGGTTGGTTCATTACTTATATTGATAGAGACTCAGAGACTATGTTTAAGGAGAGGTTAAAGAACATGAGACTTACGAGTGATTTAGGTGAGGAGGAGAAACAAGAGAGGGAGATTTAGAAGCAGATTGAGAGAGCTGCTGCGAAATCGAATGCTGGAGGAGGTGAAGGTGAAACCAGTGGTAAAGATGATGAGAAGAAGAAAGATGAAGAGGAATGGAGTTAAGGTTGGGTTTTCTCTTGACAAACAGGTTGCTACGAGTAAAGAGAAAGTGAAAACGTGTTTGAGGATGAAGAGAATGAGAGAGGGGGAAAGAGGAAGAGAAGCGGGGACTCGTTGGAGAGGATAAATCGTAAAGATGACTGGTTGTTCGAAGGAATCATTGTGAAGGTGATGAAGAAAGGGTACTACAAGCAAAAAGGTGTTGTGAAGAAAGTGATTGATAGGTATGTTGGGAGATTGAAATGCTTGATTCTAAGAATGTGCTGAGAGTTGATCAGGGCGAACTAGAGACGGTACTTCCACATATAGGAGGGATAGTGAAAATAGTGAAAGGGGCCTACCGTGGTTCGAATGCAAGGTTGTTGGATTTGGATACAGATAAGTTTTGTGCTAAAGTGCAGATCGAGAAAGTCATCAAGTCTATTGACTACGAGGACATGTGCAAAATTGCTTAGTTATTTAGAAAATATTATTTAAAAGCATTTTTATATCCTTTTATATATGTGAAAATATTAAAGTTATAATCATTTTTAATTTTGTTTTTGAGGTTGGACAAACAACATAATAAGTGGAGCAATCGAGGCATGTTTGATTACTTTGATACGCTAGACAAGTACTGAAGTACATATCAAAATTATTGTCGCAATTAAAAAGATAACCCATTTGTTCTTCTTATTGTATAGGGACTTATCTACCAATCCATACTCCTATTATCAATGATCTAATACATACGTATCTCGGATGATCATCTAGTAGATATCAATGATGGGGAAAATTAAAGAACTTTATATAAAACAAGAAACAAACCACACATTTAGTTTCAAAGATGAAGCCCATAGTCCATAGTTTACGAAACCTCATATAATCAAATTAGTTAAGATCTTGCTCGCTAGACATGTAAAACCGTGATAGTCAATTCAGTCGCCTTAATCATCTAAATTAGTCGAGTGGCTTCCATAGCGTCACCGTTTATTAGAGAGATTACAAATGTATATATAAGACTTTTAAGTTATAGTAAAATTGTGATAGCTATTCAACAAATGAAAATATGATAGATAGCTGTCTATTCTCTAACACTAAAACTTGTTTGTTCTTAGCTATATGTGTATAACTAACGTATTTAAAATAAAAAAAACATTATTGAGCAATACATTTAAGTATTTTGACACTTCAACAAAGAAAAACTCTATTTTGACCTTTGGTTGATTCAATAAGAAGTTCCTTGTTTCTCCCCAATTTTCTTAAGCATTCTATAACAACAAAATTAAAGCAAGATCCAAAAGATGTAAAAACCTTTGTTTTTCCTCTTGACTCCATTATATAAAACCTTTATGTGTGCACCTTGGCTTTAAACAAAGGAGTTATACGGACAACGAGATAAGTGGATCAATCATGCCACGTTTGTTGAATCCGAAACGAGCGGGACAAGTAAGTACATATCAAATTATCTAGACAAATAATAAGATATATAACCACTTTGGTCCTATTATATAGTCATATCTACCGATCCTATACTTTATTATTCAACAGACTGTACAGATCATCATCACCATCTCCCACTTTTCAAAACCAAGTAGTTGTAATAAGAACAAATGATTCGTCTTGTTGCTAACTTGCTATGAACATCCTAAGTGGCGCAAGAATAAAACCGTATTTTTGATGTGATTTAGATGTTGGACTAAGAAATTATGGACTTTGCTTAAAAACATTATAATACTAGTTATAGCCCGTGCGTTGCACGGGAAAGAACATAACCAATTTGAAATTTTATTTCATTTAAAATGTGTAAGTATAACACCAATGACCAATGTGAAAATATATCTATGTTAGTTTTATTATACAACAAATTTGGAAAACAGGAAAAGAGGTTTAATGATATTCACACCAGCTTTTTAAGATGCCGCATGTGCAAAGTTAAACATCTTTAGTTGTGTTTACGCCCTTCTTAGAACTCGCTTGGATAAAAACTCACAAGAACAGATTTTTAAAATCTAAATTTACCATTTCTGTGTCGTCTCTCCAACATGATTAACAAAAATCTGAAACAATGACATTAGCACGTTAGTGTGGCTCCCATCTTAAATATCTAACACACTCATACCTATGTTCCAAGTGAAAAGAAAAACACAAACAGCACAAAACCGTAGTTCTAAGAAAGATAGAGAGTATCCGAGAAAGATGTACCTGTCGAAGTGGAGAATCTAGTGAAGATTACGTGAGAAAGATTATGGCAAAGAAGACGGAGATTTGAAGATCAATTTTGCTTTCAGATTACTTGCGCAAGTCTCTTCTCCAATTCTACAATCTAATTATTAAAAAATAATAAAAGGAAGATATTTTTTTTTTTTTATTAGAAGCGATAATGAAACTCTAGAATTCAGAACAAAGTTTTAGCTTTTTACCCGACTAAAAGAGGAGGGAATAGGGATCATAATAGATTTCAGAGCTTTTGTATGATATCATATTGTTGTTCGGCTGTTCTATTGTTGAAGAATTAAGGAAAAGTGGGGATAAATGAGATCATGGGTAAGAGAGGTGTAGCAGTTTCCAATTTTTTTCTTTTTCTTTTTTTTTTTTCCCGTGAAAACACAATTTGTGTTATTAGATTAAGGTTTTTAATGGATTTGAATTAATGTGTGACTTATTTCAATATGTATTTTAAAGTTATTTAGAAATGCGAAATTGCGAAACATCAAAATTTGGGACTTAAGACAAGTGTCAATGGAGAGGGCTGCAGTTAATAGAAAACTTACTTGTGAATTATAAGATAAAGATATCATAGTAATTAATTGACCCATAACTCATGCATAAATACTACAAAAAATATCGAAACAAATACACTAATAATGATGCATCAAAAAAACTGTTTATCATTTTTTTTTAGTTGTTATATGATTGAACGTACGTGGTCCCTGTTAAACTTGAATAAGGAAGTTGAATATGGTTTAACCATATTCCCCAATAGCCGGAATAGTAAGTACCGAACGTTTCCTGATATGTTTTATATAAGGCGGCTACGACCATTTTGTTTTTGTAGTCGCTCTCGCTCGTTAGCTCAAGAGATTTAGTCAATGGCTAATTCACTGTCCTGAAAAAGAGATCGAGGTTTCTGGTGTATCTGTCAATCTTTGGTGGGTTAGTCCAGTAGTATGTTACTCGTCATCTGACTTTATGGATTCCTCATCCACTGATCCAGCCTGTGTTAAGATTACATGTAAGAGACTAGCACTAAAAACAATGAAATGGCATTTTACCTCCTCCCAACGAATCAAGATTTGGTTACCTCTTCACGGTCACATTCGTCATTGTTATCACTGAGATCTTCATCATAGACTTCTTCATCTTCATCGCTCCCATGTGCCGAATGCTCCTCTTTAAGCTGCATAGAATTAGATACATAAAAGGATTAAAAAACGTTCTATGAAAGATTCTTTTATTTTTATACATTGATTATACCTTTTGTAGCTTCTTATTTCAGTAACATAAGCTCTTGACTCACACTCATCTAAACTCTTGACGTGACTAGTTGTGCCATCACTAGGCCAAGCACTGATCCCAAAGAGACCCAAGACACTGGACTCCTCTATCTATCATCTATCAGTACCAAAGACGGACTCGATCTTATCAATGGAATCAACATGCCAGGTTTCTACAGTACCATCAGTATTCAAAAGAGCCATTACATGCATAGAGGAACCTTGTCTTTGGATCAGCTGAAACATTCCCTTGGAGCTTAATGAATTGGCTGCACATTGATTCTTGTGTTCTTCGTCGATAATAGCAACAGTGTTTGTGGTTGTGTCATAAAGCTTTTCCCCTGTTCTGCGTCTACGCATGCAACTGAAGACTGTCGCGTGAATTGTAGCCACGCTCTTATCCACGTTTGTGTTGTTTATCTTTGGGACTAGATGTTTGTCAGCTCGTTTACAAAGATATTTTTGTATTGTTCTAATGTTACGTATATATTTTACATACTTATTCTTTTCTGGGTCTAATGTCATGTACTTGGCTCGGACTGCAAACCGTTCCAAGTGCTTCTCCTCGTTGGCGATGTATACCATAAAGGGAACAATCGAAGGGTGCTTTTTCATCAGTCCCATCTGCAAAAAGGAAAATAAAGAAAAAGTAAGATTACAAAGACTTACAGTAGCTTTAAATCACAATGTGTGTAATGACTAATGATGAGACACATAAGACTAATTACCACAAAGTTAAGGCTTAAGTGGACTCCTTCAACGACTACTGACTCTTTCCTATCTTCCCATGTGGTAATGAGCCTATCCAGACTGTCAATTACCATCTCACTTTGTGCTTTATATCCTTCTATAACCATTTCCTTATGACTTAACAACTCGAGAGGCATTCAACTTCTTGGCTCTCTTTAGACCTCGAGAGGCATATGAATGCATCTCAAGAGCCAAGAAGTTGAATTACCATCTCACTTTGTGCTTTATATTCTGCCCTTTGGTCGCGACCTACGTACTTATATTCAGCCAGGGCATCACACACAACATCTGAGAATATTTCTCGTGTAACAACAACAGTTGTTCGTCTTTTGTACATCTCGTATGAGTTACATTTTCAACATCATCATCACCTTCCACTGCAAATTCAGCATCAGATTGATCACTCCTTAGTCCTTATTAACTTAAAAACCCTGCGGCTGATCTGCCAACACATAAGAGAAGACCAAAAAACAATTTATTGGGAATACATGAAGGAACACTTAATATACATATTTAATCCCAAAATAAAAACCAGTGTATTTGTGATTTGATTTGTTTCGCAGACTCATCGATATCTGGATTTATCAGTTCAGCTCGAAACATATCACAAATCAAAGTGAAATAGTGAATCAGATGGAATTTCTCCTGTCCTAGTTTAGGCATAAACTCCTTGTCAAAAGCAAAAAAAGGCTGATGGGCATAATGATGGCCAATTTACATTGTAAAGAAGCTCATATTAAGTTTTACATGTAGTTGGATTAATGCGATTGTGCCAGGCAACCAAAAGATTTTAACTAAATGTAGACAAATATAACTCAGGCTAGCAAAGAAAGATAACAGAACTCAATATTGACTATTTTTTTGTGTTTTTGTTTTTTGTTTTCTTGTGTGTGTGTGTGTGTTCAGGAACACAAAACCACTCTAATCTGAAATGTATGGGTTTAAGGAAAGACTTGTCCTTAGTGCTTACCATATACTAGAAATATTATGAAATGCGTTGACAATCCACACACAATAAGATGGGCAATAATTCACAGAGGATTTAAAAATAGAGATCAGAGATTTTTTGGTCAAAGAAAATAGAGATAGAGATGGTATAGAATATTCCGAAAATAGAGATGGAAAAGAGACTCAGGCAAGAATAAAACATTTAATACGAGACAGTACGCAACAAATGTAAGATCTATACACATCACTGATCCAACCTCAGTGGTGCGAGTTACAAAACATGATTCGACTACTTTCGCAACCTTGTAAGATTTTCTGTCGAAGTAAAAAAAAATGGAAAGAGTTCGGACACATACGAAGAATTAAACACAATCAAAACCACCAGCTGACAAAAATAAACGATGGAGACAGTATAAAAATGCATAATCTGGATCACCTTAAAGGCATGACGAGCTTTACATCCCATAAGCTGAAGAGTACTCTGCAATACAGGAAGCGTATACCGAAACGAATTCTCCCAACTCCCATCCCCTTTGGCTCGTTGAGCACCACCAAGTACAAAACCTTCATCATTTCAGCCATCTTGCAGTCCCCGGCAAAAAGAATGAATCACAATGTCAAAAATTCAAAAAGGATGCATGTCTATTTTGAAGCTACTGTACATGTTATTTTAGTTTGTGTTGGGTTTACCTTGTGATAATAAAAACCATATTTATAGAGTTTGTGATTTTGTGAGGGTAAGAAGAAATAGTCTGTGAGCCTGGTATTATTATAAAGTAGTGAATTGTTTATAGTGCATTAGAGGCATTAATGTTTGCTTAAAACCAAACAAAATCTTACTAGTATATGAGAATGACCCTAAACATTTTTATACTAGCTTCAATTTTATTAAAAACAAAAAGAAGATTATTTAAATTTAAGTTTAACCAAATTTCTAATAAAATTTCAAATTGAAGTTTTGACCCAAAAATTGATCAAAATCGTGCTTTGAGTGGTGCATATCCAGAAATTTTTTACTACGGCCATTGTTTACCAAACCATGCTGTTTCGATAAAAGCGATTCAAACAGCCTGAATTTAAAATAATATTATAATTGGCTTTTAAACCCAAAATTTTCATACCCATGTTAGTTTAGATCCTGTGGGGAAAATTATATA